>OX461808.1:154408597-154909156 GCA_949802685.1 Dicyrtomina minuta | reverse complement strand
AAGTTCTAAGCTCAGTATCTAAATTTACAATTAGTGAAAACTGTAGAATGCATTTTCTCCTCAAATGTCTCGTTTGCATAATTTGTAAATATTGTGTTAGAATTCATTTCATGAAATTACATTTACACAATCAGAGAATGTTTTACGTTTACTTACTGTCTACAGAACCAGCCACCATTACAAACAAACGCTGGACTAGAGGTTAATTTGTATTGTGAGGGCAGCCGAAGAACGAAGAACCGAACATCCAGGTAAGGGACTTCCGTTTACTCTGCGGTTGGTTTTGAACTGAAGCTGAGTCGTGTCATACATCATAGCTGGCTCTGTAAAAAGAGAATTCAGAGTTTTGACCATTTTTTATAAGTATAGACATAACACGACAAATTCCAATCAAGAAGAATTTTTAGAGAATCCACTGACCACGCATCCAGAATCAGTAGCTGTGAACAGATAAAAACATTTAAGGATATTTTTGTAGTTGTGACTTCCCTCTTATTACACTAACTACAAACTTGTTACGACTGTAAAATGCGGTCAACAGAAGCTAAAACTAAAACTAACGAGCAATACCCCCTAACGGTAATTCGCCGAATTTCATGAATTATTTTTTTTTGGAAAGTACATCCCTAAAGTACTTATGAATCACCAAAACTTGGTGCGCCAACAAAATTTTAAACATTCAAAAAAAATAAAAACTAAATTTGAAAGTTGCTTGAAAATAAAAATGGCGATTTTCTTATGGCGTTTTCAATGCTAAATTTAAATGCCAACAGGGTCCCCCCTGTGCATTTTTTGGAAGTTTGATCGTTTTCTGATATCACCACTAATGAATTTATTTTGAAACTAATATATGCGTTCCTAAAACTGCTAACTGTAATATATATATGAAGTGTCCCGTAAATTCATTACAACAGATTTGTCATACGTTACGTTAAATAACAGCGAGGGTGGGAGGGGGTTGGGAGGGGGCGTAAGGAAACATGTTTGTACGGGAATGTCCAATTTCACAGGCAGGTATTCTGTTATCGTTATTTTGCCTTCCTTTTTTCAAGACTTACTTCCTGATATCCTTCAAATTCCCCAATCCAAACAGTTGGCTTGTGTAGTGTCCGGACATCTGTAATTTTGCTTGTTGGATGTCCGGACATCTATCATTTTGCTTGTTTGATGTCTCGACATCTACTTATTTGCATTTTTGATATCTCGAATTCTACATTTATTTCTACTTATTCTAATAACTTTGAACAATTTTGGGGTGTTTGAATAATTTTGTCAAGTGGTAGCTTATTTTGAAGCCCATGAGAAAAGAAAAATCTGATATTTTTTTAATTTACTTGTGGCCCATTTCAAACTTTTTATAACGAATAAACAGGGGAAACTGATTTTCTAAAACAATTCAAAAACTTAAATTATCACTTTCAACTCGCACATAATATGAATCGGGTAATAATTACTGTTCCAATGATATACCTTTTGTATGAAAACTCTATGATTATCCAAGGTGATATTCAATTTTTAAATTTTAAAAACGTTTTCGATTCAAGAAATTTAAACTGCTTTATTGTATACGTCAGATGTTAAAGAGTTAGACACAAATGGTGATACCCACGTTAAGGGTGGGTCAGCTGGAAATAAGTAACACCGTATTTTACACATTTTAGTTGTTTTTGATATATTTAAGAAGGTGATGCAGGAGGTGGGTGAGTCTCAAAATAATGCAGCGGTAGATTTTAACTTGTTCATAATATGTAATACAAATATACCAAAACCGTGTGCTTGGCATACACACGGACATCACATTCGTTTCCTTAGTATACAACAAGACATCACACTTGTTGCTTTAGTATGCGCAGGGGCCAGGAACATCACAACCATTTTCTGGCGACTACCAGAACCACTGCAAGTGTTTTGCTACCACGAACGTTTTTCATGAGCAGGATGTTTAAAGGACATCACAAGAAAATCCTTGGCATTCATAAAGGCATTGTGACGGTTTTGTTTACAAAGATAATAATATTATTAAAGAATGCTTTTTAGTACTATACTATGTTTTTGGCATACAAAAAACGCAAAAGTTGTTTGTACGTCAAAGCACACACACAGACATCATAATCGGTTTCTAGGCACGCATGAGGAAATTACAGTAATTGTTTTGCTTCATACAAGAACTCAACAATACTAACTGTAACATTCACGATGACATGGATGTTGATTTTACTGGCAAGAAGATCACATTTGTTTCTATGGCGTGCATAATGACAAGAAAACTATTCATTTGAAATTTTCAGGGAAATTAAAACAATTTTGTTTGTTCAGTTTTTTATACTATAGTTTTATTTTTGACGTATTTGATGACATTAACATATTTTTGCAGCATACATAAAAATTTTATATCGCAAACAAGGATATCCTATTTGGTTATTGGCATGCACGATGACATTTTATATTCTTATGAGCCCTTAATGGACACTTTGTCGTTTGTGTGAATTTAATGAATTACAAGTCGGTCTTGTAGATAGCAAAATAGCAAATACTTCGGTTTATACAAATTCGAATATATGAAATAAAATAATGCAACAATTTGTAAATTATTTACGCTATTTGTAATACAGTAAAGGTGAATATTAGTTGGAAGAAACAGTTTTTTTGTCTATTTCGTTCCTAGGTTATCATTGCAGGTTCCATGAACCACAGAGGCCTCACGGGCGTCATTCAATGTATTTCCACATTGTAGCTGTTAAAATATCTATTTACATACTTACGAAATATAAAGCGTATGAAGCAGCAGATTGAAAGGATTATAATAAGTCGCTCGTAATCAATATGAAATGTTTAGGTGTGCACTTATTATGATGTTATTCTACGGCGTCACTGCTTAACATTTATGCATATACTTTCTAATTAAAATATGAAGAAGCACTTCAAATGCCAGCATTTTCTAACAGTTTACAGCAGTAATTGATTTTTGCATATCTTAATATAGCATAGAAATCATTGGAGTTAATATTTTAAGTGTGCGAGCTTTTAAATAGTTTATTTATTTACAATTTCCATTTTAGTAGTTGTAACATTGTTGATTGTTGTGCACATCTAAACAAAATACCAAACAATTTCTCACATAATAAATACTACATTGCTTTAAACATATGTATATTACAATATATTTACAATGGAAACAATCATACTAAACATTGTTAAAAAGTACATGGTTTCGAATATCCCATCAACTTCCCGGCAACAACCAAAACGGTTTAAAATTTAATTTTTTATAACAACAAATTCCTATTTTTTATGTGTATTTTGTGTTTAAAGTTAAACATGCTAAAAATACCATGGTTTTGTATTCTATTTTTCTTCACGTCAACTAATAATAAAGCATGATTTTTAGAATTATTATGCCTTTTTAAATAGCTTTCCACAGCATTATGGATGCAACAATTAGTTAAATTGATTATTTTTTTATAATTAAAATTATGCAATGTGGCACATTAAAGTCCTTAATAAAAGTACTACATTATAGTGTAGACAAAATATTACCTAATTTGCCTGATAACCTTTTGTTTAAATTATGTTATTTACTATTGCAGAGGAAAATTTTGTTTACCACAACTAATTGATGAAAGTGGAAATGACTTGTACGTGAACCCAATTACTGTTGGACTTGAGCTCCTTAAACTATTGACCGAGTCAAACCAAGACTATATCTCATTGATCGAACCAGCAAATGAGTTAGAAATATTGTGCTGCAAGGAACTGTTTAACCAGTTTGCTAAAATTTATACTGAATGCAATTTTGTAGACGATGAAATTGTAGACGAGGAATGCGATGGTATACTTGTGTACTATAAAAATGTTTTGTTTGAACCTATTTTTTTGGATTATTAGATGTTGTAATTATTCAGACGTCTGCCATATTACAATGTATAGTTTAATTTTCATTTTTAGGTTTCCCGTGCGACAATAATACCAAATGGACAGATGAAATGGGGCAGTGCCTTCAATCAGGAAAATACTTCATTCCAGTTGAAGAAAAAATTCGAATTCTTGAAAAACTTGAACCCTATTGGGGTGTCAAACCTTTTAGCTGGATTCAGCGGCATGGGGGATCGAAGCTCAAACAATTAAACTACAAGGCTAAATGGGAGAATCACATTCAATGTGGTGGGACCCGTTTTGAAAAGTACAAACTTATTGATGATTTTGTATGGAAAAAGTTTCAAGAGTCACGTAAAGAATTGAGGTCAATACACTACTACGATCTAACCCGCTGGGCTTTAGAAAGAGCTTCTCTGTTTCCCACTGTCCTAAATTTTAAATTTGTAGCTTCCCAACACTGGGTGGATTCGTTCAAACAAAGGCACAAAATAACGTCGCGAAAAATAACCAGGCTTGTGACCCAGAGGGAAATTGTCAATGCAGAAGCTTTACTATCAAGAGCTCAAATATTTCGCAGGGAAATCAAAGAGTCTCTTCAATTTTACAATCCAGATCATGTAATCAATTGGGACCAAACTGGTTGTAATTACGAAGTAGTTTCAGCCCGAACACTTACTCACAAGGGTAATATGTGTTTAATATTTTTTGAATTAAAAAACGAAAGAAAAACAAAACGGAGCGCAGGCGTTGCATAAAAAACATAAAACCTATTTAAAATGTAGACAAACTTAAGTCCTATCTAGATTACAAAATACTTTGCCTTTATAAATTTTATTTTGTTTAATTGATGAAAGTTACAAAAACATTTTATGTTTACTACTATATAGAAAATGATGTAATAGACTAATAAATTAAATATTTATAGGAGAACCGGTTACATATGGCTTTGCCCGTTCACCAACTAATCGGGTAACGCACACGTACACAGTGCAGCATACCATATCCCTAAGTGGTAGAGTATGCGGTCCAGCGTATGTCTGCCTACAGGTAAGTCAATTTTTTAAAATAAATCATACTAAATTTATATTAAATTATTTATTTTGTAATGAAATATGTACACTTATTATTTTTTTAATAATGTTTAAATATCCAACAATGAAATTTAATTTTAACAACTAGACGTTTCTTGGTTGATACTTATATATATCGAAAAATATCCAAGTTTGTTTTTATTTGTTGAAACTTTAACAATGCTAACAGCAAATAATAAATTTATGTAAAAGCATAATTTTTTGTAAATTATGTGCGTAACAGAAAAATAATAACAATATTGTTGTTTTCAGGAACAGAGCGGTAAATTTGGACCACGTGTCAAACAAACTGTTTTTGTAGCGGACAATGTGCTTGTTACTTGCTCGAATTCTGGAAAGCTTACCACATCACTGATAGAGTACTTTTTGGATAATGCACTAGTTCCTCATGTTAAAAATTCAAACGCAAATTTTCTTTTTTGTTTTGACCATTGGACCGCACAAGTTGATCCTGTACTTTATCATTCTCGATTTGGCGAGAATGGTGTTCCGTCGTGTGAAATCCATATGATCCCTGAGCGATGTACACCTGTTTGTCAACCATTGGATACTGTTTACAACAGGCAGTTCAAGTATTTTTTGAAACGCATAACAAGTCAAGTCCAACTTGAGCACGAAGATTCTGATGAAGATCCAATTCATTCAAGAAACAATATTATAAAGATGCAATCACTACTGCACTATCAGCTCTCAGCTTTAATATTTGAGCCAATGATAAGGTATGCATGGTTTAAAGCAGGAATATTCGACGAAAACGAGCCGTTTCTGAACGTTAAAGAAGTTTGTTTTTCATTTCAATCCCAAAACATACAAACTTGTGAAAATATAAATTGTTCACTTGCAATTTTCGTAAAATGCAGTCGCTGCCGAACTTGTCTGTGTTTTCAACATTTCTTTCATGATTATCATAAACCAGGACCCAATTGTGTTGGGGATTAAAACTAAATTCATAACGTGTGTAATTAAAAATTTTTATTTTCATTCTACAGAGGTTTGAAAATTTCATTTAAATAGGTTTTATTTTTCAAAAGTTACTCAATGTAATGCAACGTGTAATACATAATTGTTTAAGCTTTTGTAATTAACAATTTTAAAGTATGTGCTTATTAGGCGTTTTGTAGCGCCTCATTTTTTGAATTTCAAAACAAAGTTGATTGCTGTTGTAAAAAACTTTTACACAACTTTTAATATTTAATTAACTAAACAATTTAAAAATATTGTTTCAGATTGTTTTTTAAAAATCCTTTGAATCACAATATATATCATGCAGTAGCAAACATAGTGTTATTTTTTGTGTACACGGAAATTGCAATATATGTATACTTATCTCAAATCTTTATTTCATAATGTGAACATTTTTTTGCGACTTATGTTGTCTTGCAATTGTTGCAATCAACAATATCGTGTATATTTTACAAGATTTTTTGCTCGTGCTGGTTTACTTTAGTTATTTACATTATTAACTAATATTCAATTAAAACATTGTGAAAGTGTGTTAAGAACAGGCGGTACTTGTAAGTGATGAAATTAGTGAATCTATTTTAAATACGAAATTGTAAGGATACTTTTAGTCAGGCATGCACAATTACATTTACTTTTAAATTCTGAAAAATTGCACAAAAATGTCGTAATAAATTTTGCTAGTGTTGTTTCATTGTTATTCCTTCGTATTTCAGAATCTATCACGAAACAACTGAAGACAACAATAATTGGTAATGTTTTTGCATCTAAACTTACAACAATTATTAACCAGCTCGAAAATTTATAGAAAAAACCCAGTAACCAATATATAATTCTCATTTTTCTAAACGTAGTAACAAGAAAGTTTTGTATGTTTAATTAAATATATTGCAAATATGTAAACTAAAACTTCTAACATAAATAAATCATTCTTGTTATCCACAGCACAAATTATGTAAACGGTTTGAAAAAACAAACGTAGCAAAACAATTACTGTAATTTCCTCATGCGTGCCTAGAAACCGATTATGATGTCTGTGTGTGTGCTTTGACGTACAAACAATTTTTGCGTTTTTTGTATGCCAAAAACATAGTATAGTACTAAAAAGCATTCTTTAATATTATTATTATCTTTGTAAACAAAACCGTCACAATGCCTTTATGAATGCCAAGGATTTTCTTGTGATGTCCTTTAAACATCCTGCTCATGAAAAACGTTCGTGGTAGCAAAACACTTGCAGTGGTTCTGGTAGTCGCCAGAAAATGGTTGTGATGTTCCTGGCCCCTGCGCATACTAAAGCAACAAGTGTGATGTCTTGTTGTATACTAAGGAAACGAATGTGATGTCCGTGTGTATGCCAAGCACACGGTTTTGGTATATTTGTATTACATATTATGAACAAGTTAAAATCTACCGCTGCATTATTTTGAGACTCACCCACCTCCTGCATCACCTTCTTAAATATATCAAAAACAACTAAAATGTGTAAAATACGGTGTTACTTATTTCCAGCTGACCCACCCTTAACGTGGGTATCACCATTTGTGTCTAACTCTTTAACATCTGACGTATACGATAAAGCAGTTTAAATTTCTTGAATCGAAAACGTTTTTAAAATTTAAAAATTGAATATCACCTTGGATAATCATAGAGTTTTCATACAAAAGGTATATCATTGGAACAGTAATTATTACCCGATTCATATTATGTGCG
Organism: Dicyrtomina minuta; assembly: GCA_949802685.1. Taxonomy (NCBI): domain Eukaryota; kingdom Metazoa; phylum Arthropoda; class Collembola; order Symphypleona; family Dicyrtomidae; genus Dicyrtomina; species Dicyrtomina minuta. The sequence goes on along the minus strand of OX461808.1, from coordinate 154,901,516 downwards.
AGTTGAAAGTGATAATTTAAGTTTTTGAATTGTTTTAGAAAATCAGTTTCCCCTGTTTATTCGTTATAAAAAGTTTGAAATGGGCCACAAGTAAATTAAAAAAATATCAGATTTTTCTTTTCTCATGGGCTTCAAAATAAGCTACCACTTGACAAAATTATTCAAACACCCCAAAATTGTTCAAAGTTATTAGAATAAGTAGAAATAAATGTAGAATTCGAGATATCAAAAATGCAAATAAGTAGATGTCGAGACATCAAACAAGCAAAATGATAGATGTCCGGACATCCAACAAGCAAAATTACAGATGTCCGGACACTACACAAGCCAACTGTTTGGATTGGGGAATTTGAAGGATATCAGGAAGTAAGTCTTGAAAAAAGGAAGGCAAAATAACGATAACAGAATACCTGCCTGTGAAATTGGACATTCCCGTACAAACATGTTTCCTTACGCCCCCTCCCAACCCCCTCCCACCCTCGCTGTTATTTAACGTAACGTATGACAAATCTGTTGTAATGAATTTACGGGACACTTCATATATATATTACAGTTAGCAGTTTTAGGAACGCATATATTAGTTTCAAAATAAATTCATTAGTGGTGATATCAGAAAACGATCAAACTTCCAAAAAATGCACAGGGGGGACCCTGTTGGCATTTAAATTTAGCATTGAAAACGCCATAAGAAAATCGCCATTTTTATTTTCAAGCAACTTTCAAATTTAGTTTTTATTTTTTTTGAATGTTTAAAATTTTGTTGGCGCACCAAGTTTTGGTGATTCATAAGTACTTTAGGGATGTACTTTCCAAAAAAAAATAATTCATGAAATTCGGCGAATTACCGTTAGGGGGTATTGCTCGTAAGTAAGTGCTGGACAGAATAGGCATTGAAATATTTAGTAGAAGTTAATACGCACATTTACAAACAGCTGAAAAGCAGCAGGATCAACACTGGGGAGTGGAATTCCGTTCCCGTCTGTCACAACTCCGTTTTCCTAATTCTCCTCGAATTCTCGTTCAAAGACTGGAGAAGCTGCCTCCAGAATAAATTTGACTGCTTCCACTTTTATTTTGTCTGGACCAACACAGAATATGACGTCAAATTTTTTCGGTTTTCGCCGCAGCAGATCCGCCATCTGCTCCCCGAGAGTTTTCTCTACTTGATTCGTGTTATTAGCCATTTTTCCTATTTTATGTAATGAGCAGAACTAATCAAATAATTTTTGTGTATATTAGGTTGAATTGTAAGCTATTTTGTTTTTGTTCAATTCTAAAGCAAACTAAAATTTCCCTTAACAGCCTAACTTAATGAAAACACTGAGATAATTCTAAAAGAGCAAAGCTAAAACCAAAAACTGGAGAACGAAATTATATTACAAGTTAGGTTATGGATGTCGAAACTTATCCACGAAGAAGCAGAAGAAAAAAAATATGTGTGGGATGGAAGTTAGCAGGAGCTAAAGGTGTTTCCACGTTACGTTAACATCAATTATGAGATTAAATTTCAAAACATGTGAGAAATGGAGTTGGTAAAAAAGTGATGAAATAAATCACTGAACCATAACGTACATACAGAAACCATGCTGGAATATTGACCTACTGCACATGGCATTATGGGCCGGACAAAATGACGCCACCCATCATCAAGTTTTAGGACCCACCCACCCCTATAAGTGACGCTTTTAACATTACGTTAAATAGGGCGCTTTTTGGGACCCACCCACCATAGTGGGTGGCGCCATTTGTGTTCGGCCCCTTAGAGGGATTCTGAATTTCATGTGACATGTGAGTAGGTTTGACCGGCACTTTAGGTTTAAATGGGACAGGTGATGAGCAGAGGGAAAGTTTAAAGTTCAAACTTTAACACATCGAAAAGGAAAGGGCAGTGGCAGGGGCAAACGGAGACGACGGTAGGTTTACGTAGCCGTAGCCGCAACAAGCCACGGGACCTGTATTAATTGAAACTGAAGCTTATTTTTGGATCATTTTAGTTGGCATGACGCATGACACATAAGGCTTTAAAATTTGTCAAGTATTTCAAATGAATAATAAATTACGTATGTATATACTTTGTAGTAATTACTAAAAGTTCGTAAATCTGTTAAAATAGTAAACGACTTAAACATTACTTTGAAACATTTTTATTCAATAATGTAAATCAATAGCCACCCGGGGGGAAAAAATCTGCGGGAAAGAACATCTGTGCACTAAAGTCTCAACATGTTTATGTGTATGACGTTGGCAAACTCAAGACTCGAGGGGTCAACTGTTTCTATTCTGGACTTCAAACAGTACATATTATTATGTAACGCAAATAATCGAATTTAAAAAACAAATTAACTTGACTCGTTTTGCCAAACAGCATTTTATCATTCTTAGATGTTGAAAAATAAAATATTAGCGTATCATGCTGTAGGTAATAAATTATTATCTATAAAAGTAATAATATTTAGTAATAAAAAGTAAAATGTCGTTTTTAATAGCTTGAAATAATTATTTTATTTAACTTTGACATAATTTTTTTTAATTAATAATTTTAATTTAATTATTGTTAAAATAAGGAACGGGTTTCGACTCTGCATATTCCGCTGCTATTCATATAAAGCAAATTAAGAATGTAAAATATAAGTACTTAAGCCAATTAACAAGTGTCTGCTTAGCAAATTTTTGATATTTCATCTGTATTGCCTTTGTTAGAAATGTTGATTGTCACTTAAAAGTAAAACAGTAAATATTCAAATTTTCTTAAAAAGAAGCTTCGCCACAGGGTTTCCATTATTCCAAGAACTATCAAGGTGAAATTGAACACCTGAAGCCAGGAATTCCTCTTGCTTAGCATCTTCCACCTTGTACTGAGAAACGTCGCTCGTTCCCTGTGGCTTAAAACAGAAAAAAAAACATCTCTGTAATTATTTAATGGGATAGTGAGTTAACGGAGATGATGATTGTAATTTAACTTTATTATAAAATAACTATGTACCTACAACATATTGAAGTTGCAAATAATTATAATAATTCCAATTAGCTAACAGTAAATAGTGTATTGTCATGCAACGTTACCCTCAATCTGGGATTTATGCAATAACAATTTTGCCAAGTACTGTCGTATGTACTGGACTCGACAATAATTGGCTCGTCCAATAAGAAATAAAATATTTCCCCTTTCTGGGAAAAAATATTTTTTGTAAGATTCCTAAGACGTTTGTGGGAATTGTTAGCACATTTGTGAATTGAAATAGACACTTCAAAGTTTGTGTCTTCGTGGATTGGCCCTAAGAAGCCAAGTTAGTATCAATTCATTCAAATTTCAATATGAACTGAGGTTATTCCTAATTATATTCAAAAATCAAATATTATAATACATTGTGAACCAAAACTTACCTCGACTCACCATTCGGAACCATTGGCTTGTAATTCGTATCCACGGTATCCGTAAGAATTTGTAAATCATAAATTGTATTGTGTTGGACGAAAACAAAAACAAAAAGAAAACAAAATCAAAGAATAATTCGAAGTAAAACTAATTCTTTTCGTCCCTGATCTTAAGTCAGAGGAAAACTTTTATGAATTTTCAGTATCATTATCCATTTCATTTTCCCTTCGATTTTTCGTTTCATTTTCGATTTATTACTAAATAAATATTTATCCGTAAAATTAATTCTTCTGATCTCCGATGTCGTGTACAAGTAATTACATGGGTAAAACAAAATTGATTCTCATCCTTTCTTTTATAATAATCCTAATTTTATATTATAAGGAGGTAAATTCTTATACTTCATTCTCATTCTAAATTAATGTTTAGTTGGCAATAGTTCAACTAGGAACTTGCCTTCATTTTCATATGCGTAATAATTCGAACTCAGTCAGGAAAATTTCACAGAAGCTTTAACCAAATCATTAGTGCATTTGGGGAAGCGAAGCTATGGCTTCTCCGGTAGTGGATGTACATTAGGAATCGCGACCTTTTCACTGCATCTACTACACGGAGTCTGTGATGATGAATGTCTTCGTGAATGAGACTAGCGTTCTTCCCCGGTCTATCATCCCAATTAGTAATCATTAGCAATCTAATTCACAACGAAATATTGAAATTAAATTATTCGGAACCCTTCACTTAGGCTTCATTTCGATCCATTAAAATAAATCGAATTCGAAATTTTTAGAGTTGAGGGGTGACCGTGACCTTGCCGCTGTCAGCCCTTCTGTCCGTTTCACTTATTAAAATTAACACTTGTATATCACTTCTTAGACTACATCCGCTGAAATAAATACTTAAATCTAAAACTATAACTACTGATATATTTGAAACTTAATCCATGCAAATTATCTTAGATTAGGAACTTTCATAAACATTACAACTTTTCATCTTCTCCGTAACATAGGTAGGCATCAGTACTTCATGTACTCATCTATCCTTGCCTTCCCCCATGGGAGTAGTTACCCCTAAAGTGACTTGGTGGACGCCCCCCAAATTACATCTACCATCTGACTCCACTTCTTAAAATGTAAATATGTACATAATTTAGGTTAGGAAACATAAACTTGAATAAAAATAAAATATATTTAATTCAAATTAAAATCTCATGCTCAGGAATTTTGGGGTAGGAGAGTGCAAACTCGGGGGTTGAACCTTGTCGACAAAGGTCACCGGTTCTGACTCTCGTTTCAGTTAGAACGTTTTGAGTTTTAAAATATGCGTTTAGAGCAATTTGCATGTTTCGTAGCCATTTATTAGGAATTGGTCAGCTAAAACGCTTATTTAAAATTAAAAGTATAGGTACACGGATTTGCGTTTAATGTAAAATGGAAGAAAGCAGATTCGCTTTTAGCGAACAATAGAAGGAAGCTGTTTTGATCCCTCAACGACAAATTGTAGAACCGCAGTTTTCATAATATGTTCACATTAAAGTAGGTATTAGGCCCCTGTTTTGCAGTTATTGGAAGGTAATCACCTAAACTTGAAAAATTATCTCAAATTACTACACTGTATCTTGGCGGTATATTCCACGGTACGCCACACGGTCACTATTGAAGTATTACGTTTGATGTCAGAATGTAGGCAATTTAATTTTCTATCGATTAGTATACCGATAGGGGGTAACATGCAGTTATCGTATTAATGGGAGCCAGAAAACTGTGGCAAGGTTTATATGTTTTAGTAAGGATTTTTATTTTTTGCTTAAGTAGCACAACTAATAAGCACAGGCAATTTAGTTTTATCTTATTCTACGTTTATATACACCTGCAAGGCTAAGGGTTAAAAATAGGTTTGGTAACCAAACACGATACCGGACACCGGAGACTGTGATTTGGATTTTATTATTATGTAGATTAAGTTGTTACTAATGTAATTTAAGTTTTGTTTTAAATTCAAATTTGGACCTAATTAGGTAAGTATTAAATTTTCTTGTCTTGAATTGAATATTTATTTTAATACTAAGCAGTAGAGTGTTAAAGACGAAGCAGAGGGTTGCAATCGCACTTCATGCAATTTGATGACTTGGAGTTTGAGCTCCACAAAACGCTGACGAATATGATTCAATGATTCGGTCACGGATCGTTTTCCCCGCCGTCGTCCCCTGTTCTATTGTACGGAGGACGGAGACGCTACTCAGCAAAATATGGTCATTATTATTTACGATTTTATTATATATATTTCTCCTAGCATCATCTATCTGCGCAAACACTGCAGATTTTGTTTCACTATTTAGAAATTGCGAAACTTCGAAAATGTCCTATAATAGTATCAGCCCTAAATAAAAAGTTGATGTAATACAGGTCGTCCAGAAATGATCTCATTGGTAAAGAGTCAGTAGGTTTGTTTAGCCAAATATTTATATGACATGCCATGTTAAAGATAGCCGTTTACGCAATGTTAAGTTATGACTGTGTATGAGTAGCTCGTAAAATAGCAATAATTTAGGTGATGTTGACATCATTTATGGACCTTTACAAATATTCTTGTAGTAACAGATAACTGCAGTATAATCGTATCGTCTGTGAAGAACCAAAACCCAATGCCATTCTCCACTAAAAACAATATCAAGTATGTATCTACAAAAATATTCAAATATGTCTTAAAACCATGTGAGAGACCATATAGAGCATTTTACACGTATACAAATATGTAAATACAACATTTTGCACATTTTCAGTAACATGGAATTAGAACATTTTACACTTCTAAAAAACATGTAAATAGAACATTTTCAAAAACTCCTAATTAATATTTTACGAATGTTTCTCCATTTTTTTTCATGACATAATGGGAAGGGGGGCAAAAAGTCTGACGGGGGCAAAAAGTCCGGAAGGGGGCAAAAAGTCCGGAGGGGGCAAAAAGTCCGCCAAAAGAGGGCAAAAAGTCCGGAGGGGGCAAAAAGTCCGCGGGGGGCAAAAAGTCCGGTAAAGGTGGGCAAAAAGTCCGAAGGGAGCAAAACAGGCCCCATAATTGGAAAAAAACCTACATATATATGTTCCCTTATTTCGGACTTTTTGCCCCCTCCGGACTTTTTGCCCTCTTTTGGCGGACTTTTTGCCCCCGTCGGACTTTTTGCCCCCTTCCGGACTTTTTGCCCCCGTCGGACTTTTTGCCCCCCTTCCCATTAACTCATTTTGACTCTAGCTTAAATTTGATATGAGTTATTCTGATTCATCACAGACGATATGTAATGTTTTAATTTCAAATTTCAATACCAACACAGATATTCATTAGGATAAAATCATGTTTGAATTGAATTGAAACATGTAACCCGTTGCCCATGCGTGCTACTAATAAAGAGTATTTCACGTTTGACCTTTGGCCTTTACAACTGATAGGATACTTGTGTTAAGAAAGCCACCCCCCCCCCTCCCCCCCCCATGTGTCGATACGCCAAGGTAATGCGCGTGCATGTGTGAGAATGGTTTTGCGACATCTTCGTCAGTTGCTATGGTTATAAAGAGATACATTTAATTATTGTAATTATTTTTGTTTTACTTAGGGAAAAGCCGCGTGTAATTATAAAAGATCAAAAATATTGATTTTGAAATTCTAATAAGTAATTTTGTACCTAAGTACTTTATTACGAGTAACACTCGTATTATATTATTATAATAATATGCTATTCCTAATTCCTACAGCAAGATCAAGAATGATTCTCAAGACCCGGGAATTTTGAATTATCGATAATATTAAATGGAAAGAAAAGAAAATTGAGTTTCAGTTTTCTTCAGTCATTCAGTTTTCATCTTTCTGCAGTACTTTCACTTAAGAAATTCACAAATTAAGTTGACTGATTTGATATTCAGTTTCAGTACTGTGCTAGTGCTAAATAATTGAAACAACTGTAAATTAAAGTTGCACAGAATATGCAACCGCCCAACCGTCAGTCAATAGTAATACTTGGTTTGCACTGACTGCATGTAGACTGTGTACTTATTATTGCTAAAAAATATTGTAAATAGGTAGAAATGAAAAATGAATAATTTAACTACATCCGAAATCATTTTTTTTACCACCGTAGTGTCCTTCATTTTAAGTATCTGCTTGGAACTGTGTAAGTAAATAATATCAATAATTATCAAGTTGAAACTTGTCAAAGTTGAAAGTTATAGCATCTGAACCCTACTAGCTTAATAGAAAGGATCTTAACAAGAATATTGTACGAGGGGCTAACTGGTTTCGATTTTAACTTTAGCAAGTTTATCAGTAAATTTTAAAATATTTGAGAGTGGGGGAATTGGTTAGTTACTTGCAACAGCGCTGTTGTTACAAAACTCAATAGGAAATATGTTGAAATCTACAGTTAACCTGTTAAAGCATTTATGGCAATGTATATGTATGCTAAACTAGTGACCCATCACTAAGTGTGTTGCGTCAGCCCAAATGTTAAGGCTGGAAGGTGCCTATGACGAAGGGTGCGGGATTGAATCCAACTCTTGGTGTTAATTTGTAACTAATAAAGTCATTCAACAGGATTTAGCTGTTGGGTGATCTAACATTGATTACGATTTCGGTAAGGATAATACAACAGAATAATCGGTAAATCTCTTACGGAAATTCCTGTTGACCGCAGTTAACAGCTTTTACTGTGGATGTCGGAGTAACAGCAAAATCCGTCGTAAAATACCTAGCAGTAAAGCAGTAAATTCACCCATATTTTTTAAAGTGTGTAATGTGTGTTATATGTTCACAGATGAATACTTGCTTCGTTTGAGCGGATCAACCGAAAGAAAGCAACAACCCGAACTAGACGAAAAAAGTCTGGTTAGAAGATCAGAATCAAGAATCGGAACTTCTTCTTGCAGCCGGGTCAGTCTCGCAGCTCTTTCATTAGGCAGACAAAATGAGGTGCGATTATTATATACGAATAGCTCCATATTTTTAAATTTTTTGAAATAGTGAACGACAGGTACTAGTGCTGAAAACATTATTTTAAAAGCAAAAGCATTAATTCCGTGTAAATCAATTTAGCCCCGCTGGTGGAAGGAATTCGAGGAAGAGAACATCTTTGCACTAGACGCTGAACATGTTTTTGTGTATGACGTGGACCAACATGAGGCGGCAACTGTTGCAATTGTGGACTTCAACGGTAGCCTTGTGTACTCAGAAAAAATATACCATCCGAAGGGCTCATTTGCGAATGACAAATGGACTCGAAATAACCTAAATCTGAAGGATGGGTATCTGGATAACGGTACTCGTATTGAAACTGTCAAGAGACGTGTTTTAAGAATGTTGGAGAATGGGTTAGTTATTCTTGTAGGCGAGTGGAAAGATTGGGACTCACTCCGTATAACAGACGCTGACCTTGAAGAGTATAACATCACCACCTTTGATCTTCACACATTTTGGAGGAAACCAACCCCAGGACACCGCACAAAACAAGGGGGAAATGTTTACCAGGCCATTGGACTTCGGTCACTTATGAAATATTACTTTGATGTCGATATTCAAGACGGAATCCATTCTGCTGAAGTGGATGCTCGAGCCACAATGCAACTATTTCGTGAAACCTATCCTCAAGAGAAATGGACTCATCTTGATAAAATGGAAGGGAACGAAGATGACTTTGAGCGCTTCGCACGTATCCCTACCATCAAATAAATACTCTTATTGATTTTTTGTTTGGTGTATGTCATAAGTAAATAGGCGGCAGGACCGCTCCCGCTGCTTAAATTAAAAAAAAATATGTAAACGGAACATTTTAGACTTTTCAAAAACATGTAAATAGAACACTTTAGGCTTTTCAATACATGTAAATAGAACGTCTAACACTTTTCTTAAAACATGTAAATAGAACATTTTGCACTTTTCTGAAGCAAATAAAAAGAACACTTTAAACTTTTCTAAAACATGTATGTAACTACAACATTTTGCTTAACCAAAGAAAGCCATCAATAAAATGCTTTGTTTTTGTAAGGATACAAATTCCAATTCCGGCCTAAAAGTAATTCCGTTGTCCGGGTCCGGCTCTGGTTATAGGGCAACATGGGAATTGACAGTATAGGTAAGTGGGGCGTGTAAAACTTGTCATGCGGAAAACTAATTTTTATTACAGCCAATAGCTACACAAAAATACATACTGCTTTCATAAATTTTATTTCAAAACACTTTTTAAAAAATTATTTTGAAATTTTTAAATTTTTTAAATGTTTGCCAGGTTTTTTTTTTGTTCGGAAATTTGAATTCCAATGTTTCTAGTCTGCATTTTTCTACGCTTTAATTTTAAATCAAAGTTGTTAAAACACAATTTTAGAATTGTCGAAAAAATCTAGAAACTGTGATTTTTGTTAGTTAGGCCATTTTGTAACTTATTCATACCCGATTAAAATGAATGAGGTGTCAAACAAATCTCCCAGAAGTTGTCTTTATTTTGGTATATTGTTCGTTTTATTCGAATAATAAACTTGGCTTTTATAGCCTGTTAGAATCTTCCATAATAAATGGCCCACCCTGTACAGTAACCCCTCCCCTATCCGGATTAATTGGGAACAGACCCCATCCGGATACGAGAATATCCGGATATGGGAGGTTTTCAAAATAAACTCTTAAACGCATTTTAAGAAAATATAAAATAGAATTTATGTCAAAATTTTTTTTAAATTAACAATTCCCACTTAAGTTTTCTCACAAGTATTCACATTTATAAGGCAGAAAAAAGAAATACTCAGTTTTTGGTTTTGAAAAAATGATTTTATTTTTATATTTTACTGTTATTTTTGAAATTTAATAAAAATATGGTATCTCAAAAACCTTGTCCGGATATGGGAGGGTCCGGATACCGAAAACCCCGTTCGGATATAGGAGGTTCCGGATAATAGAGGTCCGGTTACGGGACGGGTTACTGTATTATACATTTTAGCTGAATTTCATACTATTTCATACTGTTTCACAGTAGGTGGGCTCTACTATGTGGATCAGTTCATGGTTCTAACCATGTTTGATATTATTGTGGCCAACAGAGTCAACTTACTACTTTTATACCCTTATGGACTATGCAATTTAGAACAAGTATAACTTATATAAAATAAATAAATTGCATTTTTATAATAGTCCGGGGGGCGGTGGGTGGCTCGTAAAAGAGTAATAATTTGGGTGACATCATTTATGGAACCTCCCAATATTAATATTCATGTAGTAACTGATAAATGCAGTTTAATCATATCGTATGTGAAGAACCAAAATCACCCGTATCCATTTGTAGCTAAAAACAATATCCACTATCTATGTACAAAAATATTGAAATACCTAGGTATGTCTTGAGAGGATTTAAAAAGAACATTTTACGCTTTTAAAACATATGGAACTAGATCATTTTACACTTTTCAAAAACTCCTAATTAATATTTTACTAATGTTTCTCAATTTGGTTTTATGACATAACTCATTTTGATTGTATAGCTTAAATTGGATATTTGGTTCTTCACCGACGATTTGTAAAGTTTTAATTTCAAATTTTAATGCCAACACTACATGTAGGCCGTTGCCCGCGCATGCTACTAATAAAGAACATTTCACGTTTGACCTTTGACCTTTACATCTGATAAGATACTTGTGTTAAGGGAGCCCCCATATCGATACGAGGGAGTAAAATGCGTGTGCATGTGTGAATGGTCCTTGGCGACAGCTTCGTCGGTTATTTTTATGGTTATGACCAGACACATATTTAATTATTTGCAGTTAGTTTTATTCTGCGGGGGAAGCCACGTGTAGTTATAAAAGAAAAAAAACATTTTGAACTAGATATTTTGATAAAAATAATTTTGTTCAATTTATTATTATGTTCTTCGTACAGCAAGATCAAGAATAATTCTCGAGGCCCGGGAAGTTTGAATTTACGAATAATATTGCAAAATGTAAAGTTATGTAAGTAAAAGTAAAGAAAGTAGAAAGTATTCAGTTTCAGTTTTCAGTCATATTCAGTTGTTGTCTTTCTTCAGTAATTTCAGTCAAGTTATTCACAAATTAAGATTAGAAGATTACCCAGTTGTTTTTTTCAATTCTGTGTAAAATAACTGAAATAATTTTAAATAATGTTGCACAGATTAGATGCAACCGCCCCACCGTCAGTCCATAGTAATACCCGGTGTTACCAACTGAACCAAGTTCAAAGATTGTTGATATTTATTTACAAAATTCAATGATTTTAGAAGTTAAAATTATCATAATATTTATAATTTTTAAGTTTTATCAAAATTCTGATGTAATAATGAGGATACGAAGAAATAATATGAGAACTACGATGTAAGTAATGGGGAAAATAAGACAGAACAGAACGATTTGAGCTATTGCACGAAGCAGACGTTCACGGCAATTTTTATTGAAATTGGCCTTGGTTATGAGAATTTTAATTAAAAGTGGAAATTATTGAAATATAAAGGAAATGCGTATTTTTATGTAAAGTATTATTACGAGAATAATATTTTATTGACGATTAAAATCGTAATCGAATTTACTTCAGTGACGACATTGGACATTTATGGTGGTTAATACCCGGTGCACACTGTGTACTTTAAATAACTGTGTACTACTGTCTACTGTGCACTTAGTGCACTATATATTATTGCTACAAAAAAAAATGAAAAATGAATGACTTAACAACATTCGAAATCATTTTTCTTATAACTGTACCGCCCTTCTTTTTAATCATCTGCTTGGAACTGTGTAAGTTAATAGTATCAATAATTATAAAGTTGAAAGTGCTGATTACAATAGAGTATTCTAGACTTCTAGACAAAGCATGAAACATACTGTACCACTGTACGTGTTATATATTCACAGATACATACTTACGTCATGGAAGAAGATCAACCGAAAGGAAGCACCAACTAGAACTAGAGGAGCAAAATCTAATTAAAAGACCCGAATCAAGCACAAGAACTTCTTCTGGCAGCCGGGTCAATTTCTCAAGCAGAAACGACGTACGAATATTATATCGTCTGTGAAGAACCAAAATGACCAATTTCCAATTTAAACTAGAATCAAGATGAGCTGTGTCATACAAATATAATAGGAAAAATGCGTAAAATGTTGATTAGAAGTTTTTAAAAAGTGCAAATTGATCTATTCTAATGTTTTTAAAAAGTGTAAAATGTTCTATTTACATGTTTTTGAAAATTGCAATTTGTGCAATTTGTTCTGAGAGGATCAATTAAAATTTATAATCACCATTTGTATAGTTAAGATTATTGTCTAATAGTGTAAATTATTCAACTAAACCCTTAAAAAAGTTTCAATTATAATCAAGAAAGTGTTGTTTTGTATACTGAGCTGTAAAGCTATTGCAATTGTGCAACAGTGACTTAATAAAGTTTTTATATATACATGGTTTTGATAAGGTGCAAACTGTTCTAAATTCCATGTTTTTGAACAGTAATAGAAATTGTTCTATTTATTTTCTGGATACAAAGTTTTAAAGTCGAGATAGCTGCGCAAGATTGAAAAGTGTCCAAACAGCTTCATATCCATGCTAGCAAATGAGCACGGCAGGGTTTGGACACCTTGCCCAGCTATCTCGACTTTGTATCCCAAGAATACATGTTTTTGAAAAGTGCAAAATATTCTATTCTAATGTTTTTAAAAATTGTAAAATGTTCTATTTACATTTTTTTGAAAAGTGCAAAATATTTTATTTACATATTTTTTGAAAAGTTCGAATTGTTCTATTTACATATTTTTGAAAAGTGCAAACTGTTCTATTAAAATGCTCTCAAGACATTTTGAATATTTGTGTAGATTGTTGATATTGTTATTACCTAAAAATGGAAACGGGTTATTTTGGTTCTTCACAGACGATATAAGACTAACTCCACATTTTTAAACAATTTATTAAAATAGTGAACGACTGGTACTGATGTTGAGAACATTAGTTTAAAAGCATAAGTAATAATTCCATGCAAATGAATGGATATTTAGCCCCGCTGGTGGAAGAAATTCGAGGAAAAGAACATCTTTGCACTAGACGCAGAACATGTTTTTGTGTATGACGTGGGCCAACATGAAGCTGCAACTGTTGCAGTTGTTGACTTCAACGGCGATGAAGTCTACTCATGGAAGGTATACCATCCGAAGGGCACATTTGCGAATGACCGATGGACTCGAAATAACCTAAACCTGAAGGATGGGTGTTTAGACAACGGTACTCGTATTGAAACTGTCAGGAGAAGTGTGTTAAACATGTTGGAGAACGAGTTAGTGATTCTTGTAGACGAGTGGAAAGATTGGGACTCACTCCGTATAACAGCCGATGACCTTGACCAGTATAACATCACCAGTTTTGATCTTCAGAAGTTTTGGAAAAAGCCCACACAACGGTCAAGAGATGGGAAAAATGTCTACCAGCCCATTGGTCTTCGCTCACTTATGAAATATTACTTTGATGTCGATATTCAAGAAGGAATCCATTCTGCTGACGTGGATGCTCGAGCCACAATGCAATTATTTCGTGAAATTTATCCTCACGAGAAATCGAAATCGACTCATCTTGACAAAATGGAAGGAACCGAAGATGACTTTAAGCGCTTTGCATGTATCCCCACCATCAGATAAATACTCAGTTTTTTTTTGTAAGGCAGGTGGGCATATAATAAGTAATAGTTATAGGCAGAGCCGGATTATTTTTAATAAAAAACTTGTAAATTTATGGAACATTTAGCAATTTTAAAAAATATGTAAAAAGAATATTTTCATTTACACTTTTCAAAAACTTCCTAATAAAAGATTTATCATTTTTCTAAGAATATGTAAATAGAACATTTTGCACTTTTCTAAATCAAGTAAAAGGAACTTTTTTTTAACAAACGCTAAAAAAAATATAAGCAGATCAGATCATCTTTTAGAAAATGTTACTACTAATGGTCTACTAACTGTAACAGATTAGTCTTATGACTTTCATTTTTTCGAGTGTAAATGGGGATGTGGGGAAATCAGTTAACTCTGACAGTTAGAGTTAGTTAGTTACACACCTACTTAGGTGTGTAAAAAGTAAAGGGGACCACCCCCAAAAGGTCAAAGGTGATCAGTGGCAGTGGCCGCCGTTTAACCAGTACGGCCTGTAAAAATCTAAGCAATTGATATCCATACAGCTTATAGCCTCAGTCTCAACTATCTTACCTCTGTACCGATTTCAGCTTCTTTTCTTGAAAACTCTGGCGGGTGTAAAATGATGAAAGTTTTGAGTGCTTTTTTGAATTTTTTTATGTCGATCACATTTAGGACCCTACTTTTCTAATAACTTTAAATGTAGTTAAGGTAACTAATCACATTAAGGGCATTCGGGCCGATGTAAGACTTTCCGCGATTTTTTCGTACAATGACCTGTATCTCTTGCAACTTGCAATTGTCAGTATAGGTAGAGCGTGTAAAACTTGTCATAGGAAAAACTAGTTTTTACTACAGCCAATAAATGCAAACAAACACTGATTTTATCAATTTTATTACAATATTTAATTATTAGTATAAACTTGGGAAAAAGTCATAAATTAGGCATAAATAAAATCAAATTCTAATCAATTTTATCGCCCGAACTTAAAATAGTGATAGTTCCACCACTCGCAGCAGCAATATGGTCCTGCCGTGGATGACAGCTCAGAGAAACAACTGCTTGACCCAAAACAACAGTTTCTTTCACAGCCTCACTAATTAGGTCAAACACAAACAACTTCCCTAAAGGACTGCTCACCATAACCCATCTGTCAGTGTAGTCAAAACAAGCCTCTACTTTGTAGTCAAAATAATGAGGCTCGTTGAAGCCAGTGTAGCTGGCGAGGAGTTGGCCCGTCTTATTGTCAATGAGCTTACAGGTTCCGTCCGCGACAGCAACAAGATTGCTTGCACTATCTCTACTGATGGCGACAGAAGTAACTGCTTCGCCCACACAGTCCAGGGACAGTTTCCCATTTCGAATGTCGTACAATCTCGTGTATCCATCTGCAGAACCCACTAAAATCTTGTCCCCGGACACATCCAAACTTGTAACTGTGTCCGTGGGCTCATCCAAAGTTTGAGTTTCTCGCTGACCTTTGGAGCGTATGTCGAAAATCTTGACTGAGTTGTCTTGGGAGCCGGAAATGGCGAGTGTGGACTCTTCGTTGAACTGGACGCAGGTGATGGATGAATTGTGGCAACGCCATCGGCGGGTAAGACGTCCCGTTTCTACATCCCAAAGGTTTACGTTTTTATCCACCGAGCCAGAGACCACTTGCCTATAAGATTACACATTCAATTATTCCATATTTATTTATACCATAGCCTACTCTATTAGATACCTATAGTATTTAATAGAGTAGGCTGTGGTACTACGTAGAATTAAACAGTGGTGGGTCCACAAATTATTTATGAAGGGAGAAATGCTAAAATCTTAATATTTCTTACGAATTGTCACAAGAGCCTTTAGCATCTGAAACTTCGGCTGAATGACCTAGGTAGGTTGCTAACAGTAATGACTTCTCCCAATTCCAAAGCTTTATAGAACGATCAGCACCGCAAGTTAAAACGTAATCACCGTCCACTACAACCAAAAACCAAAAATATGTACAATTTAATGTGACCTATCATTATTGACAGTTTTATTTAGGACATGCAGATAAAAAATAATAAGAATATAATTTATTTATTCGGTCGATTTGGCCGCTGCCCAAAAATATTAAAACAAGTGTCATTCTAGATTGGTAAAATGTGTTAGTACTCAGGGTCAGTACGGTTGACGGCTTCGACGGGACCGGGGAACGGTAATTAGTTGTAATTAGTTATTTAAACATACCATTATACCGTACAGCTCGAATACTGCCTTGGTTGCAGGTAATTTGTTGAATAGACGAGTACGTACTCTTATTCCCACTCTGATCCATTTTAAGTTTTGTAAAATAATTCTCCAGTCGCCAGTCAGTATTACATTAATGGAATCACAAGACTCTAAAAACAAAAATAAGCATTTAAATATTAATTCAAAAAATGCTGCACCATGAAGGTAATTAATTATTACCTACAATACTGGAAGCTACAAATCACAGCACAGAAAAATTGACATATACAATATTAAAATACATAACGAAAAATACATTACAAATTCTTGTTATACATCGACAAGTTTCAAATATACAGCCAGCCACCAGCGTGTGACCGTGACCACCATTCACCATTTGCCATTACAAATTACAAGTGAGGCCACCATTACCCACCCCCTTAAAGTAGAGTGGAATAATGCATTCTTCAGCTTTCTTAACATTCCTACGTAATATAAATTATTAAAATATAGCTAAACTAGTATTTTACCCGATTTCAGGAGTCAGTCCTTCGCTAGTTGATTATTAGGTTACAGTTACTGATGGTAATTTTTATTCGTTTCTTGCTTCCAAAATAGGGTGCTGAGTTCACCAGTGATGGTGACGGTGGCGGGTCGAGTCACATTTCGTAGTCAGTTGAGTCAGTTCAATAAATAAAATGAAATAATTATTGAGTTAGCCGACGGCTGACGGCGACGGCAGATACAGAGACACACAAATAATAATAATCTCTAATTGAAAATCATTTATAAATAACCCTGAAAAATCCGAAGGTAAATATATTATATGGTTCGATGATTTTTGTAACAACTGATTAGCACTGATATGTTGAAACAATTTTAAAACTAATTGATTAATATAATAAATTCGAAATTCGTAATTAAATATTTCGTTACAATTACAATTTTATTTTTGAGCAATTCTACTGGGGGGAATGATTTTATACTTGTCCTCTGAGAACCCAAAAACAAGGATATCTGTGTATTAGGAGCTCTAATTTTTATTCCGCACAAATTATTAAAAATTAAAATTAAAAATTAAAACGTTAAAACAAAATATTAACTATTCATAATTAAATTAACTTTATTTACTACATATTTAACTACATAAGACATATTTACATAACGAGCAGTGGTCAGTGGTGTAATCTTAGATTCAAGATACTGCCTAAGGGATCGTCAATGTCAATGACACAACAATGATGTCATCGGTAGGGTAAAAAATATCAAAAACCTGGCTAATACTTTTCCTATAGAAAATAGAAATTAGAAAGCCCTGTGAACCATACATGGACACATACTGTTGAAGACAGAAAATGAAAACAAATAACTAATTACAAATAATGAATGATGTAATAATGAAAATGATTCTACAACAGTTAAGTACTGACCAATTCGATTTCTACTTTCTTTGATTGTTATGAATTTTATTTCAAAGTATCACATATCGTAATATCATGAACAAATTTAGTTTTGGCATTCGTCATAGTAACTTCCACTTAACTTGTAGAATTCATTTACAAAAAAAAACAAGCAAATGCTAATTACAGTAATTACATTGCGTTTTTACAAAAGTAAAAATTAGCAAGTTAACAAATCTAGACTATTTTTAGTAAAATCAGATTGGCAGCAGGGGCGTAGCTGGGGGGGTTGCCCGGGTGCCCGGGCAACCCCCGAAATTTTTAAATTAACACTAGATATGTTCATTGTTTCTCAACATAGCAAATAAATTAATACCATTACAATCACAATGGTATTTTTTTCAAGGCATTTTATCTTCAGGGTGCTAAAAAGTATGTAAGTTTTAGATATAAATAAATTACGACTTATGAAATTGGGGGGAGGGGGGTGGGGACAGTAATTTTTGTGTGACGGGCAACCCCCGAAATTTCACTTCAGCTACGCCCTTGATTGGCAGCGCATGTTATTAAACACTATAACATTTTACGACGAGTATTATATAATTTGCATGCGATGTAATAAACTCTTAGTGTTCATTCTAAGCTAAGTAATGAAATATTTAACTATAATTAACTAATCTCAAAAAGAAATATGTAAACTGCTAACCGGCAGACTGATTGTGAGTGAATCTAATATTTTTGTTCCATATATTGTAAGTAAGTGAAGGTTCACATCCACACAATGACACACATCCATTTTTAGCGAAAAACAAAATATGCACTAACAAAGTAGATATTTATAAAAAAAATATTTTGATCCTAAAAATAACAAAATAGAACAATTTCCAGTTTTCAAAAAACATGTAAATACAATATTTTGCCATTTTCAAAAACTCACAAAATAAGACTTTCTAGACTCTAAAAGAACAAAAATAGAATATTTTACAAACTTCAAAAACACACAAATAGAACATTTTACGCACTTCAAAAACACGTAAATAGAACATTTTACACACTTCAAAAACAGGTAAGTAAATAGAAAATTTTACACATTTAAAAAAATGCAAATAGAATATTTTACACTTTTCAAAAACATGTACCTAAATAGAACATTTTACACACTTTAAAGAAATGCAAATAGAACATTTTACAAAGTTCAAAAAACATGTCAATAATACATTTTCACTTTCTACAACCTCGTAAAATTACCAATTTTGCCTTCTTATTCATTCTGTGAATGTTTGACATAGTTCATATTAATTCTAGCTTAAACTAAATATGAGTCATTTTGATTCTTCACTCACGATACGAAAATACAAACATACTGTAATAATTATAAGTATACATAAGTAGCTATTTTTTTGTACACAAGAACAGCTGCGGATTGATACAATGTAAAATTACATATTTTTGTTTTCTACTCTACAGTCGTAATCCCACGTTCACAGAAAATGCGTTTGAGCTAGTTACAATTAGTACAAAAAACTACCGGTAAACCGATTACAATTATTTGACACATGATTGAATGTGAATCGTTTATAGAATGCAATGTTATGGCTACGTCATCATTTGATGAAATTTGTCGTAAGGACCCACAAAGTCCCAATAAAGATTAATAAATTTGAGATTTGAAATGTTCTATGGGCAGAATTACAGAGTCCAGTTTGTGTAGCATTAAATCCTTTTTTGCATGCGCATTTTCCTTTTGATGTGGATTTTCCGCTGGAATCAGTCGAATCACATTTTGCATTTGGAACACATGGAGCTGTCTTCTTCTTGCCTTCCTTAACTGTGCACACCCCTTGAACATGTACGATGCAAATATTGTCGTCTGCTTCAAAGTGACTGTCTTGATTACATCTACAAACACCTGTTTGGCAGGATAAAAATGTTTTGTCAGATTTACAGTCTGTGTCCGAAGAGCAAACTCCGAATTTATCTTGAGTCATCATCGCCTTATTAATGTTGTTTCCCATTGTAGACGTAGACTGTGCAGCAGTGTGTAGACACAGGGCGGAGAGAATTACTAGGAGACATGCCTGGATTTCCATCATTGAGGTATCTGAAACGTGAAAAAGAATTACATGAATTACTTACATATTATATTCATACTAAATTGAACATTTCTAACTTTTAAAAATCATGTTCGGTATCTCCTGTATGTAGTACAACGATCTGGGTTACTGTATTAAAACTCACTACATAGTTAGAGATCTACCCCCCGCGTTGTATTAGAAATTCGTCATGTTAAAGCATCGTAAACCCCCTTTCCACCACCCCCCCCCCCCCACCCGTTTTATTAGAGACTCGGGTATGGTAGTACTAGTGCTATGGGAAATACGGTGGGTAGAACATTTATGACTTTTTACAAAATGAAAACAGAATATTTTGCACTTGTACAAAATAAGTAGCATAAGCAGAATATTTTGCCATTTTAAAAAACAGGATTGAAGATCATTTTGCAATTTTGAAAAAAGTTGTAAAACGAATATTTTGTACTGCTGAAAAACACGTATAAAAGAGCACTTTCCACTTTTGAAAAAAGTGAAAAAAACAGATTATTTTGCACTTTTTAAAAGCATGTAAAATGAATATTTTGCACTTTTCCAAAAACATACAACTTATCCGATTTGTAGGTTTCAAAAACTTGATATTAATTATATTATGTGATTGTGATTAAGTATACCTGATAATCAGGATCAGATATATTTTATGTATTTACTTAATGACCTAATTAATACGACCTATTAATAAATAATGTCTTCAAGAATCAAAGAAGGAAACAAGACAAATATGACAAATATATGAACTTACTTAAGAATTCATGAAATTAAATATATAAGAAAATCATAAGAATCGTCAATCGTGGGCAAGACTTATCAACAATCAACCTACACCCAGAATGGAATACAATAAACAATAATATTTTTATGTATACATAACTTACCTTTACTTCACCTAATTAATTCAAACTAACTGCACAACTGCACACTACCACAACAATATGAGTATCAGTAGCCAGTAAGTAGCCGCACCTTTCCTAATCGATCAAATACGTAAATCGAAATAAAGTTGAACGTAAGAAATATCAAGGTAAAAGTTGTAGTACCAAAATCTATAAGTGACTTTACGTAAGACTGACTGATTACATACAAAATATATGATGCAATAATTTATAACGATCGAAATTAATTAATGTTGTGCAAACCGTGCAAGAAGCTAATTAGACCTACAACCTCGAGTGATTTGGATTATGATTACTTATATTACAGTGAATTTATGCAAGTGAATTGTGAATTGCGATTTTCAGGGTTACTAATGTTACTATTACTATTACTAAAATGGTATCTGTAGAATGGGCTTTGAATTAAGCGCCTTTTAATTTCAAGCAACTTGAATGAATGTAGTACACAGACAAAAAATACACTAAAACTACACAAATTCAGTGCTACTGTGATTTATTTAACTACTGCCACTGTAATATCTTTACTAGTCAGTTAGTGCTTTTACATTAGTTAGACAAAGCTGTTAATATAAACATTACCGTCATATACGAAAAAAAACTGATTCGTATTATTATGCACAATACTCAAGTACAAACATAATACATTACTATAATTTTTACTTAATGAGGATCGAGTACTTACTAGTTATAGTATATAGAACTGACTACCTAACTGACGAAAAAGTGTACAAAGAGTTTGACTGAAGAAGTATAGAAACAAAAATGACAAAAAGACAAAAAAAAATCTTCTATAGCAAACATGTTTATTTTCTTATGCCAGATATCATTGCATTGTGGGGGCTATAGGAGGTCAACGAAACAATAAAAACTTACTGCAAACTTGAATAACTAATAATATATGCAATATTCTAATTATTATTGGGATTTCAGACGCAGTTTTTTAAAAATTCGATTGTGCATATAATTATGCACGTACAAGTATAAACATGCCTAAGTATTAACTATCGTAAGAAAGAAAGTTTATTACATTGGCTCATATGTGTGATACTTTAGATTTTATTCAGTTTATTGTCGGAACAGCAAAATGTGTAGTCATCGATAATGTTTAGATTATTTTATCATAGTTTTATCACCCACGTATAACATGAGGTAAATTACATATATATCCATATTAAGTACCATTATTAAGTGCCTTTATTATAAGTATAGCTTCTCATTCTGGATGCGTGGTCACTGGATTCTCTGAATGCTTTGAAATTGTCGCCAAACAATTTGTTGAATTTACTTGGTCTCTGTCGACGCTACAAAATTGTGAAAGCGATCAGTAATTTGGAAGATGAATTTATACAGTTAATGCATTAATGTTTTTGTTTTTGTAAACAGTACAGTTGCAAAACTAAATACATATTATAGAGTTACGTTATTTGAATATCACAATATGAACTAATTTCAATTAAATGATTAAATACTTAATTTAGATCATTTGACAAACACAAGGACCCGGATACATTTTTGGAAATATCCTGTGAAAATTTAGAAACAATGTTATCTTTTGAAAAAATCCCTTTAGATGAAAACGAAATCTTTCACTGTGCTTCCAGGTTTGGTGCACTTTTCCGTTTCCCAAGGCATACTTACTGCATTAACAATAATATCTGTGAAGAAACAAAATTACCCAAAATTCAAGTCGGAATCAAAATGAGCTACATATGTCATAAAAACAAAATGAGAAACATGCGTAAAATGTTAATTTAAAGGTTTTAAAAAAGTGCAAAAATTTCTAATTCTATTTTTTCAAGAAGGGTGCAAAATTTTCTAAATCCGTGTATTCGTAAAGGTGCAAATTGTTCTAATTCCATATTTTTGAAAAGGTGCAATATGTTCTAATTCCATATTTTTGAAAAGGTGCAAAATGTTCTAATTCCATATTTTTGAAAAGTGCAAAATGTTTTAATTCCGTATTTTTGAAAAGGTGCAAAATGTTTTAATTCCATGTGTTTGAAAAGTGCAAAATGTTCTATTTAAATGCTGCAAAGACATATTTATATATTTTTTTTTACATAATTGATATTGTTTTTAGCTAAAATGGATATACTTATAAGTCATTTAGTTTCTTCACAGGGAAATGTAGGTTTTCTTTCAGTTTAAATTTAGTTCTTAAAATAGTAATTATTGTAACGATAATTAATTTAAAACAGATGGGCGGGTAATCAGTGTACAATTAAAGGACTGGAGCCCACAGGACAGAACTACCGGAAAGTTCTTGGCTCCTGTTTATTTCAAATCCGATTTCCGACAATGTCCCATAAAGAATTCACTAAAGTTGGTCTTTCTAAAACAAATTTTCTACAAGCAGAGGAAAAGCTGTCTATTTACGAGTACATTGGAATGGATGTAGATGAGAAGTGAGTATTGAATTAATTTGAATTTAATTAATTATATAGAAAAAAGGTTTAATATGATTTTGGACTTTGTCACCTGGTCCTTGTTTGATGGTTTTAATATTTTTAAATTTTATTTTAACTATTCACTACTACACGGAATTTTGTTACTCTGATTTTTGTTTACATATTAATTGCCCGTGACATAATTCATGGACGGTCCCATGTGCTACTTTTGATACCATTCTAAATATGTATTAATAAAAACCGTTTGCAATACTAAAAACTTTTCTTTATTTTATTACTATACAGAAACAACTATAACAAATCTCAGTTTCCGTTTAAAACCAATCGCAGAGTTGGAAGCATCCTGCGTTCCTCATTTGGATGTTCAATTCTTACGTTGCCCCCACAATGCAAATTCACAACTAGTCCACCCTTTGTGTGTGATGGTGCTAGTCAACACATTAGACAGTAAGTAAAACATTATAATTATGATTGGGAATTGAAATGATTTGAAATAGGACTGTCCATAAATGATGACATCCAAATATTTACATTTCTATTACCCTATGCCTACACCCTGTCGTCAGCTTGCTTAACCATTGCAAAAATGGCTATCTTTAACATATAAGTAGCCATCATTATCCAACCAAGCATAATCCAATACAAATGTATATTTTTGAGGCCCATTTCTTCCCCAGTTCTTGTGAAATTTAGCTTTTTAGTTGATTGTGTTTTTTAAATTCACAATTTGTTTTAAGTTTACAGGTGAGTGAGAAAATAGCGTTGCATGGGATTGGATTCTTGGGCCCCATTGATGGAGACGCAGATTTTGATGTCACTTTTCAAATTAAGAGATGGGTGAATGGTTCTTGTGCATATGACAGTGGGAAGATTATGAAAGATATCTTTGCACCAAAAGGGAGAATCTTTTACTTTGTATTGGACGAGCCTATCATGGTAGAATGCAGGGCGTACGACAGCTCTTGGAGAAATTGTTATTATATATATTTCAGTTTGAAGGTAGGGGCAATGTAAGACGAAGAAATTTAAAATCCTCGTATAAATCTGATTAAATTCTATATCGTCTGTGAAGAACCAAAATGACCCATATCCAGTTTTAGTCAAAAAAATTCACTATCTACAGAAGAAATTAAAATAACATTAATAAAAGCACGTAAAGTAAATAGAACCATTGTGCATTTTTCAAAAGACAAGTAAAGAAAATATTCTGCACTTTTTAAAAACGTGTAAATAGAACATTTTACACTTTTTTAAAACATGTAAATAGAATTATTTGTATTTTTCAAAAACATGTAAATAGAACATTTAACGCTCTTCAAAAAACATGTTAATAGAATTATTTGACTTTTTTAAAAACATGTGATTAGAACATTTTACACTTTTCAAAAAACATGTAAATAGAATTATTTAAATTTTTCAAAAACATGTTAATAGAACATTGTATATTTTACAAAAACTCTCAATCACCATTTTACGCATGTTTCTCATTTTGTTTTAATGACAGAGCTCGTTTTGAATCTAGCTTAAATTGAATATGGGTCATTTTGGTTCTTTACAGACGATATGCTCTCATGTACCGTATTTTCTCTAACTACGTGGGTCTCCTATAGTGCGCGGGGAGTACATATGTCTTGGATTGAATAGTCAGGGGGTCTTTGACATAGTTCCCCTGCCCCCTATTAATGCGCGGGATCTCTAATTCTACACAGGGGAATAAACTTTGAGTTTGAATAGTACTCGGGGCGTATTCGGGTGAGAAAATACGGTAACTAAAAAATTTAATGCAGGTTAGCGGTAGTCATTTATGCATTTTAGTGGCAACCAATAGATCATGCGCGTTTACTTTCTTTCTCAATAAGTAATTAAATAGCTTTTTTTTTTGTTTAAATTACAGGGAATCAACAACATTGCGCAGTATCAGGGGTATCAGCCAAAGAACGAGTCGATCCAGGTTTCAGAGGCTCAATTTCACCTTACAAACGCTTGGAACAGTGGCAACCCTTTGGCAGAGCTTCTTTTCAAGAAAACATGAATACAGTCCACTCTCTACATAGTGTACCTCCTCATAGTGGATACTTCTACATAGCGTACTGATTGTGATTTTGTATCCCCGGCTAAACTCCTATGCTTTCTATGTTATAATACTTCTACATAGTGTACCTCTACATAGTGGAAACCTCCTCATAGTGTACTAATTTTAGAGGCCCAAAATATCGTCTAAGTTAATTTTCGTCGCTACATAGTGTACTTTTAGAAATATAAAAAATTTTAGCGCTCAGTTAAAAAAGTTACTATTTTTTTTCTTGATCTAACTGATTTTGCAAACTTATTCAGTCATAATTACTAAACATATTCTTTGATTGATTTGTTTAGAACCGATATTAATTTAAACAGTAGGAATTTTATTGTTTTTATCTATAATACTAATTTTTTTTTTAAATCCCTACTTTCTACATAGTGAACTCTCCTCATAGTGTACTAATCTTGCTGGTCTGCTGAAGAAGTACGCTATGTAGAGAGTGGACTGTATTAAGTTTTCATGTTACACTTATACAACAAGTAACTTTGTTACAAATATAAAAAATAAAAACTGACTGAAATAGGAAATTCAATGTATCGTCAGTGAAGAACCAAAATGACCCATATCCAATTTAAGCTAGAATCAAAATGAGCTAAGTCATAAAATCAAAATGCAAAACATGCGTAAAATGTTAATAATTACGAGTTTTTGAAAAGTGTGAAATGTTCTATTTACATGTTTTTTAAAATCGTGAAATTTTCTATTTACATGTTTTTTTAAAAGTGCAAAATATTGTATTTACATGTTTTTGAAAACGTCAAAATGTTCCACTAACATGTTTTTGAAAAGTGTAAACTGTTCTATTTAAATGCTTTCAAGACATGTTTCAATATTTTTGTGGATAGTTGATGTTGTTTTTAGCTACAAATGGATATGGTTCATTTTGGTTCTTCACTGACGATATGTAATTATCGTTATATTTAATGACTTATTACCATCGAGGACTAATCACAATTAGGCAGGCTACTCCCATTGAAAAAAGATACAATAATAATTTTTACATATCACTGCTTAAAGGACGTAATTTTAAAATTTTACCACAATTGTCATCGCTTTCTAAAACTATTAGTAGCTGTAACTGCTTATTTACTATAAATTGTTTATGATTTTAAATATGTAATTTCGATAAAGTGAGTACTTAGTAACTATTGATAGTGACAATACGTTATTATTTATTTTCATATAATTAATTACATAATATTTCACCATTAACTTTAAAATTATGTCACTGCTTCTGTTTCTGTTGTAACATGTTTAAAGCATCACTACTTAGAGATCTGCAATCTTTCGCAATCACCAAATTCTTTAATCAAATAAAATAACTTTCGTCTGTACCATTTAAAATTCCTCATCAAATTCTTTCATAACCTCCCGCCCTAGAAACCAGCACTCAATCATCCTTGTCCCTTATTTAACTTCCCTATGATTTTCATTATAAGGCTGTCCATGGTGGCAGCTGTCGTCGTCGTCGTGGCCCATACCAGTTCAAGTGCAACAGCTAGGCAGAGTTATAGAAACACCAGTGTTACAATAACATCAGCAAAGCGAACTTTTGACGAAACTAAATTTTTCACCAATCCCTCATACTCCATTGCAAGTTCTCCCCCACTTCTCCGAAATCTAGCAGAAAATGAAAAAATTGTTTACATCCTCATTAAGGATTTTTACACCAGATTTGGACCAGGGCCCGTTGACATTACTACAGATTCAAATCCGTCAATTCTTCCCCCATTTAAACTAATGCACAACTACCTCACAAATTTTGAAATCACGAGCGGTTCCCTTCAGCTGAATTTGAAACGGCAAGCAACAGAAAACCCAACTACCAACAACAGCAGAGCCATCAAAACTACATGGAACCCACTCACCACCTACTTTATGCTCCGGCGTGTTTCAAACACGCTCAAAGAAATAATTCGAAACTTAAACCCAGCAAAGGAGGTTGAATTTACACTTCAAAACCAAATTTTGCACCTCATGAAAGCGGGAGGTTGGCCCGTTGAAGATGATCTCAAGTCCGCGCTAAGTTCAATGCTCCAAGTACAGTATGTGTACGACCTGTCCACCTTTGAGATCGCTTCTGGAAAATTGGCGGGAATCCAAACGAATGTAAGTTTCTCCGCCGCCGACTGCGTTGAGATAGGGGAGGCAGCGCTGAAGAAACAAGGTGGAGTAGATCCATACTACGCACTGGCAGTTGAGTGGTTTGAAGAAGCGCGCCGGCGCAAACTCCGTGAAGGAATTTCAAGTGCGACATCTATGGTAGTAATCGACAACTACCTGAGACTCGCTATAGAGCTACATGACGACGAATGGTCTAGTGGCAATAAAATGCGGGACACTTTATTTTTTACGACCCGCTGTAAGTATTTAAAGTCCCTATTGCCTCGTGCCAGAAGGCGCACAACAGAGGTAGCAGCTTTAAAGGGCGGTCAAGTTTTAAATTCAAATTTAAAAGAGATTGCATACTGGGGAACCTGTTCCGGTCAAAATTACCAAAGTGATTCGGACAGAGCGAAGCTCTTTTGTTGGTATGAAATGGAAGTAAATCCTTATCACTCAATTAACCCACTAAAGGCGGAGCTTCTTTCCATAGAGCCCCACCCTATCATTCAGTACTACGATATGATTGGTGATCAAATGATTTCCAGGATAAAGCTTGAAACTAGCCACCAATTGGCTCACTCTTCCCTCTACGATGAAAACGCCCGTCCTATGAAGTCGTTCGCCCGAAGATTTTCTTCAAACTGCTGGATAGATGACAACACAGGATCCGAGTTTCGCTCTATTTCCCAAAACGTTGAGGCTGCGATGGGACTAAATGCGGGGAGATGGTTTACGTCAGAGCCTTTACAAGTCGCAGCCTACACTACCGGAGGTCACTACTCACTCCATTTGGATGCTTTGACGGTATTCGGTGATGACAAGTTCATTGAGGATAGAAAGGATGTCTCGGGTGGAGACCGGATGGCCACTTTCATGTTCTACTTGGGGGACGTGGAGAAAGGGGGAGGGACTTCTTTCCCTCTATCTGGCATTGCGGCCCAGCCCATCAAGGGGTCTGTTGTTCTCTGGTTTAATTTGATGCGCAGTGGGGTAGCTGATTATAGCGCTTGGCACGGAGGCTGTCCAGTTATCATCGGGGAAAAGTGGATTGCTACCAAGTGGGTACTGATCGAGGACCAGATGTTTCAGAAGGATTATCAGTGTGTCCCTAATCAGACGGCTCGTAATTCAGTCAAGATTAATGGAAAAAATCTTATGGATATTGTTTAGAGTTTTTTATGTGAAAACGCTTTGTTTGGTAACTGTAGGATTAAAAACAAAAATTGTAAAAAATTGTACTGTTGTTGTGGAAATCCTAAAAAAAAAATAGTATATTACAACACTCATTTTTAGTGTACAACACATAACTATTATGCAGGATGGTCCAAAATGACGTCACAAAAAATATTAAACGTTTATTAGGATCGTTCGTTTTTAAATGACGTCACAAAAATATTACTCGTTTATTAGGATCGTTCGTAAATGACGTCACAAAAATACGACTCGTTTATTGAGATCAATTGTAAATGACGTCACAAAAAAAATACCGTTTATTGGGGTCGTCCGTAAATGACGTCCCATTTTCACCAGCGCAACTTGTAACTTAGCTCGCTTTTACGGACACTAACTGCAAGGACTTTATGTTAGCCTTCCTACATAAACAAAGTTTTCCTATGATTAAAACAATTCGCTGTAAGCTAAGCATCTACTTCATTAGGCGCGAAGCGCCAGATTTTAAAAATTGTTGGCTGGCAGCTGCTGGTTCACCGTACAAAATGCAATCGAGTTACCACACTTTTCGTTTTAACTGAGGTCTTTATGTTTTCAACCAACCACCTATGCGCAATGCATGTTAAAGCATAGCGAAACCCTGCTAATAAATTAGTGACACGCGCTGTTTTAGGCACCCACGTTGTATTGAATATCTGACACCTTCCCCCCTGCGTTGTATTACAAACGTGCGTTCTAATAGAGACCCGCGTTCTATTATAGCACTTACGATACATTTGACAATAAAACCTTTGTTACAAGATCAGCGACTTCTTTGTGTAAGGATAGGTTTTGGTAGCGATATAACGTTTTCTCTTTTATTCTTGAATGTATATAGTTCATTCCCTTCCGGATAATTACTGAAGCGCGAGTTCTATTAGTTGATTAAACCATTAACTATTCATGAATGGGGAACTCACTTGAAGTTTTGCAACTTTAAAAGCCCATGTAAAAAATATTTTAATGAAATTATTCCATCGCATGCATAAATAATAAATCGTATTTCTGGAATAAAGTATATTTAACATTTTCAAGGTATTGCGTTAAAGCCTGGAGAAAATATAAGCTATGTTGCTGTTGGTATATAAAACGAATGTTTGAAAAAAAAAATTAAAAGTATTGTATTTATACATAAGTCCACGTGTACTATATATGTTCACTCGAAGAACCCACTTTAAAATATTGAATATTAAATTTAGTTATAGGGCATATTATTTTTGTATATATGTATTTCGTCTGTGAAGAACCAAAATGACTCATTTCCAATTTGCACTAGAATCAAAATGAGCTATGTCATAAAAACAAAATGAGAAACATGTGTAAAATGTTAATTACGAGTTTTTGAAAAGTGTAAAATGTTCTAATTCCATGTTTTTGAAAAGGTGCAAAATATTCTAATTCCATGTTTGCGTAAAGGTGCAAAATGTTCTACTTATACATGTTTTTGAAAAGGTGCAAAATGTTTTAATTTCATGTGTTTGAAAAGTGTAAAATGTTGTATTTAAGTATTTTTTGAAATTGCAAAATGTTGTATTTAAAAATAATGCTCTCAAGACATATTTGAATATTTTTGTAGATAGTTGATATTGGTTTTTAGCTAAAAATGGATATAGGTCATTTTGGTTCTTCACAGACGATATTGTGTGATACTAGTATATGCGGACACATAGCGTTCTCCGTTGATCACTCCCCGCCCCTCCCGAGACACAAGCTTACACTGGCAAAAAAAAAATTTTGTTCGATGACAAAAACCAACTACTTAGGTTAAATAAAACATTCATGATTTATGAAATAGCTTGAAAATATAGTAGGCTCATGCAACAGAAATAATGAAATATTATTTTCGATATTTCCGAGTCCATATGTATGGCAAGCGTAGTTATGAAGCAGTTGTGTAAGTAGAATTTTTTAATGAAAAAGTTTTAAACTACTCTTTCTTCCCTGATATTATTTAGCCTAGCCGAAAGAATTCTACTTTTTTCTAAATATTAAATTTAGTATATATAAGCTATTTACTTACACGGCTTTTCATTAGGAAATACAATTTTTTAGACTAGACATTTACTGTTGCTGGCAGTATACTTTACGTAAATTATTTGGGCAGCAGGGGTAAAAGTAGGTATAGAAATACAACAAGGGTATTTATTTTATTCCTCTTTTTTTCGTAAGTAGCATCAAGCAACACTTGAGTTTAGAAAGTTCTCGCAACACAACATAAAACTTCACAATTATCATGGATTTCCTAAAACAAGCTCATATATTAGCAATGCGATTTACCACAACGTTTTGCATCCTCCCTTTTGATTTTGATCCACAAACAGAGAAAATCAAAGTGCAGACTTCAATTTTGAAAATAGTGATCGGGCGCTATTTACTTTTTGCCCTCGTCTGTCTCCGTTTCCTTCACCTTGTCTACACTTTCCCCTCGATACCTACAACATCCGATGAAAATGGAAATATTGACCACTTCTCTGTTCACTTTCTGGGGACGTGTACCTACTTTTACGGAATTCTTCTAGCCATAAATTACAGGAGACACTATAAATTGATCTGCGTCGTTTGGAACGAAATCTACATTGAGTCGGAGCAGTTTCTTATAAGAAATGCTACACCGAAAAAAGAAAAGCTAGAGTGGAGATTTTGGAAAATGTCAATGCAGCATCTTCTCCTTCATTATCTCACACAGGTCATTTATGGCTCAGTATTTCTTGCTCTTGTAATTTTTCTCATTGATCCAAGTCGACCTCAGTTTGGCATTCCGATCTTGAACACACCGAAACCTGGATACTTGGCTATGGGCATAATTGGGATTCTTGAGACAATTGTCCTTTTACACATTGCTTCGAACATTTACTTTGTGGTTCATTTTCATCTGTCTCTGTTCGAACACTGCAATTCCAAGCTGAAGCAGAGTGCAAGGAAACTGGAAAACAAAGTGTACGCTCTAATTTCATAATTACATTTAAATAATCGAATCAATTTTTTGCGTATTTCAATACCATATCGTCTGTGAAGAACCAAAATGATCCATTTCCATTTGTAGCTAAAAGCAATATCCTCTATCTACGAAAATATTGAAACATGTCTTGAAAGCATTTAAATAGAACAATTTGTACTTTTCAAAAATGTGTAAATAGAACATTTTACACATTTAAATAACATGTAAATACAGCATTTTACCTTTTTAAAATGTAAGTAGAACATTTAGCACTTTTGAAAAACATGTAAATAGAATATTTTGCACTGTTCAAAAAACATGTAATTACAAAATTTTACACTTTTCAAAAACATGTAGGTACCTAAATAGAACATTTAGCACTTTCCAAAACATGGAATTAGAACATTTTGCACCTTTTCAAAAACATGGAATGAAAATATTTTGCATCTTTTTAAAAACTCCTAATTAACATTTTACGCATTTTTCTCATTTTGTTTTTATTACATAGCTCATTTTGATTCTAACTTCAATTGGATATGGACCATTTTGGTTCTTCACTGACGATATTGTGATTTTACCACTTTTAACAGGAAATACGGTCAAATAGACAAAGCATCTGTGGTGGAAGCAATGCAGCAGTCTAGGCAAATCCAGCTCCTCCTGAATTTGTTCAATCTATGTAATTCAGCAGCAATCTTCAGCATCAAGATTTCAGCTTTTATTATTTGCATTTTCGGGCTGTTTTTTGCTATAAGGTTTTTTGCGCTATCGCCCCTCATAGCAGCGTTTGAGTGTATCCTCGCGCTTGACTTGGGCATTGGCTACATGATCATGTACGAGAAAGCATTTCAGATACCTGAGATGATGGAGTCGCTCAAGCGCTGGATTCTTATTTCGCTGAAACGCGTCGAGATGATGGACATCCAGGAAAGGGTTCCAGTTCCAGTTCCCATTATTAAAAAAGAGGGATGGGTACAGCCAGTTAATGTGGCCAGGCCACATTTTGTATGGAGTAGAGTAGTCCCGAGAGTTGTAAGGTCCGTTCCATGTACTGGGATCAAAGTTGGAGGATTCTCGGTGATGGATAAAATCTCCACGTTGCTTTTCATTGACTTTGTCACAAATAATGTGGCTTCGATGTTGATATCATTTTAATAGGTTTTTTAAAAACCAACTTGTCGTATTATGTTTTATTAATTGAACACACTTACGTTACATTTAAAGACGGAGTGAAATCTAGTGACAACAATAGGCTGTCGACAAATGAAGCTGATTACACACATTACAAATTCTAACGCACAAATAAAAATAATCACCTTAGAATAATTATAATCACTGTAAATATGTCATCGCTTCTGGTTTAATTTCTCACAATTTTTTACTATTAATTGTTTATAATTAGAACAAGAAAATTACAATACTTTTAATTACAGTGGCAATACAATGATATTTATTTAAATCATAATTTTACGTAATTCATTATAGTAAATGTAATTATGTCATTGCTTTTGGTTCAAAGTTATATTAAAAATATTATTTAAAGGTGCGCTAGCTTTTTTCCAAGCAAAATTCTTTAACCACAAAGTATACCTTTTACATATCTTTATTTTTATTTTAAAGCTATTTCGTAATGATTCTCCAAAGTAACCGAAATCAGCACTGTGATCTGGTATTTGACTACCCCATAAAATTAACTGTACCGCTGACCGTGATAGTAGCCCTAGTAATAGCAGGTGTCTATCCCGGTGCTAGTCAGAGTGACCAAAACTACGACACCCAAACTGCAGGGCCAAGTTTTGACGACGACTCTAAATTTGTCACCTATCCACCATATTCCATAGCAACTTCTCCCCCATTACTCCGAAATTTAGCAGAAAATGAAGAAATTATTTACATCCTCATCAGTGATTTTTATTCCAGATTTGGACCAGGGCTCGTTGACAATATTAGGGATTTAAACCCGTCAACTCTGCCCCTATTTGAACTACTGCACAGCTACCTCACTGATTTTGAAATCACGAGCGGTTCCCTCCTGCTAAATTTGAAAAGGCAAACAACCGACGAGCCAAGTAACACGATCAAAGCCATCAAAATTGCATGGAACCCACTCACCACCTACTTTATGCTCCGGCGAGTTTCGACCACGCTCAAAGAAATAATTCAAAACTTGGAAACGACGCAAGAGGCTCAACTCACACTTCAAAACCAAATATTGCACCTCATGAAATCAGGGGGCTGGCCCGTTGAAGATGATGCCACGTCCGCGCTAAGCGCAATACTTCGAATACAGCACACGTACGATCTGCCTACTTATGAGATCTCCGCTGGAAAATTGGCGGGATTCGAAACAAATTTAAATCTGTCCGCAGCAGACTGTGTAGACATAGGGGAGGAAGCGCTTATGGGAGAAGAAGGAGCGTTTTCATACTACGCACTGGCAGTGGAGTGGTTTGAAGAGGCGCGACGGCTTAAACTCCGTGAGGGAATTTCCAGTGTGATATCTCTCGCAGAAATCGACGATAACTTAAGATACGCCATGGAACTGCATGACAAGGAATGGTCCAGTGGTGGAGAAATTCGGGATACCTTTTTTTTTACCACACGCTGTAAGAATTCCAAATCTCTATTCACCCGTACCAGAACCAGAAGGGTCACTGCAGAGCTAGCAGCTTTAAAGAGCGGGAAAATTTTAAATCCGAAATTAAAGGAGATTGCATACTGGGGAACTTGCTCCGGTCAGAACTACCAAAGTGACTCGGACAGAGCCAAGCTCTTTTGTTGGTATGAAACGGAAGTGACTTCTTATCACAAAATTAACCCACTAAAGGCGGAGCTTCTGTCCATACAGCCCCACCCCATCATTCAGTACTACGACATGATTGGGGATGAAATGATTTCTAGAATTAAATTTGAAACCGGGCACCAACTGGCTCACTCCACTGTGTCTAGCGCACGCCCAACCAGGTTGCCCGGCTTACGAACTTCCTCAAACACCCGAGTAAATGAAATTACACAACCTGAGTTTTTTTCTATTTCTCAAACAGTTGGTTCTGCAATGGGATTGAGCCATGATGTTCTAATTTTGCAAGAGATGTTGCAAGTCGCCGCCTACACTTCCGGCGGTCACTACTCTCTCCATGTGGATGCTTGGCCGGCAAGGGATAAACCAATATTGGTAAAGGAAAAGGAGACTTTCTCGTATGGAAACCGGATCGCCACATTCATGTTCTACCTGGGGGACGTGGAGAAAGGGGGAGGGACTTCTTTTCCTCTGTCTGGAATTGCAGCCCAGCCCATTAAGGGGTCGGCAGTTCTCTGGTTTAGTCTAATGCGAAATGGGGAAGTTGATGATAGCACTTCGCATGGAGGCTGTCCAGTTGTCATTGGGGAAAAGTGGATCGCTAACAAGTGGATACTGAACAGGGACCATATGTTTCGGAAGGATTACCAGTGTGTTCCGGATCAAAAGGCTCGTTTTGCACCCAAGATAAATGGAAAAAATCTCATGGATTTTATTTAGACATCTTGAATTCTGTACTACAAGATATACTTGTATTTGCCGCGCAGAACTTTCAAATTACGTATGTATATGTACATACGTTATTTTTTGCCGTTTTCAAGACAAGACTAATCAATTTGTGCCTCTCGATAAAGCATACAAGAATTTCAAGTAGCACAGTTGACAGTGAAATTAAAATTGTTGGCTAAAGCAGAGTTGAAAGAAGAACTTTGTAAAACTATTCATAGTAGCGACATTGTTTACTGTTAATTGTTTTCAAATTGTAACAATAATTATAATATGGCTAATTATTAACAATCTAATAATTAAAGTGAATTCAAATATATTTATTTAGGAATTAGTTTCACATAATTCACTTTTAACTGTGTAATTATGTCATCGCTTCGGGTTTAACATTCTATTTAAAAAACCATGTAGAGTTCTGCTTGATTTTCCGAAAACAAAATAATCCAAGCAAAAGAAATAACTTTTATACATACATACATGTTTTCATTCTGTATTAATTTCATATCGGTCAGCAGCCATAGTAAACGGAATCAGAATCGTGATCCCTTATCGACTGCACTAATATTTTAATTGTAATGCTTTCCATGATGGCAACCTTATTCATAGCTAGTGCCCACGCCAGTGCTGGACAGGCTGACCAAAAGCACGACTCGGCAACATTCCGGCCAACATTTGACGAAACTAACTTTGTCACCTATCCACCATATGCCATATCAATTTCTCCCCCTCAACTCCGAAATTTGGCAGAAAATGAAGACATTGTATACACACTCATTAAAGATTTTTATGCCAGATTTGGACCAGGACCAGTAGACAAGGCTAAAGATTCAAATACTCCTACTCTGCCTACATTTAAACTGATGGGCACCTACCTCACAAATTTTGAAATTACGAGCGGCTCCCTCCAGCTGACCTTAAAAAGCCAAACAACCGAAGACCCAAATAACATGAACAGTGCCATAAGAACTGCATGGAACCCACTCACCACCTACTTTATGCTCCGGCGAGTTACGGACACACTCAAACAAGTAATTCGAAACTTAGACACGACCCAAAAGGCTGAATTCACACTTCAAAGACAAATTTTGCACGTCATGAAATCAGGGGGATGGCCTGTTGAAGAAGATGTCACGTCTGCGCTAGATGCAATACTTCGAATACAACAAGTGTATAACCTGTCCACCATTGAGATCGCCTCTGGAAAATTGGCGGGATTTGAAACAAATTTAAATTTGTCCGCAGAAGACTGCGTTGACATAGGAGAGGACGCGCTGATGGACAAAAGAGGAGTATATCGATACTACGCAATAGCAATTGAGTGGTTTGAAGAAGCGCGACGGCGCAAACTCAGTGAAGGAATTTCTAGTGCGATATCTCTTGCAGAAATCGACGATAACTTAAGATACGCCACCGAACTACATGACAAGGAATGGTCTAGTAGGGGTGCAATAAAGGACACTTTATTTTTTACCACTCGCATTAAGTATTCCAAGTCCGTACTGACCCGTACCAGGAGAGTCACTGCAGAGTTAGATGCTTTAAAGAGCGGCAAAGTTTTAAATTCAAATTTAAAGGAAATGAAATACTGTGGAACTTGCTCTGGTCAAAATTACCAGAGAGACTCGGATAGAGCAAAGCTCTTTTGTTGGTATGAAACGGAAGTGAATGTTTATCACAAAATTAACCCACTGAAGGCGGAGCTTCTGTCCATAGAGCCCCACCCCATCATCCAGTACTACGATATGATTGGGGATGAAATGATTTCTAGAATCAAATTTGAAACCCACCACCAGCTGGATCACTCCTTCGTGCACAGTAAGGACGCCCCTCCGACTAGGTCGCCCGGCTTACGAACTTCTT
Source organism: Dicyrtomina minuta (assembly GCA_949802685.1). NCBI lineage: Eukaryota > Metazoa > Arthropoda > Collembola > Symphypleona > Dicyrtomidae > Dicyrtomina > Dicyrtomina minuta. The sequence continues at coordinate 154,864,760 of OX461808.1, read as the reverse complement.
CAAATACCTGGATAGATGACATCGCACAACCAGAGTTTCGTTCTTTTTCTCAAAAAGTTGAGGCTGCGATGGGACTAGGCGTAGGCAGTCTGTTTTCGTCAGAGATGTTGCATGTCGCTGCTTACACTTCCGGAGGTCACTACTCTCTCCATAAGGATGCTTGGCTGGCAGAGGCTGAAACGATTTTGTCAAAGGAGGACGAGATGTTCTCGGGTGGAGACCGGATCGCCACATTTATGTTCTCCTTGGGGGGCGTGGAGAAAGGGGGTGGCACTTCTTTCCCTCTATCCGGGATTGCAGCCCAGCCCATCAAGGGGTCGGCTGTTCTCTGGTTCAATTTAATGCGAAATGGGGAAGTTGATGAAAGCACTTCACACGGAGGATGTCCAGTTATCATTGGGGAAAAGTGGATTGCTAACAAGTGGATACTGAGTAAGGATCAAATGTTTCAGAAGGATTACCAATGTGTCCTAGATCAAAAGGCTCGTTTAGCACTCAGGATTAATGGGAAAAATCTCATGGATTTAATTTAGAAATGGAAATCTTAGTGATACAATTTTAGAAAGGGTGCTAATTTAACGCTTTAGTGGAATTAAATCATATCTGTAGTGCATATATTAGTTAATTATGCAGTGCATATTACTTTGATATGCAGTGCATAATTGAATTATTTAAATGCGTTTTAGTTCCGTGGAATTATTAGAGACTTTATAGTAAGGGCATGGTACTTTTGTCAGTGGAACGACAAAATTAGAATAATTGTGCCTGAAGGTAAGTGGTGTCGAAGGGACATTTCAAATATTATATTCAGTGACGACGTCAGTCAACGATAAGCCGTCGCATATATTTTTTTTTCACTTCATTTATGTGTTGGATCTCAACCGTACTGGTTTTATTCTTTAACTTTAGACTGTCGTAATATTAAGTTTTAAATATCTATATATGAGTGTAGCCATTTGGAAAAAAAGGAACTTCACCAAAGTAGAAGAAACTGCCGAAGAGCCACCAAGAAAAAACCAAGAAAGTTCCAATGATGGATATCGTCCAAAACTAAACTATGCACAGAAAGGAATATTTACTAATAAAAAGGAAGCTTTGAACGCTGTTGGTGTTGGCTGATTGGCTGGAAGCTGGAATATACTATTGGCACTTTGGAGCCAGAAAAGGTTACTTACAACTGTATTAAGCACGGAAAAACTTGTTGTGTTAAAAAGCAGCTCCGAATATTCAACGTTAATGAAGAAATTGGTTATTATGAAACTGAAGAGGAAGTTCATACAAATACTGAAAGTTATTTGAAAGCGTTATCCGAAGACGAATTGGTTTAATGAGAAATTAGTGTGTAAGCATATTTACGGCTTAGCTGTGCACACAGGTCTTTATTCATTTCCCAACATAGCAATTGATTTACGAAAACGTCAAAACCTGGAAAACCCAAGCGAGGAAGACCAGCGAAAGTCGCAGTTGGCAGAACTAGAGATCTGATTGTACTAGAGGACCCGAAGTCTAAAGATTAACTAAGTGTCTTATGTTGTACAAATATTTTATTACTTTTGTAATTTATTTCAATTTATTAATCGTTGTTTGTTGATAGTATTATTGGCTCACTGAAGAATTAATTATTAATTTAAGCATGATTTTCACTGATAATTTAATTAATTTTTTCTTCGTCTAATTTCACTGCATATTAAATCATTTTTTAATTGGTCACCGATTTTTGTGATTGCAAAGCCGAAAAAGTCCCCTGCAAGAAAAATTCAATTTCACTGAAGGTTAGACGTGCACCACTCCAATTAAGATTACTACCACTGATCATAAAAGTTAATCCCTTTTAGAAATCTCAAACAGTAATAAAAGACCGGGACAAACTTATGTGGTAGACTAGTAACTATCTCCTCACTCACAATCTGGTTGTAATACCTTCCGTTAAACTGTATTTATTTTATATTTATTTAACAAGTAAACCGGCCCGTCCCGCGGATGGAATTCATAACAGTAAAAAAGAAAATTAACTTATGCAAATATATAAAATAGTGCATTCTATTTTCAATTTGTGGCGGGTCTCGAGGATTTTTGCTACTCAAAAATTGGCTGAACCTAACATATGTACCACTGTGTATAAATTAATAAATAAAAATTGCGCACTATATACGTACAATACTTTCGAAATATACGTTCTAAATACTGAGGACTTATATACACATACCGTATTTCCTCTAATAGTACGCGGGTCTCTAATAGTACGCGGGGGGTAGCCCCCTCAGTTTGGATAGTACGCGGGTCTATTTAACACACTATTAAAGGGCAGTGCGCGGGTCTCTATTAATGCGCGGGTCTCTAATTATACGCGGGGGGTCGAAGCTCGAGTTTGAATAGTACGCGGGGCGTACTATCAGAGGAAATACGGTAATTCCCTATTTGATTTGCGTGACTGCTACTATACTAGCTATATACGGCATTTCCTGTTGCCTGTAACAGTGGTTGAACATGAAATAATGTACTGGTCTAATTCAAAACTTGAATATTGGACGGGTCTATTTAACAATTAACACACCTAATGCAATAGACTGGCATGTTGTATTGGACGGGTCTGGGGGTTGCATTTTGAATAATGGACTGCGCCAATAACGTTACAGGAAATAGGGTGACTAATTCATTACCATTTTGAAAATCTTGACCGATTTCAACTTTAACGAGCGATATATCATTTTTAAGCTCATAAAAAAAGTGAACCAAAACTGCCTGTTTTCACTTCTGGCCCATACAACCATTTTTAGAAGGAGTTTAAAACAAAACAAAAACATGCTTCAAAAACTACCCGGCATTTTACTGCTACGGCCCGTGTTTGACGATTAAGGTTGTGTCGATCCTAAACTTACAAACCGTATTTAAAAACAAGATTTTTTTTGTGGCCGGTTTCATGGTTTTAAATATATGCCATATGTTTAAAATTATATTGAAGCTGGAAAATGTAAAAAATATGAGCTTTTGAATATCAAAATTAAAATTTTAGAATTTAGGTTTTATATGAATACTAATACAAGAAGCACTAAATAATTAAATACTAGGTTTGCAAAACTACATTTTTGCTAAGGTATTTAATAAAATGTAGTATGTATGTTGTTTTGAACATATAATTGAATAAATAACAGTTATTTTAAAAATCGGTATTTTTTATGACAAATGTATACGTATATAGGGGGAGGGTGGTTGTCGTCAATGATCATGATTGTATACTTACGATGAGAAGTGATCTATGCTTACATCAAATACACACAATCTATGGAAATATTACAAGGAGAATTATATACAAAAATATTTTTCCAATTTTTTGTTTGAAGATTCCTTATAAATTGACAGCAACAGCTATATATTGTTTCCAGGCTTTACCACAATGACTTGAAAATATCAAAAACCCACTTTATTCCGGAAATAAAATTATTGATTTATGCGGCCGATGAAATAATTTCAATATGTTTTACACGGGCGTTCCAAGTTTAAAACAAATAAATTCTTAATGTTTTAATCAACTAATGGAACACAGAACACGGCTCTCTTATGAGCTCTATCTATCGGAACTAGTAGTGATTCAAGATGTTTGTAAAGTCCCGTCGACCTTTACAGTAAATCCATATCTGGGTGGTCACAGTAAAATATTATAGCACTACAATGAGTACGTAAGCAAGTATATTTATACTGTATCTCAAATCTCAGGCGAGTTAGGTATGCAGACAAAAGTACAGTTTTGATGGTTGAATTTCTCAAGGACATTCTCAATTCTCAGCCTATGAGTTGTTCACTATACACACCTAACGTTCACCATTCCTAAATTAAATCCGTAATATTTTTCCCATTAATCTTGAATGTAAAACGAGCGTTTTGATCCGGGACACATTGATAATCCTTCCAAAACATTTGCTCATTGATCCGTATCCACTTATTAGCAATCCACTTTTCCCCAATGATAACTGGACAGCCTGCGTGCCAAGTGCTGAAATCTGCTCCCCCATTGCGCATCAAATTGAACCACAGAACTGCCGACCCCTTGACGGGCTGGATACCAATCCCAGATAGAGGAAAAGAAGTCCGTCCCCCGTTCTCCACGTCCCCCAAGTTGAACATGAAAGTGGCGATCCGGTTCCCATCCAAGAAAGTCGTCTTATCCTCTGGCAACACCGCCTCAGCACTTGCCAGCCAACCATCCACATGGAGAGAGAAGTGACCTCCGGAAGTGTAGGCTGCAATAGACAACATCTCTGTGGACAACCGACCGCCTTCGCTCAGTCCCATCGCGGCCTCAACTTTGAGAGGAATAGAAAAAAACTCGGCTAGTGTCCTGTCATCTATCCAGCTGTTTGAAGAAGATCGTGTGCCATACGAATGAGTACTATGGGCCATGTCAGTGCTAAAGGAGGAGAGGGCCAGTTGGTGGCCGGCTTCAAATTTAATTCTAGAAATCATTTCATCACCAATCATATCGTAGTACTGAATGATGGGGTGGGGCTCTATGGAGAGAAGCTCCGCCTTCAGTGGGTTAATTGAGTGATAAACATTCACTTCCGTTTCATACCAACAAAAGAGCTTCGCTCTGTCCGAGTCACTCTGGTAGTTCTGACCGGAGCAGGTTCCCCAGTATGCAATCTCGGTCGGATAATTTGAGACTTTCCCACTATTCAAAGATGCTAACTCTGCCGTGCGTCTTCTAGTACGGGACAATAAGGACGTTGAGAACATAATACGTTTGGTAAAAAATACAGTGTCCCGCAGTTCTCCTTCACTAGACCATTCCTCGTCATGTAGCTCAATGGCAAGTCTCAGGTAGTTGTCGATTTCTGCAAGAGATATCACACTAGAAGTTCCTTCACGGAGTTTGCGCCGTCGCGCTTCTTCAAACCACTCCACTGCCAATGCGTAGTATGGGTACGACACTTGTTCTTCACTCAGCGCTTCCTCCCCTATGTCCACACAGTCGGCTGCGGACAAATTTAAATTTATTTCGAATCCCGCCAATTTTCCCGAGGCGATCTCAGAGGTGGACAGGTCGTACACGTGTTGTATTCGAAGTATTGCGCTTAGCGCGTACTTGAGATCATCTTCAACGGGCCAACCTCCGGATTTCATGACGTGGAAAATTTGGTTTTGAAGAATTAATTCCGCTTCCCTTGTGGAGTCCAAGTTTCGAACAATTTCTTTGAGCATGTCCAAAACTCGTCGGAGCATAAAGAAGGTGGTGAGCGGGTTCCATGCAGTTTTAAAGGCTCTGGTGATGCTTTTTTGGTCTTCTGTTGTTTGCCTTTTTAAATTAAGCTGGAAGGAACCGCTCGTGGTTTCAAAATTTTGGAGGTAGCTGTACATCATTTTAAGTAGTGGAATAGTAGGAGATTTTGAATCACTAATATTGTCAACGGGTCCAGGTCCAAATCTGGTGTAGAAATCTCTAATGAGAGTGTAAACAATTTCTTCATTTTCTGCTAAATTTCGGAGTTGCGGGGGAGAACTTGCCATAGAGTATGGTGGATAGGTGACAAATTTAGCTTCGTCAAACCTTGGCCAGAATGTTGCTGAGTCGTGCTTTTGGTCACTCTGTCCGCCATGCTATGGCGGACGGATTGTACACTGTTGATTTTACTATTTATATTTACGGACAGATAGCTGTTATAAAGACCAGCATTTTAGAACAACCTACAGTCAAACCACGCGTGAAATGGAAAAATAAATGGGAAAAATGGGATCTCAGTTTCCCGCAAGTTTGTCGAATTTATAATAAAATTGAAAAAGCATCACATACTGAAAACAGAACATACTGCGTCAATTTATTTCCAGAGTACCCTGCTGAAATTCTCGGAATTACAGACTCTGTTCGTTAATATAACATCGTAACGTTTTTGTGCGTCCTCAGTCACGATTTGACAGTCGGGCAGTAAACATCTACCATGGAAAACCTTGAATCTTACGATCCTATATTGTGTAAAAATTGGGATAAACCAATAATTGAAAAAACGAACAAAGTGGATTTTTTCAAAAACCCAAATTTAAAAATTGTAAGTTTTTATTTTTTTTCTCATTATTTGAGTCAAATGTTTCAGCTCAATTGAGCGCAAAAATAACGCTCACTTTTTTGAGTTCAAATGAGCGCAAAAAGAGCGCTCACTTTTTGAGTTAAAATAAGCTATACATTTGGCTCACTTTTTTTTGAGCTTAAATTTTGTTTTGAGCTAAGAAATCAAGCTCAATTTTCAACCCTAATAATCAATATTCTATAATAATGTTTTTAATGTTTAGATTGGTATTCTATAATAATGTTTTTAATTTTTAGATTGGTGATCGACTTTTGGCACGAAAAACATGGAACAATTATAAACAGTGCAACTACATTTACGTTGGTCGATTGCGAAACGAAACTGAATCCACAACAGTTGAATTCTCACTTGTCACCGGCAAGTTGTTACTGAAGTTCATTCGAGGTGTCCATGATCACAACGTTTATATTCAAACGCCAGAGGATAACATTGAAAACCTCAATCTCACATACTTCAACGACGGAAAGTATTCAAAACTTGTTTTGCACTGCCCGGTTTCAGAAAAAACATCTGTGAAATACGGAGGATGGTTGGGTCCGCAAATTGAATTGAACTACGATGAAATTGAAAACCTTGTGTTGTTCTTAACCCAAGATTGCAAATTATAACTTGTTGTGCAAAAACATGAATACAATAACTCTGGAAAGTTTGATGTGTGAGGCATGCCAGTTCTGCTGGTTAAACTATATGCCATCAAATTTGCAAAGCATAAACTATATGACGTCAAGTTTGCAATTAATTGAGTATAAAAACGAACAATACTGTGCGCGATGTGAAGCGCAAGAAAAGAAAAAAGTTGAAAAAGTGGCTGAATGTCTAAATACACCGTACGATGAATGGATTGACTTTGAGAAGTTCGATTCTGTTGACAATTGGTGTGAAGTAACCAGAAGTTTGGACAAAACAGATTGTTTTGTGTGTCAATACGATCCTCATGATATCGTATCATCCACAGGAGAACCTGATGTACAATATATTCATAGTGTATCTCTGTATGGGGAAACTGTATACATATACAAGTACATGCCGAAAATTAAAGTGTGTAACTATTGTATGTTTTGGCGAAGCTCGAGAGTTTTGGAGAATGTTCAAGAATATATTCGCAACTACAAAGAAGACGAATATAAAGCAATGCAATTGTCAATGGAACAAGTGTAATTCGTGTTGAAAACAATATGAATACACGGCAGTTTGTTGTGTGAGGCGTGCCAGTTTTGGTGGTTGAACTATATGCCATCAAGTTTGCAAACAGTGGAGTATAACAACAAACAGTACTGTGCGCAATGCAAAGTGCAAGAAAAGAAAAAAGATGAAAAAGTGGCTGAATGTCTAAATACACCATACGATAAATGGATTGACTTTGATAAGTTTGACAATATTACCAATTGGTGTGAAGTAACCAGACGTTTCGAGAAAACGGAATGTTTTGTGTGCGAATACGATCCGTATGATAAACCATCATCTACAGAAGGCCCGGATGCAGAATTTGTTCACGGCGTGTCTCTGTATGGCGAGATTGTGTTCATATACAAGTACATGCCGGAAATTAAAGTATGCGGTTATTGTATGTTGTGCCGAAGCTCGAGAGTTTTAAAGAATGCTCACGAATATATTTGCAAGTACAAAGAAGACAAATATAAAGCATTGCAATTGTCTATGAATCAAGTTTAATTCGTGTTGAAAACAATATGAATACACTGCAAAGTTTGTTGTGTGAGGCGTGCCAGTTCTGCTGGTTGAACTATATACCGTCACATTTGCAAAGCAGAAACTGTATGACAAGTTTGCAAACCGTCGAGTATAACAACAAACAGTACTGTGCAAGATGTAAAACTTGCGAAAAAGAGAAAGACGAAAGAGTTGCAAAATATTTAAATACACCATACGATAACTGGATTGACTTTCGTAGATTCGAAAACATTAAAAATTGGTGTGAAATAACAAGAAGTTTGTCAAACACCGATTGTTTTGTATGCAAGAAAAACCCTTGTATAAAAGGCACTACAAAAGACCCTAAATCAAAATATATTCGCATGGTTTCGCTATACGGAGAAACAGTATACGTATACAAGTACATGCCTGAAATCAAATTGTGTGAGTACTGCATGATTGTGACAGACATGGAAGTTGTACAAAAATACATTTGCGAAAACAAAAAAGATGAATATATAGCATTGCAGTTGTCAATGGCAATAAAACAGATGGTATCCATGTTGAAAACAAAATGAATACTCTACAAAGTTTGATGTGTGAGTCGTGCCAGTTTTGCTGGTTAAACTTTAAACCAACAAGTTTACATACGGTAATGTATAACAACAAACAGTACTGTATAGATTGTGAAGAACAAGTAAAGCTGAAAGAATTAGGAATTGCTTACAGCTTAAATACACCATACGTTGTATGGATTCGGTTAACGAAGTTCACAAATATTGAGAACTGGTGTAAAGTAACAAGACAAGTGGAACACAACGGATGCTTTGTGTGTGAAAACAACCCGAGCAATGTCAAAGCCTGGACTGAAAACCCTAGTTTAGACTATATTCGGAAAATAACCCTATACGGTGAAAGAATTTTCATGTACAAGTACGAGCCAATAATAAAAATGTGCGGACATTGTATGTTTTGGCGAACCTATAAAATTTTAGAAATTGTACAAAAATATATTTGCAAATACAAACAAGATGAATATCAGACATAGAAACATGTATGTAAAAATAATTACGTTACGTCTCAAAATAATATATAAAGTTAAGTTATGTATAGTGAAGCACAAAATATATGTAATGTAATTTAAAAAAAAAATTAACTTTGAGAAATAAGTTACAGTGTAGAAAATAATTTACACATAATTTAAAAAATCAATTTAGTTTGTAAATAAAATTTGTAAAAATTTATAAAAAAAATTATTTAGTCTGTAAAGATTTAAAAAAATGTTAAGTGTAAAAACAAAATAGTAAAAAATAATTTGTAAACATTTTAGAATACTTAAACTTAAAAACAAATAGTAAGAGAAATAATTTGTTAACATAAAAAAATATAAAAAAATTGTAAACAAAATTTTTAAAACTGTAATAAAAAAACAATTGGCATTTGTAAATGTTTGTTGTTGGGTTTATTTTAAAAACGTTTCATGCACAATAACAATTTCATACAAAACGCATTCAAAAGGCAAATAGATCCTCATACAGACCATTTAAGTGTTACGTAGCCAATACTTCATGCGACATAGCTTGTGCACGATCCCATACATAATATACAGTCACCAGCGGTTAAGCCTTACCCAGTGGCAGGCCCACAGAGCAGCGCCGGGTCCAGGGCAGTGGCGGGCCCCAGAGCAGTGGCGGGCTTAAGGCGGCGGCGGGCTTCCTATTGCGGAAAGGCCAATGGCGGACATAGAGTAGCCAATAGCGGACTCAGGGGTCACATACAGCAGGCAAAATGGTAGTCAGTGTATCGAGTCCAGGACATCATCACGACTCAAGGACACCATGATAGCTTCCAGGACATCAAAACGTTGCAGGACATCATAGAAACCCAAGGACACCATGATAGCTTCCAAGCAATCTGAACCCTTGGCAGGCAGGGTGTCATGGCGGACATAAGGTAGCCAATGACGGACAGATGCTGGACGTAGAGTGACCATTGGCAGGCATAGAGTACAATACATAGAGTGCAAGGTTGAGATTTCAAAATTTGCGCCAACCTCGGACTGTCAACTCGAGTTTAAACTTTACCGCCAACAACACGGACTTTCAACTGGACTGCGACACACGATCAATATCATACCGGAACCAACACCAGGCGACACTAGCGCCACAGGGCCAGAACCAACACCAAGCGACAGTAGCGCCACAGGACCAGGACCAACACCAAGCGACAGTAGCGCCACAGGACCAGGACCAACACCAAGCGACAGTAGCGCCACAGGACCAGGACCAACACCGGCCAGAACCATGCGACACTAGCGCCACTTGGGTTAGGTTAGGTTAGACGGTGGCGCCATTAGGTTAGGAGTCCAGGACAAGACGACACTATCGGGTTAGGTTAGGTTAGTGGGTTAGGTTAGGTTAGGTTAGGTTAGGTTAGGTTAGGTTAGTGGGTTAGGTTAGGTTAGGTTAGGTTAGGCGGTGGCGCCATCTAGCGACAGATTTGGGAACTAGAGGTTAGGTTAGTAGTTCCAAAAAAATCCGCTAGATGGCGTGGGCATGCACTTTTTTCGAGTCAAAAAGTTCAAAAGGAACCAAAAGTAACTACTCACAGGGAAGGCGTATAATTATATCTGAATAATGACTCACATCTATTTTATTAGAAATTCCATTTGATTAAAATAATTGTAACTTATCAGTTTAGACACCGCGTCGATATCAGCGTCAGCCTCAGTTTCAAGTGTTGACTATGCAAAGTGCAAATCCCTTAGCTAAATCTATTTTCTGCATAGGCAATTAATTGCACTAGAGATATATAGGGTATTATTATTATTATTACGTGACAGGGGTTTGGTCCCAAAGAGACCAACGCCGCCGAGGCCTTTAAGGGTACGCTATAGAGGCAAACACACACTACAGGTCAGACCTGGTCAGATTTCGCCACGCTAAGTATTAAAATTCAAGAAAAGTTGGACATACTATATGAGATAAAGTGGTTATAATAAAATGTGTAGAAAAACTATGTATTATAGCATAGCCTAGTTAATAGCATGAAAAGAGTAGCAATATAAATACATGGCAAAACTGATAAGATAATTATTGTATAGTTTGGTGTGTTATTATGACGCTATACTCACTAATCGCAAGTACCAATTGTTCCCAATTTTATAAAATTGCTTACAGTTCAATATGCAGTCAATTTTATTTGCCGATTAGTTATAGACATATGCCTATAATTTTACTTGAATATTCATGCGTGCTTATATCAACACAGACTGATAAAATCATAATAATATTCATTATTTTTTATTTCTAAAAGTACATTATTAATTTTATGTCATAATATTTCTGTATCCGAAAACTCACGTATGTTTCCTCACAAAAAAGTGGTTTGTTATTGTAAAAAAAAACGAAAAAGCGAATGTTTATATTTTCTTGAAAAGAAGCTCCGCCAAAGGGTTTCCATCATTCCAAGAACTGAATAGGTAAAAATTAGCGCCTGTCGCCTTGACCGACTCATCGTTAGGATTTTCCACTCTATACTACGGAATTGTGTTGGTTCCCTGTATTTTAAGCCAATTAAAATATAATAAATGTTAATTCTGATTAATTAACAGAAAAAATAAACTGCTAGCAAATTGCGTGTACTAAAATGCATAATCGGCAGTACAAATTAGTTATAAATTCCAATAATTTGATTATTTAGAGTATTACACAAGACTTTCAAAAATGACTCATAGGTTTAAGTAATAGTGTTTTTCTATAATCTAATAATCTAAAGATGCAGTTGAAAAAAAATTATTGAGCTTCAGTTGCAGTTTTGGGAGTGAGAATTTTTTGAATTCACTAACAAGGGAATGGCGCGACATGCAACACCCAGATTTCACAGCGACCCATTTCGAAAAATCGGGCTACTTCTGAATAGCACAGATCCAAAGTAACTCAAGTGCATTTTGCGCTGTTTAGTCACAGCGGCCCTCCAAAGTTTAAAAAAACTCAAATTTTAAAACCTTGCTGCCCTATAACTTTTACAGTTCTCATCCGACTTTGATGAAATTTGATTTTTTGTGATCCTTAGCCTTTATTCTATAAATAAATTTTAAGATTTTAAAAAATTCAAAAATTTTCATTTTTCTTAAAAAAATTACAAAAAATGTATATTTTTGAGGCCCAATTTTAAAACCTTTTTTTCAAAAAATTAAAAATTTTCGAATTTTGAATTGTATTTATAGAATAAAGGCTAAGGATCACAAAAAATCAAATTTCATCAAAATTGGATGCAAACTGTAGAAGTTATACGGCGGAAAAGTTTTAAAATTTGAATTTTTTTAAACTTTGGCGGGCCGCTGTGACCAAACAACGCAAAATGCACTCGAGTTACTTTGGATCTGTGCTATTCAAAAGTAGCCCGATTTTTTGAAATGGGTCACTGGGAAATCTGGGTTTTGCATGTCGCGTCATTCCCTTGTAAGTTAGCATGGGGTAAACAGAGAAACTTTCCTACGTAGATACCTATAGGTAACTTCAATTTACCAGATGAATGTCAGCTTTTATTCAAATTTCAAAACGTAGTACAAGTTACGTAGAAAAAAAACTACTTTTTTTGGAACAGTTTTGAAAATTTTTAGAAAACAAAAATTATGCTTACGTTACTTCCATTACGTTATAATGGAATCATATTAATACCGCTTTTTTAACAGTACCTTCAAACTAAAGTATATGGTATAATAATTATACCAACGGCCCTGGTTTCCAATGGCTTCCACTACAATGGGCTCTTCCAATAAGAAATAGAATATTTTCTCGTTTGAGGCAAAACTATTTTTCTTTAACTTTCCACTTTCAAATACCCACGAAGAATGAAGATATCTATCAACTTGGACAGTGACTTTGAAGTGTGCGTCTCCGTCGATGGGCCCTAAGAAACCAAATCCATGCAGCGAAATCTTCTTATCCACCTGAAATCTATGTAAGAAAATTGGGAATTTCAAACACAAAAAATGGAAGAAGATTTATGGAATGTTTAAGTACTGATCTGTGTATAGTTATTTTATAACAAAAAGCAGTTTTCAAAACATCAATTAAAGTATGTAGTTTGTAAATTTTATTTTGTAGAATTGTACTATGTGAAATTGGATTCAGATACATTGAAACTCGAGCTTTACTCACGTGACACTGCATGTATTCAAGTATTCACTTCCATTACACTCAAACGGTGGATTGGTTGTTATTATTTTGTAATGTGTGAGCAACTTTGGCTTGTGATTAGGCACCTGCAACAGCAGTTGAAGATTTCAGTTTCGTCCAACGGGAGATTTTCAAAGGAAAATATCGTTTCCAAATTGTCGCGGGAAATTTCCAAAAGTTTATCTGTGACCTTGTACTCGCCGAAGAATCTAGTAGTACATTTGAATAAAATTGATTGGTTTTACAATTATACACACCTTTTGTTCTTATAAATGAAGAATCGTCTACAAATTACATCACTTAAAAATTACTATTTTTATGACCCTAGGATCCCACTTTCATAAGCTTAACCATAGCGTGAATGGCTATCTTTAATATATGGGATGTCTTCAGAAGCCAAGTATACCCATTTTTCCTGAAGATGACGTCATTTGTAGAAGATCCTTAATTTTGCAAACATGACTTGTGTGAGTTGTGTGTACTTACTCTATAAATGCTGCCTCCTCCAAATTCTGAATCGCTTTCGTGATTTCGTATCGTCGACAGAGGCCAAGTAAATTCAGCAAATTGTTTGACGATAAATTCAAAGATTTAATAGAATCCAACGACCACGCATCCCGAATCAGCAGCTATGAACAGAAAAAATAAATTTTTTAGATTTTACATACAGTTTCGCCGTGACTCTTAAATAATTAGGCTAATGACAACTACTATTCTCATAAATACAAACTGTAGTATCTGTCAGTGAATTGTAATAGAATCTTAATGCAGAACAGAATATTATGTAACTAATTGTTGATTGTTATTTAGTGGAAGCTATTACGCACATTTACAAAGAGCTGGAAGGCCGTTGCATCGAAGTTTAGGAGTGAAATTCCGTCCCCGTCTGTCACTACTACTCCGTTTTCCCAATTTTCATCGAATTCCCTTTCAAAAACGGACGAAGCGGCTTTAAGAATAAATTTCACTGCTTCCACTTTAACTTGCTGTGGCCCGACGCCCGACAGTAAAAGCAACGTCAAAGTTTTTCGGTTTTCGCCGCAGCAGATCCACCATCTGCTCCCCGAGAGATTTTACTCCTTGATTTGAGTTATTATTGGTCATTTTTTTATATTCTATTTAATTAGCAGAAATATAATTAAACGAGTAACCCGGCCCGTCCTACGGACGGAACTTTTCGTTGCCTAACAAAGTAGTCCCAGTCCCAGGAGCATAAACTATTCTTTAGTTATTATCTGTTTATTACAACAAACTAATAGTTTTCCTGAATTAATGTTGTTTGAGACATATTTTAATGATGAACAACGGAATTTGCAATATAGATATTTGCAACGTATTAAAATAAATATTAGTTCTCATGCATAATTTCTTCGTGCGCTGTTTTATATGTGTAACGCCCATCCGAGTTTGAAATTAGGTTTTCTTGTTTAATTGATTCTATGAAATTAACTTTGAGTCCTTCTAGAGATTTTACACACGAAAAGGCTACATTACGTATGTCTGGCCGTGGCCAAACACCAATTCAGGGAGGTACAGTTCAACAGGTTTGTATTGTTTATGTTATTAACTTATTACTTACAAATGACCGGGAACCGTTTTTATTGGGAGTAGGATTAACTATTCAATATGCTCTATTGCATTTTATTTTAAGCTGTGATTTTTTCTAAACGAATATCAATAAAATTAACTGGTATAAATAAGTTTAATAAGTTAAACGTAAAAGTAATGTATGCGTAAAAATTTATATAACATTAATTACTGCATCTTTCGTTAGAAACGGGTCCCGGATATTTGCTACTTGGAAATTGTTAACCCAGTCTTTAGAGAAAGACAATTTATTAAAATAAACTTGACACTGTTACACTCCTAAAAAGTGTTTTTTTATACAAAGCCAGTAGCAAAATTACAATTAAATGGTTTTAACTTTTATTATTTGTTTACGAAATCTGTGCGTTAATGTGAGCGAAACTAAAACATTATTGGGTCGCTCAGAAATTGGGTAGCAGACTGCGTGATTTTAATTTTGTAATGTGGATAACGTAAATAACTGCCGTAGGGTGATTTTTACCCCGTGTGATTTCCTTTATATTTGTCTCTTTATTTGTAAGATGTCGATCGCACGTACGTAAAAAAAAATCAAATTATTGTTAGTTTGTATCGTTTTCATTAAAGTTAGAATACTTTTGTCAATGCTAAATAAGATATTAAATTTTGTGATAGCAATCGCGAGAGGGGCAATAGTCATTTTTAATTCAGTTTTATTCGGGGGTAGGCAAGTTCTGCCACCTCATTTAAGGTATGGTAGGGACAATCGGCAAGCGCCACAGTATTTTGGATTATTGGGGCAGCGGACTGACACAGGTAGCAGACCTTGGTATGCGGATTTTAAAGAGCTTATAAAATCACCAATTGCTTTAACTTTGATGATTTTAAAAGTTCCTAAATGCTCTTGCTACATGGCTTAAGGTTGCAATTTAGTTTATCTACATGATTTTAAAAATAACAAAATACAGTACAAAAAGCTTAAACTACCTATAATATTAAAAAGCGCGTACGCGGAGCACTTTGCACTTTCAAAATCATGTAGTTAGAATATTTTGCAACTTAAAATTATGCAGTTAGAAGATTGTGCACTTATTAAAATCATGTAGTTGGAGCAACCCGCATTTTAAAATCATGTAGTTAGAGCCATTTGTAGTTTTTAAAGCCATATACATAGTTATGAAACGGGAATGGAAATGCCACTTCTATTTATCCTTACTTCTTCTCTCAGCCGGAGCACAGCCATAGCCATCTCCAGCCAAAAGAAGAAAACAGGATTCAACAAGATAATCAGAAGCCGTTGAACCCAGCGCATCTTCTCGTCGCCACTGGGAGCTACGTTTGGAACTCGCTACACAACGAACAAGCCACTTCTACAGCATTGAACATTCCACAGCAGAACCAAGGGAACATCCAAGCAGCATGGGAAGGAGCACTGCCCTCACCAGTCGCAGGATCCTACTCAACGCAGCAACACATATTATTTTATCCTTATAATTTTCTCTTGTTGAACTTCGGGAAAACAAGAATGGAGACTACCAAGATAATCATAGCTTTGCAGGGGGATTTCGGTAGTAAAGCAATCCCCTGTAGTTTGTGTTTGTATTCAAATTTTATAAATTATAAAAAGATAAATATTATTTTATTTCTTTTATTCAAATTCCGTTTTCCCATAATCTTGGTCTCCACTCTTCTCGTTCCGATATTCAAAGTTAGTATCAATTCATTCAAATTTCAATATGAACTGAGGTTATTCTTAATTATATTCAAAAATCAAATATTATAATACTTTGTGAACCAAAACTTACCTCGACTCACCATTCAGAACCATTGGCTTGTAATCCGTATCCACGGTATCCGTAAGAATTTGTAAATCATAAATTGTATTGTGTTGGACGAAAACAAAAACAAAAAGAAAATAAAATCAAAGAATAATTCGAAGTAAAACTAATTCTTTTCGTCCCTGACCTTAAGTCAGAGGAAAACTTTTATGAATTTTCAGTATCATTATCCATTTCATTTTCCCTTCGATTTTCCGTTTCATTTTCGATTTATTACTAAATAAATATTTATCCGTATAATTAATTCTTCTGATCTCCGATGTCGTGTACAAGTAATTACATGGGTAAAACAAAATTGATTCTCATCCTTACTTTTATAATAATCCTAATTTTATATTATTAGAGGTAAATTCTTATACTTTATTCTCATTCTAAATTAATGTTTAGTTGGCAATAGTTCAACTAGGAACTTGCCTTCATTTTTATATGCGTAATAATTCGAACTCAGTCAGGAAAATTTCACAGAAGCTTATACCAAATCATTAGTGCATTTGGGGAAGCGAAGCTATGGCTTCTCCGGTAGTGGATGTACATTAGGAATCGCGACCTTTTCACTGCATCTACTACACGGAGTCATACCAATGTCTTCGTGAATGAGAGTAGCGTTCTTCCCCGGTCTATCATCCCAATTAGTAATCATTAGCAATCTAATTCACAACGGAATATTGAAATTAAATTATTCGGAACCCTTCACTTAGGCTTCATTCCAATCCATAAAAATGAATCGAATTCAAAATTATCAGAGTTGAGGGGTGACCGTGACCTTGCCGCTGTCAGCCCTTCTGTTTGTTTCACTTATTAAAATTAACACTTGTATATCACTTCTTAGACTACATCCGCTGAAATAAATACTTAAATCTAAAACTATAACTACTGATATATTTGAAACTTAATCCATGCAAATTATCTTAGATTAGGAACTTTCATAAACATTACAACTTTTCATCTTCTCCGTAACATAGGTAGGCATCAGTACTTCATGTACTCATCTATCCTTGCCTTCCCCCATGGGAGTAGTTACCCCTAAAGTGACTTGGTGGACGCCTCCCAAATTACATCTACCATCTGACTCCACTTCTTAAAATGTAAATATGTACATAATTTAGGTTAGGAAACATAAACTTGAATAAAAATAAAATATATTTAATTCAAATTAAAATCTCATGCTCAGGAATTTTGGGGTAGGAGAGTGCAAACTCGGGGGTTGAACCTTGTCGACAAAGGTCACCGGTTCTGACTCTCGTTTCAGTTAGAACGTTTTGAGTTTCAAAATATGCGTTTAGAGCAATTTGCATGTTTCGTAGCCATTTATTAGGAATTAGTCAGCTAAAACGCTTATTTAAAATTAAAAGTATAGGTACACGGATTTGCGTTTAATGTAAAATGGAAGAAAGCAGATTCGCTTTTAGCGAACAATAGAAGGAAGCTGTTTTGATCCCTCAACGACAAATTGTAGAACCGCAGTTTTCATAATATGTTCACATTAAAGTAGGTATTAGGCCCCTGTTTTGCAGTTATTGGAAGGTAATCACCTAAACTTGAAAAATTATCTCAAATTACTACACTGTATCTTGGCGGTATATTCCACGGTACGCCACACGGTCACTATTGAAGTATTACGTTTGATGTCAGAATGTAGGCAATTTAATTTTCTATCGATTAGTATACCGATAGGGGGTAACATGCAGTTATCGTATTAATGGGAGCCAGAAAACTGTGGCAAGGTTTATATGTTTTAGTAAGGATTTTTATTTTTTGCTTAAGTAGCACAACTAATAAGCACAGGCAATTTAGTTTTATCTTATTCTACGTTTATATACACCTGCAAGGCTAAGGGTTAAAAATAGGTTTGGTAACCAAACACGATACCGGACACCGGACACCGGAGACTGTGATTTGGATTTTATTATTATGTAGATTAAGTTGTTAATAATGTAATTTAAGTTTTGTTTTAAATTCAAATTTGGACCTAATTAGGTAAGTATTAAATTTTCTTGTCTTGAATTGAATATTTATTTTATTACTAAGCAGTAGAGTGTTAAAGACGAAGCAGAGGGTTGCAATCGCACTTCATGCAATTTAATGACTTGGAGTTTGAGCTCCACAAAACGCTGACGAATATGATTCAATGATTCGGTCACGGATCGTTTTCCCCGCCGTCGTCCCCTGTTCTATCGTACGGAGGACGGAGACGCTACTCAGCAAAATATGGTCATTATTATTTACGATTTTATTATATATTTCTCCTAGCATCATCAATCTGCGCAAACACTGCAGATTTTGTTTCACTATTTAGAAATTGCGAAACTTCGAAAATGTCCTATAATAGTATCAGCCCTAAATAAAAAGTTAATGTAATGCGGGTCGTCCAGAAATGATCTCATTGGTAAAGAGTCAGTAGGTTTGTTTAGCCAAATATTTATATGACATGCCATGTTAAAGATAGCCGTTTACGCAATGTTAAGTTATGACTGTGTATGAGTAGCTCGTGAAATAGCAATAATTTAGGTGATGTTGACATCATTTATGGACCTTTACAAATATTCTTGTAGTAACAGATAACTGCAGTATAATCGTATCGTCTGTGAAGAACCAAAACCCAATGCCATTCTCCACTAAAAACAATATCAAGTATGTATCTACAAAAATATTCAAATATGTCTTAAAACCATGTGAGAGACCATATAGAGCATTTTGCACGTATACAAATATGTAAATACAACATTTTGCACATTTTCAGTAACATGGAATTAGAACATTTTACACTTCTAAAAAACATGTAAATAGAACATTTTCAAAAACTCCTAATTAATATTTTACGAATGTTTCTCCATTTTTTTTCATGACATAACTCATTTTGACTCTAGCTTAAATTTGATATGAGTTATTCTGATTCATCACAGACGATATGTAATGTTTTAATTTCAAATTTCAATACCAACACAGATATTCATTAGGGTAAAATCATGTTTGAATTGAATTGAAACATGTAACCCGTTGCCCATGCGTGCTACTAATAAACAGTATTTCACGTTTGACCTTTAGCCTTTACAACTGATAGGATACTTGTGTGACGGTTGGATGCAACCATAGTGATTGCATCCGCCGTCAACCATCAACAATCACCACTCTCTCCCGCCTCGATTCACAGTCGTGTTTTGATTAGCCGGTTGACTCGCTACTGGGTCAACCGACTAATCAAAACACATCCGACCTTCGCCTCCACACAAACTTCACACAAACTACACACACTACACACAACACAGCAACTACACAATGAAAAATCAGACATGATTTTCCTCTCCCTCCCCACTTGGATTTTCGGCTTCGGTCTTCTTGCGGTCCGTCATCTCCTGATCCTAAAATAAAAAAAATAAAATTACATTTTCTCTCAAATTTTACTTACCTACCTGTGTCCTGAAGATTTCTGGAGGGTCCTGCTGTCTTCTCTTGTGGTTTCCCAGTGTTTGGTGGTACCTATAAATAAAAAATTACATTATTATTATTCCTAAAATTAAGACTACCTACTAACTACTACTAAACACTAAAACCAATTACTATATTAAGTACTACTACTACGATTTGCCCCCGTTGTTCCTAAATAAATAAATAATACTGAACTACACTAACTAATCCTATTCATAATTATTATTACATACTAATATTATTATAAAAGAATAGAAAATAACTTACCTGTATTTTAGTCTGCTTCAGTAGGTACGTGGGTTTTTTCTCGTTCTTCTCTTACCTGGTCGTTTTCCACAGCGCTCCACAGCTACGGTCTTCATCCACGGTTTTCTTCACTCTCACAGCCAGCGAGTAAAACACCATCCCACTATTACAGTAACCAAGGTAACTAAGTTAAATTAAATTAATAGACTTACCTGCTTCAAGTCCTACTTGTTCCTATGGTGTGAGTTGCGGAAAATTCCGGTACACTATTTCTTATTTCCAGTTTTACTAAATTAGCTAAAATTATTAAATTATCATTAAATTAAAAATTAAATTAACCAAAGATTTAAAAGCACTTACCTACGCCGGAGGCCCTGCTCAAAATTTACTAGGTTTTTATAAAGTTTGAAAATTAAAGAAAAAGGGCAGGGTACGCTTACATATTACATAATAGTACTATTCATTAGGGTTCTTGCATAAATTATATTTCTACTTGTGTTAAGAAAGCCCCCCCCCCCTCCCCCCCATGTGTCGATACGCCAAGGTAATGCGCGTGCATGTGTGAGAATGGTTTTGCGACATCTTCGTCAGTTGCTATGGTTATAAAGAGATACATTTAATTATTGTAATTATTTTTGTTTTACTTAGGGAAAAGCCGCGTGTAATTATAAAAGATCAAAAATATTGATTTTGAAATTCTAATAAGTAATTTTGTACCTAAGTACTTTATTACGAGTAACACTCGTATTATATTATAAAACCTCAAGAGGGAAACCCTCGAAATTATCGGAGCTTCAGAAACGGACTGTCAATAACGTGCATTTTTTGTACCCCTATAGACCATATACTACTCGTCCCCTCGAAATCCATAAATAACCTGCTATCAGTAAGTAAGATTTGTCCCCTCGAAAGCCATAAATAACCGGTTATCAGTATGTATAATTTGTCCCCTCGAAAGCCATAAATAACTGGTTATCAGTAAGTATAATTTGTCCCCTTGAAAGACATAAATAACCGGTTATCAGTCCCAACTGAAAACGAAAATCCAACAAAAAACAAATCCAAACTCAGCGACGAAGTTTTTGAAGCAAGTAACCAGTGGCACACAACACAAGGTAGTTATGTCACTTGCTTCAAAAACTTCGTCGCTGAGTTTGGATTTGTTTTTTGTTGGATTTTCGTTTTCAGTTGGGACTGATAACCGGTTATTTATGTCTTTCAAGGGGACAAATTATACTTACTGATAACCAGTTATTTATGGCTTTCGAGGGGACAAATTATACATACTGATAACCGGTTATTTATGGCTTTCGAGGGGACAAATCTTACTTACTGATAGCAGGTTATTTATGGATTTCGAGGGGACGAGTAGTATATGGTCTATAGGGGTACAAAAAATGCACGTTATTGACAGTCCGTTTCTGAAGCTCCGATAATTTCGAGGGTTTCCCTCTTGAGGTTATTTTTGCGTTTCACAGTTAATTGTCACAACAGTGAAAATTATAACCTATCCGCTTTCAGGCAGCTTTATGAGCCTGGTGCTGTGTTAATTTGGGTTAATCGTCGTTAAGCACTGTTTAGCAACTATCTTATTCCATTTCTTGTCGATATGCCGAATTTGATATTGGACATCACTTACTAAAGTTGGACATCACTTACTAAAGTTGGACATCACTTACTAAAGCTGGATATCACTTACTAAAGAAACCCCACGTGATCACCCCTTGGCCGCCGTTTAAATATTACGGCCTTTAAAAATCCGTGCAACTAATATTCATACAGCTCCCCTGACTAGTGATTTTAGTGTTTTCCTCAAAAACTGTCGTTGCGTAAAATTATGACATTGTTGAGCACTTTTTTGAATTTTGTTATGCCAATCACATTTAAAATCCTACTTTTCCATTGCCTGTAATGTATTTATACTTACTGATCACATTAAGGATACTTAAAGCGTTGTAAGACTTTTTGAAATTGTGTCGTACAGTGACCTGTATCTCTCGCAACTTTTAATTTTCGACACTGAATATTTTAGTGTGCATAAAGGATTAAAAGGGAAGTATAATGATAACTTCTTCATTGTTGTACGTTGGCTGGGTAAAAGGTTACAGATTTTCAGAAAGAAATGAGCCCGACCACATTTACTCACACTACTAGTATGGACCCTTTCAATTGTGCCAATGTTATAATTTGCAACACGGTAAAATTTAGAAGCATAACTTACCTATTATAATTGTAGAAATTTATGGTAATTGGCATCTGCAGCTCTGATTACTTTAAAAGCAAACAAAATGGTCACATTATGGAATATTTCCCAGATCTGAGACTCAGACTCAGCTTCTGAATACTTCGGATTTTTATCTATTGTTCGGAAACCGTTTGCAAAAATCAAAAATGATGTCTTAAAAAAAGTAATATTTCCAACTCGGCGACGAAGTTTTTGAAGCAAGTAACAAATCGCAAACAGCACAAAGTCGTTAAGTAGGGTAGAGGCGGGTAATTGTGATAGGGCAGGTAATTGTGATC
The DNA here is from genome assembly GCA_949802685.1 of Dicyrtomina minuta. Taxonomy (NCBI): domain Eukaryota; kingdom Metazoa; phylum Arthropoda; class Collembola; order Symphypleona; family Dicyrtomidae; genus Dicyrtomina; species Dicyrtomina minuta. The sequence continues at coordinate 154,842,269 of OX461808.1, read as the reverse complement.
GCTCAGTTTTTAACACTAAAACACTAACGCTGATAATGGACGTGCGTCTTAAGATGGAAGAACTAACCCGATCCTTCGATGCATGGAATTCCTTTTCTGTGGGTTCTAAAGTTTTCTTGCTAAAAACTGAGCGATCACAATTACCGGCCCTATCACAATTACCTGACTGTACCCTAACTGGGGAATTGAAATTAAACTGTCAGTGTACAGATATTTCCATTCGTCTGTTTCCGCATTGTATAACATTTGAACGGCATCTGTGGAAAATCATATTTCTCATGTCGTGATGACTGACTGGGACTGGGACTGCGTTGGACGGTGGGCTGTTGCGTTTCAAAACTATTAGCGCTGTTTTTATGACAAATGAATGAATGACCAAGTACTGTCACTGCAGCCGTAAATACATTTGGGTTTTTTTTGGATAGGTTTAGCTTAGCTAGCTTAATAAAGCTTCACGCTTCCCGGCTCCGGCAGACTCCGGCTGCCTGTCGCCTGTGCGACTGTGCCGACTGTGCACCAGCTGTCACGTCACGAGCACCGACACCGCCTGTGCATCGTTAAAGCATAACATTGTGAACGGCGTAGATTACGTTGGCTTGGACTTTTCATGCCCGGGAAGGTAAAAATTTAAATTAATCTGTTCAAAGCTTTTTAAGAGAGCTAAAAAGCTCTCTTAAAAATTTTTTGTACCGAATCCATTATCATCGCTGGGCTCCGATAATAATATGCTATTCCTACTTCCTACAGCAAGATCAAGAATGATTCTCAAGACCCGGGAATTTTGAATTATCGATAATATTAAATGGAAAGAAAAGAAAATTGAGTTTCAGTTTTCTTCAGTCATTCAGTTTTCATCTTTCTGCAGTACTTTCACTTAAGAAATTCACAAATTAAGTTGACTGATTTGATATTCAGTTTCAGTACTGTGCTAGTGCTAAATAATTGAAACAACTGTAAATTAAAGTTGCACAGAATATGCAACCGCCCAGGCCCAACCGTCAGTCAATAGTAATACTTGGTTTGCACTGACTGCATGTAGACTGTGTACTTATTATTGCTAAAAAATATTGTAAATAGGTAGAAATGAAAAATGAATAATTTAACTACATCCGAAATCATTTTTTTTACCACCGTAGTGTCCTTCATTTTAAGTATCTGCTTGGAACTGTGTAAGTAAATAATATCAATAATTATCAAGTTGAAACTTGTCAAAGTTGAAAGTTATAGCTGAACCCTACTAGCTTAATAGAAAGGATCTTAGGGACTTGCTTTTTCCACCACCGTTTTTACCACCACCACCACCACCGCTAACAAAAGCTGTAGAATTCAATCCCTACCCTACCACCACCACCGCCAACAAAACCCTTAGAATTCAATTCCCACCACCGCCAATAAAACCCGTAAAATTTAATTTCCACCACCACCACCGCCAATAAAACCCGTAGAATTTAATCTCCACCACCACCACCGCCAACAAAATACACTATCAAATCCCCACGAGCACCCTTTTGAAACTATTTAAAAATAATAAAAATAATTGCAATTTTTTAGAGGTGGTGGCGGGGATCGAATTCTACTGTTTTCGTTGGCGGTGGTGGTGGTGGTGGGTGGGAATTTAATTCTACGGTTTTCGTTTGCGAGGGTGGTGGTAGGATTTGAATTCTACGGGTTTGTTGGCGGTGGTGGCGGTGGTGGTAGGGATTGAATTCTACGTTTTTTGTTGGCGGTGGTGGTGGTGGTCGGGATTGAATTCTACAGCTTTTGTTAGCGGTGGTGGTGGTAAAAACGGTGGTGGAAAAAGCAAGTCCCGGATCTTAACAAGAATATTGTACGAGGGGCTAACTGGTTTCGATTTTAACTTTAGCAAGTTTATCAGTAAATTTTAAAATATTTGAGAGTGGGGGAATTGGTTAGTTACTTGCAACAGCGCTGTTGTTACAAAACTCAATAGGAAATATGTTGAAATCTACAGTTAACCTGTTAAAGCATTTATGGCAATGTATATGTATGCTAAACTAGTGACCCATCACTAAATGTGTTGCGTCAGCCCAAATGTTAAGGCTGGAAGGTGCCTATGACGAAGGGTGCGGGATTGAATCCAACTCTTGGTGTTAATTTGTAACTAATAAAGTCATTCCACAGGATTTAGCTGTTGGGTGATCTAACATTGATTACGATTTCGGTAAGGATAATACAACAGAATAATCGGTAAATCTCTTACGGAAATTCCTGTTGACCGCAGTTAACAGCTTTTACTGTGGATGTCGGAGTAACAGTAAAATCCGTCGTAAAATACCTAGCAGTAAAGCAGTAAATTCACCCATATTTTTTAAAGTGTGTAATGTGTGTTATATGTTCACAGATGAATACTTGCTTCGTTTGAGCGGATCAACCGAAAGAAAGCAACAACCCGAACTAGACGAAAAAAGTCTGGTTAGAAGACCAGAATCAAGAATCGGAACTTCTTCTTGCAGCCGGGTCAGTCTCGCAGCTCTTTCATTAGGCAGACAAAATGAGGTGCGATTATTATATACGAATAGCTCCATATTTTTAAATTTTTTGAAATAGTGAACGACAGGTACTAGTGCTGAAAACATTATTTTAAAAGCAAAAGCATTAATTCCGTGTAAATCAATTTAGCCCCGCTGGTGGAAGGAATTCGAGGAAGAGAACATCTTTGCACTAGACGCTGAACATGTTTTTGTGTATGACGTGGACCAACATGAGGCGGCAACTGTTGCAATTGTGGACTTCAACGGTAGCCTTGTGTACTCAGAGAAAATATACCATCCGAAGGGCTCATTTGCGAACGACCGATGGACCCGAAATAACCTAAATCTGAAGGATGGGTATCTGGATAACGGTACTCGTATTAAAACTGTCAAGAGACGTGTTTTAAGAATGTTGGAGAATGGGTTAGTTATTCTTGTAGGCGAGTGGAAAGATTGGGACTCACTCCGTATAACAGACGCTGACCTTGAAGAGTATAACATCACCACCTTTGATCTTCACACATTTTGGAGGAAACCAACCCCAGGACACCGCACAAAACAAGGGGGAAATGTTTACCAGGCCATTGGACTTCGGTCACTTATGAAATATTACTTTGATGTCGATATTCAAGACGGAATCCATTCTGCTGACGTGGATGCTCGAGCCACAATGCAATTATTTCGTGAAATCTATCCTCAAGAGAAATGGACTAATCTTGACAAAATGGAAGGGAACGAAGATGACTTTGAGCGCTTCGCACGTATCCCCACCGTCAAATAAATACTCTTATTGATTTTTTGGTTGGTGTGTGTAATAAGTAAATAGGCAGGACCGCTCCCGCTGTTTAAATTTAAAAAAAAAAATATGTAAATGGAATATTTTAGACTTTTCAAAAACATGTAAATAGAAAACTTTAGGCTATTCAATACATGTAAATAGAACGTTTAACACTTTTCTTAAAACATGTAAATAGAACATTTTGGACTTTTCTGAAGCAAATAAAAAGAACACTTTAAACTTTTCTAAAACATGTAACAACAACATTTTGTCATTTTGCTTTACCAAAGAAAGCCATCAATAAAATGCTTTGTTTTTGTCAAGGATACAAATTCCGGCCTAAAAGCAATTCCTTCGTCCGGGTCCGGCCATGGTTATAGGGCAACATGGGAATTGACTGTATAGGTAAGTAGGGCGTGTAAAACTTGTCATAGGGAAAACTAATTTTTATTACAGCCAATAGCTACACAAAAATACATACTGCTTTCATAAATTTTATTTCAAAACACTTTTTAAAAAATTATTTTGAAATTTTTAAATTTTTTAAATGTTTGCCAGGTTTTTTTTTGTTCGGAAATTTGAAGTCCAATGTTTCTAGTCTGCATTTTTCTACGCTTTAATTTTAAATCAAAGTTGTTAAAACACAATTTTAGGATTGTCGAAAAAATCTAGAAACTGTGATTTTTGTTAGTTAGGCCATTTTGTAACTTTTTCCTAACCGATTAAAATGAATGAGGTGTCAAACAAATCTCCCAGAAGTTGTCTTCATTTTGGTATATTGTTCGTTTTATTCGAATAATAAACTTGGCTTTTATAGCCTGTTAGAATCTTCCATAATAAATGGCCCACCCTGTATTATACATTTTAGCTGAATTTCATACTATTTCATACTGTTTCACAGTAGGTGGGCTCTACTATGTGGATCAGTTCATGGTTTTAACCATGTTTGATATTATTGTGGCCAACAGAGTCAACTTACTACTTTTATACCCTTATGGACTATGCAATTTAGAACAAGTATAACTTATATAAAATAAATAAATTGCATTTTTATAATAGTTCGGGAGCCGGTGGGTGGCTCGTAAAAGAGCAATAATTTGGGTGACATCATTTATGTAACCTCCCAATATTAATATTCATGTACTAACTGATAAATGCAGTTTAATCATATCGTATGTGAAGAACCAAAATTACCCGTATCCATTTGTAGCTAAAAACAATATCCACTATCTATGTACAAAAATATTGAAATACCTAGGTATGTCTTGGGAGGATTTAAAAAGAACATTTTACGCTTTTGAAACATATGGAATTAGATCATTTTACACTTTTCAAAAACTCCTAATTAATATTTTACTAATGTTTCTCAATTTGGTTTTATGACATAACTCATTTTGATTGTATAGCTTAAATTGGATATTTGGTTCTTCACCGACGATTTGTAATGTTTTAATTTCAAATTTTAATGCCAACACTACATGTAGGCCGTTGCCCGCGCATGCTACTAATAAAGAACATTTCACGTTTGACCTTTGACCTTTACATCTGATAAGATACTTGTGTTAAGGGAGCCCCCATATCGATACGAGGGAGTAATGCGTGTGCATGTGTGAATGGTTCTTGGCGACAGGCGACAGCTTCGTCGGTTATTTTTATGGTTATGACCAGACACATATTTAATTATTTGCAGTTAGCTTTATTCTGCGGGGGAAGCCACGTGTAGTTATAAAAGAAAAAAAACATTTTGAACTAGACATTTTGATAAAAATAATTTTGTACTTTATTATTATGTTCTTCCTACAGCAAGATCAAGAATAATTCTCGAGACCCGGGAAGTTTGAATTTACGAATAATATTGCAAAATGTAAGTTATGTAAGTAAAAGTAAAGAAAGTAGAAAGTATTCAGTTTCAGTTTTCAGTCATATTCAGTTGTTGTCTTTCTTCAGTAATTTCAGTCAAGTTATTCACAAATTAAGATTAGAAGATTACCCAGTTGTTTTTTTCAATTCTGTGTAAAATAACTGAAATAAATTTAAATAATGTTGCACAGATTAGATGCAACCGCCCCACCGTCAGTCAATAGTAATACCCGGTGTTACCAACTGAACCAAGTTCAAAGATTGTTGATATTTATTTACAAAATTCAATGATTTTAGAAGTTAAAATTATCATAATATTTATAATTTTTAAGTTTTATCAAAATTTTGATGTAATAATATGAGGATACGAGGAGATATTATCATGAGAACTACGATGTAAGTATAATGGGGAAAATAAGACAGAACAGAACGATTTGAGCTATTTCACGAAGCAGACGTTCACGGCAGTTTTTATTGAAATTGAACTTGGCTATGAGAATTTTAATTAAAAGTGGAAATTATTGAAATAAAGGAAAAGGAAATTAGGAAATGTGTATATATTATATGTAAAATATTATTACGAGAATAATATTTTATTGACGATTAAAATCGTAATCGAATTTACTTCAGTGCATGACGACATTGAACATTTATGGTGGTTAATACCCGGTGCGCACTGTGTACTTTAAGTAACTGTGTACTACTGTGCACTATATTATTGCTACAAAAAAAACTGAAAAATGAATGATTTAACAACATTCGAAATCATTTTCCTCATAACTGTACCGCCCTTATTTTTGATTATCTGCTTGGAACTGTGTAAGTTAATAAGTTAATAGTATCAATAATTATAAAGTGCTGATTACAATAGAGTATTCTAGACAAAGCATGAAACATACTGTACGTGTTATATATTCACAGATACATACTTACGTCATGGGAGAAGATCAACCGAAAGGAAGCACCAACTCGAACTAGAGGAGCAAAATCTAATTGAAAGACCCGAATCAAGCACAGGAACTTCTTCTAGCAGCCGGGTCAATTTCTCAAGCAGAAATAACGTACGAATATTATATCGTCTGTGAAGAACCAAACTGACCAATTTCCAATTTAAACTAGAATCAAGATGAGCTGTATCATAAAAATAAAATGAGAAACATGCGTAAAATGTTGATTAAAAGTTTTTAAAAAGTGCAAATTGTTCTATTTTTACATGTTTTTGAAAACTGCAAATTGTTCTATTTTTACATGTTTTTGAAAAGTACAAATTTTTCTATTTATTTTCTGGATACAAAGTATTAAAGTCGAGGTGCGCAAGATTGAAAGGTGTCTAAACAGTTTCATACCCATGGATGCTAGCAAATGAGCATGGCAGGCAGGGTTTGGACACCTTACCCAGCTACTTATACTTTGCATCCCAAGATTAAATGTTTTTGAAAAAAGCAAAATATTCTATTTACCTAAATATTTTTTTTAAAGTGCAAAATATTCTATTTAAATATTTTTTAAAAGTGGAAAATATTCTATTTAAATATTTTTTAAACTGCAAATTGTTCTATTTACATGTTTTTAAAAAGGTGCAAAATGTTCTATTTAAATATTTTTGAAAAGTGCAAACTGTTCTATTAAAATGCTCTCACGACATTTTTAATATTTGTGTGGATTGTTGATATTGTTATTACCTAAAAATGGAAACGGGTTATTTTGGTTCTTCACAGACGATATAAGACTAACTCCACATTTTTAAACAATTTATTAAAATAGTGAACGACTGGTACTGATGTTGAGAACATTAGTTTAAAAGCAAAAGTAATAATTCCATGCAAAAAAATGGATATATAGCCCCGCTGGTGGAAGGAATTCGGGGAAAAGAACATCTTTGCACTAGACGCTGAACATGTTTATGTGCATGACGTGGAGAAACATGAGGCTGCAACTGTTGCAGTTGTTGACTTCAACGGAGATGAAGTCTACTCATGGAAGGTATACCATACGAAGGGCACATTTGCGAATGACCGATGGACTCGAAATAACCTAAACCTGAAGGATGGGTGTTTAGACAACGGTACTCGTATTGAAACTGTCAGGAGAAGTGTGTTAAACATGTTGGAGAACGAGTTAGTGATTCTTGTAGACGAGTGGAAAGATTGGGACTCACTCCGTATAACAGCCGATGACCTTGCCCTGCATAACATCACCACCTTTGACCTTCACAAGTTTTGGAGGAAACCAACCCCAGGACACCGCACAAAACAAGGGGGAAATGTTTACCAGGCCATTGGTCTTCGCTCACTCATGATGCACTACTTTAATGTGGATATTCAAGAAGGAATTCATTCCGCTGACGTGGATGCTCGAGCCACAATGCAATTATTTCGTGAAATTTATCCTCTATTGAAATTGACTCATCTTGACAAAATGGAAGGGAACGAAGATGACTTCGAACGCTTCGCGCGTATTCCCACCATCAGATAAATACTTGTGATTTTTTGTTTGGTGTATAGTTATAAGTAATGCCTTTTCTAGGGCAAGGGAAAACTAATTTTTATTACAGCCAATTCAAAAGAAGACTGTTTTTATAATTTTATTATTAAAATATTTAATTATTCAGTCAATATGCTTAAGTGCGAATAATTTATTGCGAGCATAATATACTGCCGATTGCTCTGCTCACTGCGATTGTTGTTAGCACTGCTCATTGCATTTACAAGAACCAAAATAACCCATATAAACAACTTTAGCAACAATCACAATGAGCTATGTCATAGAAAAAAAATAAGAAACATGCGTAAAATATTAACTCGGAGTTTTTGAAAAACGTAAAATGTTCTATTTTTATGTTTTTGGAAAGTGTAAAATAATCTATTTTCATGTTTTCTAAAAGGTTCAAAATGTTCTAATTCCATGTTTTCTAAAAGGTGCAAAATGTTCTAATTCCATGTTTTCTAAAAGGTGCAAAATGTTCTAATTCCATGTGTTATAAAAGGTGCAAAATGTTCTAATTCCATGTTTTCTAAAAGGTGCAAAATGTTCTAATTCCGTGTTTTATAAAAGGTTCAAAATGCTCTAATTCTATGTTTTCGGAACGTATAAAATGTTATAGTATTTACATTTTTTTGAAAAGTGCAAAATTTTGTGTTAAAATGCTCGTAAGTTATATTTGAATATGTTTGTGGATAGTTGATATTGGCTTTAGCTTAAAATGGACAAATGGATATGGGTCATTCCGGTCATTTTGGTTTTTCACTGACGATATTCAAACGTGATCGCTCAAGATTTAAGTATGCTCATTTTCTTAAGAACTGCATCTCATTCACATCATAAAGACATTACTTGTTTGACTTAGGTAATAATTTATAAGCGTATTATATTTGTAAGAGTAGAAGTAGAGTCCAAGTAACTCAAACTGAACAGAATTTTCAATTTACTAACCGAATGTAATCAACAACATGGACAGTAGAAATATTACCAAAATTTTTACAGCTTATTTTAAAAAAAGTAACCGCCAAGACGGAACTTGTGCTAAAGTAATAAATTAGGTAGGTACGCATAAAATAAAATAAAATTCTAATCAATTTTATCACCCGAACTTAAAATAGTGATAGTTCCACCACTCGCAGCAGCAATATGATCCTGCCGTGGATGACAGCTCAGAGAAACAACTGCTTGACCCAAAACAACAGTTTCTTTCACAGCCTCACTAATCAAGTCAAAGACGAACAACTTTCCTAAAGGACTGCTCACCATGACCCATCTGTCAGTGTAGTCAAAACAAGCCTCAACTTTGTAGTCAAAATAATGAGGCTCGTTGAAGCCAGTGTAGCTGGCGAGGAGTTGGCCCGTCTTATTGTCAATGAGCTTACAGGTTCCGTCCGCGACAGCAACAAGATTGCTTGCACTATCTCTACTGATGGAGACGGAAGTGACTGCTTCGCCCACACAGTCCAGGGACAGTTTCCCATTTCGAATGTCGTACAATCTCGTGTATCCATCTGCAGAACCCACCAAAATCTTGTCCCCGGACACATCCAAACTTGTAACTGTGTCCGTAGGCTCGTCCAAAGTTTGAGTTTCTCGCTGACCTTTGGAGCGTATGTCGAAAATCTTGACTGAGTTGTCTTGGGAGCCGGAAATAACGAGTGTGGACTCTTCGTTAAACTGGACGCAGGTGATGGATGAATTGTGGCAACGCCATCGGCGGGTAAGACGTCCCGTTTCTACATCCCAGAGGTTTACGTTTTTATCAACCGAGCCAGAGACCACTTGCCTATAAGATTACACATTCAATTATTCCATATTTATTTATACCATAGCCTACTCTATTAGATACCTATAATATTTAATAGAGTAGGCTGTGGTACTACGTATAATTAAACAGTGGTGGGTCCACAAATTATTTATGAGGGGAGAAATGCTAAAATCTTAATATTTCTTACGAATTGTCACAAGAGCCTTTAGCATCTGAAACTTCGGCTGAATGACCTAGGTAGGTTGCTAACAGTAATGACTTCTCCCAATTCCAAAGCTTTATAGAACGATCAGCACCGCAAGTTAAAACGTAATCACCGTCCACTACAACCAAAAAACAAAAATATGTACAATTTAATGTGACTTATCATTATTGACAGTTTTATTTAGGACATGCAGATAAAAAATAATAAGAATATAATTTATTTATTCGGTCGATTTGGCCGCTGCCCAAAAATATTAAAACAAGTGTCATTCTAGATTGGTAAAATGTGTTAGTACTCAGGGTCAGTACGGTTGACGGCTTCGACGGGACCGGGGAACGGTAATTAGTTGTAATTAGTTATTTAAACATACCATTATACCGTACAGCTCGAATACTGCCTTGGTTGCAGGTAATTTGTTGAATAGACGAGTACGTACTCTTATTCCCACTCTGATCCATTTTAAGTTTTGTAAAATAATTCTCCAGTCGCCAGTCAGTATTACATTAATGGAATCACAAGACTCTGAAAACAAAAATAAGCATTTAAATATTACCTAATTCAAAAAATGCTGCACCATGAAGGTAATTAATTATTACCTACAATACTGGAAGCTACAAATCACAGCACAGAAAAATTGACATATACAATATTAGAATACATAACGAAAAATACATTACAAATTCTTGTTATACATCGACAAGTTTCAAATATACAGCCAGCGTGTGACCGTGACCACCATTCACCATTTGCCATTACAAATTACAAGTGAGGCAACCATTACCCACCCCCTTAAAGTAGAGTGGAATAATGCATTCTTCAGCTTTCTTAACATTCATACGTAATATAAATTATTAAAATATAGCTAAACTAGTATTTTACCCGATTTCAGGAGTCAGTCCTTCGCTAGTTGATTATTAGGTTACAGTTACTGATGGTAATTTTTATTCGTTTCTTGCTTCCAAAATAGGGTGCTGGGTGCTGGGTTCACCAGTGATGGTGACGGTGGCGGGTCGGGTCATATTTCGTAGTCAGTTGAGTCAGTTCAACAAATAAAATGAAATAATTATTGAGTTAGCCGACGGCTGACGGCAGATACAGAGACACACAAATAATCTCTAATTGCAAATCAGTTATAAATAACCCTGAAAAATCCGAAGGTAAATATTCTACATAGTTCGATGATTTTTGTAACAACTAATTTTAGCACTGATATGTTGAAACAATTTTAAAACTAATTGCTTAACATAATAAATTCGAAATTCGTAATTTAATATTTCGTTACAATACAATTTTATTTTTGAGCAATTCTACTGGGAATGGTTTTATACTTGTCCTCTGAGAACCCCAAAACAAGGATATCTGTGTATTAGGAGCTCTAATTTTTATTCCCCATAAATTATTAAAATTAAAAATTAAAACTTTAAAACAAAATACTATTACTAAATTAAATTACTAATTAAATTACTATTCATAATTAAATTAACTTTATTAACTACATATTTAACTACATAAGACATATTTACATAACGAGCAGTGGTCAGTGGTGTAATCTTAGATTCAAGATACTGCTTAAGGGACCGTCAATGTCAATGACACAGCAATGATGTCATCGGTAGGGTAAAAAATGTCAAAAACCTGGCTAATACTTTTCCTATAGAAAATAGAAATTAGAAAGCCCTGTGAACCATAAATGGACACATACTGTTAAAGACAGAAAATGAAAACAAATAACTAATTACAAATAATGAATGATGTAATAATGAAAATGATTCTACAACAGTTACTGACCAATTCGATTTCTACTTTCTGTGATGGAAAATATTAATGTATGTAAGGGGGCCGTTTATTAATAGCAGTGGAGGGAATAAGACAATGGAGCTGAGAGCAACAACCAGAGCGAGACGTCAGCTCGGTCAGTTATTTTCCGCGGTCTATAGTAGTGAGGGAATGTAGGTATAAGGACAGGAGCGGGATAGATGGTATAGGAGAATGGAGAAGAAGGGCAGGGCAGAGAACGACGGTTGACGAGTTGGATGGTGACGTGGCACTCTCATCCGGAGCTGGGCTCCTCTCGTCCAAACGAAGAGTTTTAACTTTACTTCCTAACGAGAGACCGAACAATATACAACGTCGGGTGGAGCAGAGTTTATTGAGGTTAAGTTTTAAGGTTGCCCGCCGCCATCTTGGATTTAACTAACTATTTTTACTTTATTAATCTATCTACTTCTCCGTTAATTCTAGTTAAGAAAGTTATTGTTATTTACAAGTGTTTAATAAGTGTAATTAATTGATCAGTCAAGTTGTAGCCGTAGCGGCTGTATATTTATTTGTAAATTGTGAAACATGAAACGGACATAGAACGGGAATTATTAAACTATCATTTTCCTGTAAAGTGAACTGTGTGGAACCATTGATTTGAGAGACATTACGGCCCGTAGAAGCCGGCATAGGAAGTGTTGTGGTGCATAGCATAACCGGGCACCGGAGTTATCGCGGTCATTACAGTAATTCCGGGTGCCCGTGGCGAGGCTGCATACCGGCACCGGCACACCGACCATAACACTTGTGCATCCCATCTTCCATCACGGAGCATACACCGACGCACCGGGAAGTTGACTGTCCTACTAGGACGGTCTTGGTACGTAGACCGAAGAGGCCGAGAGAAAGCGGACCGGGCGAGGAAGACAGCCGACCGGGCAAACGCGGTCGGACTGAGCTACTTGGTCCTTCATCCCAAGACGCGGTTACCGGGACGCGGTCGGTCTTTGGTCCAGTAAGAAGCGGAACCACGACCGGGAAGTGTAGCGCGGTCCCAGCCTGACCAGAGCGTCCAACATCCCAAGAAGCGGACACCGAGACGCGGTCGGCCTTTGGTCCAGCAAGTAGAGGAGCCGCGACCGGGAAGCGTAGCGCGGTCTCGGTCCATCTAGAACTTCCAGTTTTGCGGCTATCAGGCAGGAAAAGGGGAGAGATCGGGAAATTCTACGTTACACTGGCGACCCTGAAGGACACAAGACTTTCGTCTTGTACAGGAACCACCGACGGCGGAATCGAGTAAGCTTTACAGGTTCTTTACTATTTTTATTTCCAAAAAGCATACGGTTAAGTACATAAGCGCAAAAAGGTGCGTAAGGCTCCTACTAGGTTTCGATCGAAGTGTGTTTGCTGGTAGTCATACCCAGGCGACATCAGGAAGCATCATAGACCGGAGTAGATAGGAGCGTGATACAGGGGAATACTCATAATACTCATTGCATTAGGCGGGTCAGCAAGTAGGTGCACCGGGATTTGGGCAGCTGCGGGGTTTCATACAGGCAGCATTTTAAAGCACTACAGACCGGGATAGGTTAGAGCGTAATAGACTAACTTGCATAGGGCGCGTTATCCGGTGTATCTCTGCGGTGGTGAGCAGGCACACCGGGGTCCGGCTGCTGCGCGGTTTAGTTTGTCCACGTAGAGCGGTTGCAGAGCACATATCGCGGCGGTAAGGGTATTAGGACCGCAGAGCAAGTAGTAGTTGGTTTTCGGTAAGACTAAGGGGCGAACACAAAAAAGTTCCGTATAGGTCTGGTCCCGGTTAAAGAGGCCAGTACACTTTCTGTGTTGTAAGCGGACAGCGAAGACCGAAGACCACAAGGATGAGCGAACTAAAGTTTGTGCCGGCGGAAGCCGGCGGTACAGGGACATTACTGGAACCGGGCCTACGAAGTAAGGAATTGCGCGGTACCGACGGGCAGGGTGTAGAAGCAAAGCAGCACGGAGCACAGATTTTTCGTGGGTTAGCGCAAATTGGAGAGTCGACCGGGGTTACACCGAGAAGTGAGGAGGAACAGGTCGGTTCAACTGACGTACCGACGGGAACAGAAACGGTCGGGTTGGCATTGGTACATATGGCACTTATGCAAAAAGACATGCAGTCAATGCACCGGACGATCCGGGAAATACGCAGGGACCACGCAAACATGTGTAGTCAACTGGCATCTTTAAGACAAGCCGCGGCACCGCATTATACCAGGACTAAACCGTCCCGGGTATGCACAGTCGGTGAGACCATGCAACAGCAGAAGGCCAGGGGAAACACCGAGGCTGCAGTGGGCAGCAACCATGCACTTACACCACCAACCGCGTCATTACCTCGCTTCAACCTCCAAAAGAACAAAAAGCCGCGTCAAGCCAAAAACACAGACCGGAGAACCGGGATGTGGTGTTGTTTCTGTAGAAAGGCAACTCATAAGACAGAAGACTGTCGGTCACAGAGGACAAAAGCGATAGCCAGACAAATACTAGCCAATGATGGGGAGAACCGGAGCAGCAAAGAGGCATCGGCAGACTCCTTACCAACCGACGTACCAGAGAGCATGCATGGCTGGTTCTCGACACCGGAAGACTCGGAGGGACCGGGATCCAGAGACGCGCGAAAAGCGATGCAGAAGGCGCCGAGGAAGGACAGAAGGGACATACGGCGTCAGACCGGGAAGCGGGACCGGATGGGAAAAGTGAATGAATTCCAGAAAGTCATTTACGACCTAGAGGCAAAGCTTGCCCGGTTGGCAACAACGGACACTACCGCGTCTTTAAACTGGGTCCAGACACGGACAGAAAAGGGGACCCGTGTCGGTTACATATATCAAATAATGCCCCTTACGCAGCCGTAAATATAAGACATAGGAGTAAGTTATATCCATATTTTGCTCTAATGGACTCGGGTTGTACGGCGCTCGCCATATCTAAGAAAAAATGCGATAGGTTAGGGTTGAGGGTGAAAAGTTCGAAAGTCCGAATGTCGGAATTCGACGGTACGGTGGTCACGGCAGGCGGAGAAGTTACATTAGACTTTAATATTGCAGGCCGTTGGTTTAGAGAAGTTTTCTTGGTACAGGAGGGACTAATGAGCCCTATTTTCATCAGGAATAAATTCCGGTGGAAGCACGGATTAAGTTTTAACGACGTTGAAGGCGCGATGCGGTGGAACACGCAATCGGAAGAAAGAGAAGTTGGTCAGTCGGTCCGCGGGTTATCGGCTAAGTCCGCAAAAGTTGGCTGTGATTCATCACTGACACCAATCCCGGACGAGCAGGACCGGGCATGGATAAAGCAAACGCCAATTCAAGCGTTTGTTGAAACTTTAGCCGGGAAGTACCAAAGGGTAGTACGGAGCGACGGTACATTGGGAATCACTAATGCGCTAGTTCATGATTTACGCATCCCGGTCGACTGTCCCTCCATACAGTGTAAACCGGCAGGCAGACCACCGGCCATAGCAAAATGGATAGACGAGACATTGCATGATTTGGAGAGACAGGGCAAGATACGGCGGTCGACTTTGGAATGTTCCTCACCACTGTTGATAATACCAAAATCTAACGGCGACAAGCGCTTAGCGCTGAATTACATAGAGTTGAACAGCCACATACCGAAGACGCAGATCCCGGTCCCTGATACTCGAAAGATCATGGAACGTCTCCCACGCACCCGGTTTATATCAAAAATCGACCTACAAGCGGGATGTGAGCAAATTTCGCTAGCCGAAGGCTCCAAGAAGTACACGGCATTTCACACTCAGAACGCTTCGTACGAGTGGAACGTGTTACCGAAGGGGCTGAAAACCACGCAAACAATTTTTCAGAAGCTTATGGATAAGATTCTCGGTAAACTTATGGGAGAATCTGTGCATGTTGAATCAGGCGGTCTCTTGATCTTTAGCGAGACCGAGCAACTGCATAAAGAGCATCTGGAGCATTTGTTTAAGATCCTAGATGCGTGTAATTTGTCAGTAAATTGGAAAAGGTGCGAGTTTGACGTCCCTGAGGTAGAGTTGTTAGGCCATATTATCACTCGTTTCGAGATCCAGAAGTGCCCAAAGAAGGTAGAGGCGATCCGTAATTTTCCAACACCGAGAACAAAGAAAGAAGTCCAGCTGTTTTTAAATGTTATGGGGTGGTACATGCCGTTCATGCCGCGGTACGCCACGCAACTTGAACCCATATTGCAGAAGCTGAGACCGGAGGCAGATCCGAATATACCGTTTCGGTGGGGGGAAAGGCAGCAAGCGGCATTCGACGCGATTAAAGAGGAAGTTGCAAAGGAAACCGCTTGCAATACCATACGTTACGACCATCCGCTATACGTATATACGGATGCCAGTGACACGGGATTGGGAGCGGTTCTCGCGCAAAAATACTACTGTAAAATTGCGGGTAAAGACCAATTTCGCATGATCGAATGCCGCAGCAAACTGTTAAATACGGCCGAGCGGAGATACGACGCTCGCGAAAAGGAGTGTCTGGCAATCAGGTATGCAAACCGAGTGTTCAAACCATTCACAAGATACCATGAAAATGTCATTTTTCGGTGCGATAATCAAGCATTGACGTACTTAAAGAATGCAGCCCTGAATGACCACCTTTACAACAGACACATTGTAAGGTGGACCATTGAGTTAGGCCATATTGTGAATGACGTCAAATACGTAAAAGGTACGGAAAACAAGCTTGCAGATCTGTTTTCTCGAGGCGCATTACCGGATCCCGGCGAGAATGATGATCCAAACCGGCTCAATTTGTGCTAAGCAACGTTCACGAACTCGAGAACCAATGTGGAAGTGGATATGGATATGCTGGACAAGGGTATGCTGCGGGACCTGCAGAGCGAGTGCGAGGCACTGACCACCATCGCAAAGAGTCTCACTAGGGTAGGTCACCGGTCCAGGTACCGGTACGACTACGTAATCGTGGACAATGTGTTGTGTAGATATGTCATATGCAAAGACCAAAGCAGGTCGCGGTCAATACTGAAGAAGTGCACACCGGATGGCGGGTTCTATAGCGAGCAGGTAGATAAGTTGTGGGAACAGAGAGTAGAAGAAGAAGAGAGGACCGGGCGGTCGGTGCTGCCCGGTAGAGTGTTACCATCTAGGCTCTTGAGAAAGGGTAGGCACATCAAATGGGCACATCCTCTCATACATGCAAACTTTTTAGACCCGGAAGCAGCCACAACCAGGAAGCGCATAGTACCGGTCATACCGCAGTCAATAGAGAGAGATGTTATTTCGCACTTCCATGATAGCACGATAGCCGGACACCAAGGTGTAGAGCGGACTTACGACCGGGTTCGCAAAAGGTTCTGGTTCTATAACATGCTCAAGACCATAGAAGCATATATTAAGACTTGTGAGGTTTGTCAACTAGTCAAAGCATCGAATCAGGCTAAACCCGGTAAGATGGGTATTCACTCATACCGCAATAATGTATTTGAGTGTGTGCATGTGGACATCGTAGGGGAGTTAACCGCGAGCGCAGGTTTTCAGTTTATCGTGGTCTGTGTTGATGAGTTCTCCAAATGGGTCAGCATGGAACCATTAGTCTCGGTGTCATCGATTAAAATACTTAGATTTCTAGAGAGAGTGTTTCAGTCGTTCGGGACACCGAGACGAATAGTTTCCGACAATGCGTCATATTTTTCCGGTAATGACTGGAATGACCAGTTAAGGCAGTGGGGGGCGGTGTGTGTGCACGGAGCGCCATACTATCCAAACCCGAATCAGTCCGAAAGGTCAAATAGGGACATAAAAAGCATTTTGAGGGCGTTTTGTTTAGCAACACAGACGAGGTGGGCGCACCAGTTAGACGACTATATGGTAGCATTGAACACCGCGAAGTCAAAGTCATCTCGGTATTCACCTTGCCAGCTGAACTTAGGCAGGGAGCTCATGTTGCCCATTGACCGGAAAATGCAGTTACAGGAAACGATGGGTATAACAGAAGAAGAGTTCGGTCGAAGGCTGCTGCAGGATGTAACGGACATGCGGGAACAAGCTCGGTATAATTTAAGAGAGTCTCAACTGCGGCAAAAGCAATACTTCGATCGAAACCGTAGGGACGTTACGTATAAAGTAGGTGACTTGGTCAAAATCGTGAATAAGAGACTGTCATCAAAAGAGGATAAATACGCAAAGTCGCTGGGTCCGCGGTATACAGGACCGTGGAAAATAGTGAAGGTCCACTCCAACTTGACATACAGTATCCAAGACCCAGAAGAACCGGGCAGCAATCCGTCGCGGTTTCACACGTCCCTTATGTTGCCATACCACGCAAAACAGACCGGTGAGCAAACTGTGTGCGACGATACGATCCCGGTCGGTACAGAAGGTGAGACACCGGATACCGAGAACCAGCCAGCGCTGGTAAGCCCAGACCCCGTTACAACACCAGTAGCGGGAACCGAGCCCTCACTAGACTCCGGTATGAGTCAAAGTAGAGATACGACCGCGACAGACAGTACCGACCGCGGTACGGGTTGGACGGGAGGTATGGGACCTCTGGATCTGTCGGACGAATATGAGATTAACATTGATGACCCACCACCACCGAAGCGGTATCCCAGCAGAGCGCGTTCAGCACCTGACCGCTTGGGCATCAATTTCATTGATACCGGGAATGTCACCGGGAATGTCGAAAGGGATGTAGTTGAATAAATTTTTCATTTTTTTTTTATTTTCTTTCTAATCTTATTTTTAAACTATTTTTTGCTAAAAATAAAAATTACAATAAATTGCATGATATATAAAAATAAGAAAAAGTTTATAAAAGTAAAAAAATAGAGTGTTTTAGGTTAAGGTGGGAAGAATAGGGTTTTCTTGGCGGGCACAAACCTTATTCTCCCTCACGTCCTATGGCGTGTACGACGTTAAACTGCGCCGCACGCTCGTCCCGATCTCCACCGTAGGGGCGGACATAGAGGGTAAGATCTTAACTAAGGTGAAGGTCTGAATCCTTCACAGGTAGGGAAGTCGGGAGCAAAAGCTCGGGCTCAAAGCTGCGGGAGCGAAGATAAACCAGCCGGAGTAAAACTCCTCACCCTCATGGACCATCGCAAAGGATGTTAGTGTAGGGAAGACCGAGATACTCGGTCAAGCGCAAAGCTGTGAGCGGATGAAAGCAGCCACGATCCTAAAGGCGTTCGAAAAGATGTGAGTCCGGGGTCATCATACCAAACATCCGAGTCCGGAAACCCGTAGGTTATGACAGGATAGTTTAAGGGGGCACAGGCCCAGTAAGCCGGTAAGGCAAAATCTTTATTCCATGAGACAGGTACCACAGACCGTAGAAACTACGCTAGCCAAGGGGACCGTCATCATGAAGGCGCAAGCATGATAGTGAGGCATTAGGTTGCCGGGTAAAGCTCAAAGCTTAGTGAGGGTAAACAAGCCAAATCCAGACTTAGATCTGAAGTACCGACCGGGATGCGGTAGTTGATAGTGAGAGATATCGGATTCCATGACCATCATAGATGCCAGTCAGAAGTGGAACCCAGTAGGTAGTGAGTCTTGGGAGAGTCAGCAACCCAGGCCCATGAGCTTGGGCAAACCCCAGTAGCCACAGTTAGCAGAGGGGGCACCGAAATCGCAGTAGGCGGTGCATAAAAATACTTGCTAGAGCGGAACATAAGCGTCCCGCAGCCTAAAACTAGGTTAGGGAGCACGGTACTCGAATCCCGTGCGAAAAGAAGGATTGAGGTAGCGATTTAGGTCGACCGGGATCGGTAGGAGAGTTAGAGGAACATCGTAGGTAGACAACGGGGGAGCGCCGGTTGTATAAATATGAAGGCTCAGGTAGTTCAATTGCGGTAGGTAGGCACCGAGGACCGGCGACGCGGTCGTTGGTCACAGTGGTAGTCTTCGGTCGGAGTTGTCTTCGGTTGGCAAAATGACAGCACTAGGATAAGTAATCCCTGACAGGAATGACGGGCGGCGGTCCCAGATAAGTTTATCCGTCGCGACACTAAGTTTAAGCAAAGCACCGGGTTGGCCGGTGTCCAAATTATTTAAGTAAGGCCACGCTTTGGCGTGGCCACATGCCCACAAGTAGAGAAAGTCGGTAATCCCATGTGATAGTATTAATGGGCGTGACTGAGATACCGGGAACAGAGTTGGTGTGAGAATCGGGCTTGGTCAGATGCAGGTCCAACACGGGCAACCAGAGCGGCGCTGAGGCCTGGTTGGGGCATATCGTTAGTTGTAAGCGGCCGTATAGGCCGCATAGGTGATAAATGTTGGGGTTTTGTTTCAATTTTTATTTGCAGTAGCTTTAGCCACCCGAAGAAAGGTAAAAACAGTCCGGGGGGATGGCCAAAAGGACGACTAACCAGGCCACCGCCAGTGTAACGTAGAATTTCCCAATCTCTCCCCTTTTCCTGCCTGATAGCCGCAAAACTGGAAGTTCTAGATGGACCGAGACCGCGCTACGCTTCCCGGTCGCGGCTCCTCTACTTGCAGGACCAAAGGCCGACCGCGTCTCGGTATCCGCTTCTTGGGATGTAGGACGTTCTGGTCGGGCCGGGACCGCGCTACACTTCCCGGTCGTGGTTCCGCTTCTTACTGGACCAAAGACCGACCGCGTCCCGGTAACCGCGTCTTGGGATGAAGGACCAAGTAGCTCAGTCCGACCGCGTTTGCCCGGTCGGCTGTCTTCCTCGCCCGGTCCGCTTCCTCTCGGCCTCTTCGGTCTTCTGCCAGTGTAACGTAGAATTTCCCAATCTCTCCCCTTTTCCTGCCTGTTAACCGTAAAACTGGAAGTTCTAGTCGGGCCGGGACCGCGCTACGCTTCCTGGTCGCGGCTCCACTACTTGCTGGACCAAAGGCCGACCCCGTCTCGGTATCCGCTTCTTGGGATGTGGGAAGTTCTAGTCGGACCGGGACCGCGCTACGCGTCCCGGTCGTGGTTCCGCTTCTTGCTGGACCCAAGTCCGACCGCGTCCCGGTAACCGCGTCTTGAGATGAAGGACCAAGTAGCTCAGTTCGACCGCGTTTGCCCGGTCGGCTGTCTTCCTCGCCCGGTCCGCTTCCTCTGGGCCTTTTCGGTCTACGTACCAAGACCGTCCTAGTAGGACAGTCAACTTCCCGGTGCTTCGGTGTATGCTCCGTGATGGAAGATGGGATGCACAAGTGTTATGGTCGGTGTGCCGGTGCCGGTATGAAGCCTCGCCACTGGCACCCAGAATTACTTTTATGACCGCGATAACTCCGGTGCCCGGTTATGCTATGCACCACAACACTTCCTATGCCGGCTTCTACGGGCCGTAATGTCTCTCAAATTAATGGTTCCACACCGTTCACTTTACAGGAAATGATAGTTTAATAATTCCCGTTCTATGTCCGTTTCATGTTTCACAATTTGCAAATAAATATACAGCCGCAACGGCTACAACTTGTCTGATCAATTAATTACACTTATTATACACTAGTAAATAACAATAACTTTCTTAACTAGAATTAACGGAGAAGTAGATAGATTAATAAAGTAATAATAATTAGTTAAATCCAAGATGGCGGCGGGCAACCTTGAAACTTAACCTCAATAAACTCTGCTCCACCCGACGTTGTGTATCGTTCGGTCTCTCGTTAGGAAGTAGGTCGGGTCATATTTTGTAGTCAGTTGAGTCAGTTCAACAAATAAAATGAAATAATTATTGAGTTAGCCGACGGCTGACGGCAGATACAGAGACACACAAATAATCTCTAATTGCAAATCAGTTATAAATAACCCTGAAAAATCCGAAGGTAAATATTCTACATAGTTCGATGATTTTTGTAACAACTAATTTTAGCACTGATATGTTGAAACAATTTTAAAACTAATTGCTTAACGTAATAAATTCAAAATTCGTAATTTAATATTTCGTTACAATACAATTTTATTTTTGAGCAATTCTACTGGGAATGGTTTTATACTTGTCCTCTGAGAACCCAAAAACAAGGATATCTGTGTATTAGGAGCTCTAATTTTTATTCCCCATAAATTATTAAAATTAAAAATTAAAACTTTAAAACAAAATATTAACTATTCATAATTAAATTAACTTTATTAACTACATATTTAACTACATAAGACATATTTACATAACGAGCAGTGGTCAGTGGTGTAATCTTAGATTCAAGATACTGCTTAAGGGACCGTCAATGTCAATGACACAGCAATGATGTCATCGGTAGGGTAAAAAATGTCAAAAACCTGGCTAATACTTTTCCTATAGAAAATAGAAATTAGAAAGCCCTGTGAACCATAAATGGACACATACTGTTAAAGACAGAAAATGAAAACAAATAACTAATTACAAATAATGAATGATGTAATAATGAAAATGATTCTACAACAGTTACTGACCAATTCGATTTCTACTTTCTTTGGTTGTTATGAATTTTATTTCAAAGTATCACAAATCGTAATATCATGGACAAATTTAGTTTTGGCATTCGTCATAGTAACTTCCACTTACATTGTATAATTCATTTACAAAACAACAAGCAAATGCTAATTACATTGCGTTGTTACAAAAGTACAAATTAGCAAGTTAACAAATCTATAGACTATTTTTAGTAAATCAAATTAGCAGCGCATGTTATTAAACACTAACATTTTACGACGAGTATTATATGATTTGCATGCGATGTAATATTTCTTAATGATCATTCTAAGCTAAGTATTGAAATATTTAACTATAGTTAACTAATCTCAAAAATAAATATGTAAACTGCTAACCGGCAGACTGATTGTGAGTGAATCTAATATTTTTGTTCCATATATTGTAAGTAAGTGAAGGTTCACATCCACACAATGACACACATCCATTTTTAGCGAAAAACAAAATATGCACTAACAAAGTAGATATTTATAAAAAAAATATTTTGATCCTAAAAATAACAAAATAGAACAATTTCCAGTTTTCAAAAAACATGTAAATACAATATTTTGCCATTTTCAAAAACTCACAAAAAAAGAATTTCTAGACTTTAAAAGAATAAAAATAGAATATTTTACAAACTTCAAAAACACACAAATAGAACATTTTACGCACTTCAAAAACACGTAAATAGAACATTTTACACACTTCAAAAACAGGTAAGTAAATAGAAAATTTTACACATTTAAAAAAATGAAAATAGAATAGTTTACACTTTTCAAAAACATGTAAATAGAACATTTTACACTTTTTAAAGAAATACAAATAGAACATTTTACAAAGTTCAAAAAACATGTCAATAATACATTTTCACTTTCTAAAACCTCGTAAAATTACCAATTTTGCCTTCTCATTCATTTTGTGAATTTTTGACATAGTTCATATTAATTCTAGCTTACACTAAATATGAGTCATTTAGATTCTTCACTCACGATACGAAAATACAAACATACTGTAATAATTATAAGTATACATAAGTAGCTATTTTTTTGTACACAAGAACAGCTGCGGATTGATATGTAAAATTACATATTTTTGTTTTCTACTCTACAGTCGTAATCCCACGTTCACAGAAAATGCGCTTGAGCTAGTTACAATTAGTACAAAAAACTACCGGTAAACCGATTACAATTATTTGACACATGATTGAATGTGGATCGTTTATAGAATGCAATGTTATGGCTACGTCATCATTTGATGAAATTTGTCGTAAGGACCCACAAAGTCCCAATAAAGATTAATAAATTTGAGATTTGAAATGTTCTATGGGCAGAATTACAGAGTCCAGTTTGTGTAGCATTAAATCCTTTTTTGCATGCGCATTTTCCTTTTGATGTGGATTTTCCGCTGGAATCAGTCGAATCACATTTTGCATTCGGAACACATGGAGCTGTCTTCTTCTTGCCTTCCTTAACTGTGCACACCCCTTGAACATGTACGATGCAAATATTGTCGTCTGCTTCAAAGTGACTGTCTTGATTACATCTACAAACACCTGTTTGGCAGGATAGAAATGTTTTGTCAGATTTACAGTCTGTGTCCGAAGAGCAAACACCGAATTTATCTTGAGTCATCATCGCCTTATTAATGTTGTTTCCCATCGTAGACGTGGACGTAGATTGTGCAGCAGTATGTAGACACAGGGCGGAGAGAATTACTAGGAGATATGCCTGGATTTCCATCATTGAGGTATCTGAAACGTGAAAAAAAATTACATGAATTACTTACATATTATATTCATACTAAATAGAACATTTCAAACTTTTAAAAATCACGTTCGGCATCTCCTGTAGTACAACGATCTGGGCTGCTGTGTTAAAACTCACTAGTTAGAAGTCTATCCCCCGCGTTGTATTAGGAATTCGTCATGTTAAAGCATCGTAAACCTCCATTCCACCCCCCCCCCCCCAACCTGTTTTATTAGAGACCCGGGTATGGTAGTACTAGTGCTATGGGAAATACGGTGGGTAGAACATTTATGACTTTTTACAAAATAAAAACAGAATATTTTGCACTTGTACAAAATATGTAGCATAAGCAGAATATTTTGCCATTTTGAAAAACAGGATTGAAGATCATTTTGCAATTTTGAAAAAAGTTGTAAAACGAATATTTTGTACTTCTCAAAAACACGTATAAAAGAGCACTTTCCACTTTTGAAAAAAGTGAAAAAAACAGATTATTTTGCACTTTATAAAAGCATGTAAAATGAATATTTTGCACTTTATAAAAGCATGTAAAATGAATATTTTGCACTTTTCCAAAAACATACAACTTGTCCAATTTGTAGGTTTCAAAAACTTGATATTAATTATACTATGCAGTATGCAGAATGTGATTAAGTATACCTGATAATCAGGATCAGGTATATTTTATGTATTTACTTAATGACCTAATTAATACGACCTATTAATAAATAATGTCTTCAAGAATCAAAGAAGGAAACAACAGAAATATGACAAATATATGAACTTACTTAAGAATTCATGAAATTAAATATATAAGAAAATCATAAGAATCGTGGGCAAGACTTATCAACCTATACACCCAGAATGGAATACAATAAACAATAATATTTTTATGTATACATAACTTACCTTTACTTCACCTAATTAATTCAAACTAACTGCACACTACCACAATAATATGAGTATCAGTAGCCAGTAAGTAGCCGCACCTTTCCTAATCGATCAAATACGTAAATCGAAATAAAGTTGAACGTAAGAAATACCAAGGTAAAAGTTGTAGTACCAATCTATAAGTGACTTTACGTAAAAGACTGATTACATACAAAATATATGATGCATTAATTTATAACGATAGAAATTAATTAATGTTGTGCAAACCCTGCAAGAAGCTAATTAGACCTACAACCTCGAGTGATTTCGATTATGATTACTTACAACTTATATTACAGTGAATTTATGCAGTGAATTGTGAATTGCGATTTTCAGGGTTACTAATGTTACTGTTACTATTACTAAAATGATATCTGTAGAATGGGCTTTGAATTAAGCGCCTTTTAATTTCAAGCAACTTGAATGTAAATAGTACACAGACGAAAAATACACTAAAACTACACAAATTCAGTGCTATGATTTATTTACCTACATACTGCCACTGTAATATCTTTACTAGTCAGTTAGTGCTTTTACATTAGTTAGCTAAAGCTGTTAATATAATACATTACCGTCATATACGAAAAAAAACTGATTCGTATTATTATGCACAATACTCAAGTACAAACATAATACATTGCTATAATTTTTACTTATGAGGATCGAGTACTTACAGTACTTAGTCAGTATATAGAACTGACTAACTGACGAAAAAGTGTACAAAGAGTTTGACTGAAGAAGTATAGCAACAAAAATGACAAAAAGACAAAAAAGAATCTTCTATAGCAAACATGTTTATTTTCTTATGCCAGATATCATTGCATTGTGGGGGCTATAGGAGTTCAACGAAACAATAAAAACTTACTGCAAACTTGAATAACTAATAATATTATATGCAGTATTCTAATTATTATTGGGATTTCAGACGCAGTTTTTTAAAAATTCGATTTTGCATATAATTATGCACGTACAAGTATAAACATGCCTAAGTATTAACTATAGTAAGAAAGAAAGTTTATTACATTGGCTCATATGTGATAGGTACTTTAGATTTTATTCAGTTTATTGTCGGAACAGCAAAATGTGTAGTCATCGATAATGTTTAGATTATTTTATCATAGTTTTATCACCCACGTATAACATGAGGTAAATTACATATATATCCATATTAAGTACCATTATTAAATGCCTTTATTATAAGTATAGCTTCTCATTCTGGATGCGTGGTCACTGGATTCTCTAAATGCTTTGAAATTGTCGCCAAACAATTTGTTGAATTTACTTGGTCTCTGTCGACGCTACAAAATTGTGAAAGCGATCAGTAATTTGGAAGATGAATTTATACAGTTAATGCATTGATGTTTTTGTTTTTGTAAACAGTTGCAAAACTAAATACATATTATAGAGTTACGTTATTTGAATATCACAATATGAACTAATTTCAATTAAATGATTAAATACTTAATTTAGATCATTTGACAAACACAAGGACACGGATACATTTTTATAAATATTCTGTGAAAATTTAGAAACAATGTTATCTTTTGAAAAAATCCCTTTAGATGAAAACGAAATCTTTCACTGTGCTTCCAGGTTTAGTGCACTTTTCCGTTTCCCAAGGAATACTTACTGCATTAACAATAATATCTGTGAAGAAACAAAATTACCCAAAATTCAAGTCGGTATCAAAATGAGCTATGTCATAAAAACAAAATGAGAAACATGCGTAAAATGTTAATTTAAAGGTTTTGAAAAACGTAAAATGTCCTAATGACATGGTTTTAAAAAAGTGCAAAAATTTCGAATTCTATTTTTTCAAGAAGGGTGCACAATTTTCTAAATCCGTGTATTCGTAAAGGTGCAAATTGTTCTAATTCCATGTTTTTGAAAGGTGCAAAATGTTCTAATTCCATGTTTTTGAAAAGGTACAAAATTTTCTAATTTCATATTTTTGAAAAGGTGCAAAATGTTCTAATTCCGTATTTTTCAAAAGGTGCAAAATGTTCTAATTCCATGTTTTTGGAAAGGTACAAAATGTTCTAATTCCATGTTTTTGAAAGGTGCAAAATGTTCTAATTCCGTATTTTTGAAAAAGTGCAAAATGTTTTAATTCCATGTGTTTGAAAAGTGCAAAATGTTTTAATTCCGTATTTTTGAAAAGGTGCAAAATGTTTTAATTCCATGTGTTTGAAAGGTGCAACATGTTTTAATTCCGTATTTTTGAAAAGGTGCAAAATGTTTTACTTCCATGTGTTTGAAAGATGCAAATTGTTCTAATTCAATGTTTTTGAAAAGGTACAAAATGTTCTATTTCCATATTTTTGAAAAGGTGCAAAATGTTCTTATTCCATGTTTTTGAAAAGGTGCAAAATGTTCTAATTCCATATTTTTGAAAAGGTACAAAATATTCTAATTCCGTATTTTTGAAAAGGTGCAAAATGTTTTAATTCCATGTGTTTGAAAGGTGCAAATTGTTCTAATTCCATGTTTTTGAAAAGGTACAAAATGTTCTAATTCCATATTTTTGAAAAGGTGCAAAATGTTCTAATTCCATGTGTTTGAAAAGTGCAAAATGTTTTAATTCCGTATTTTTGAAAAGGTGCAAAATGTTTTAATTCCATGTGTTTGAAAAGTGCAAAATGTTTTAATTCCGTATTTTTGAAAAGGTGCAAAATGTTTTAATTCCATGTGTTTGAAAAGTGCAAAATGTTCTATTTAAATGCTGCAAAGAAATATTTATATATTTTTTTTAGATAATTGATATTGTTTTTAGCTAAAATGGATATAGGTACCTATAAGTCATTTAGTTTCTTTACAGGGAAATGTAGGTTTTCTTTCAGTTTAAATTTAATTCTTAAAATAGTAATTATTGTAACGATAATTAATGTAAAACAGATGGGCCAGTAATCAGTGTACAATTAAAGGACTGGAGCCCACAGGACAGAACTACCGGAAAGTTCTTGGCTCCTGTTTATTTCAAATCCGATTTCCGACAATGTCCCATAAAGAATTCACTAAAGTTGGTCTTTCTAAAACAAATTTTCTACAAGCAGAGGAAAAGCTGTCTATTTACGAGTACATTGGAATGGATGTAGATGAGAAGTGAGTATTGAATTAATTTGAATTTAATTAATTATATAGAAAAAAGGTTTAATATGATTTTGGACTTTGTCACCTGGTCCTTGTTTGATGGTTTTAATATTTTTAAATTTTATTTTAACTATTCACTACTACACGGAATTTTGTTACTCTGATTTTTGTTTACATATTAATTGCCCGTGACATAATTTATGGACGGTCCCATGTGCTACTTTTGATACCATTCTAAATATGTATTAATAAAAACCGTTTGCAATACTAAAAACTTTTCTTTATTTTATTACTATACAGAAACAACTATAACAAATCTCAGTTTCCGTTTAAAACCAATCGCAGAGTTGGAAGCATCCTGCGTTCCTCATTTGGATGTTCAATTCTTACGTTGCCCCCACAATACAAATTCACAACTAGTCCACCCTTTGTGTGTGATGGTGCTAGTCAACACATTAGACAGTAAGTAAAACATTATATTATGATTGGGAATTGAAATGATTTGAAATAGTACAGTCCATAAATGATGACATCCAAATATTTACATTTCTATTACCCTATGCCTACACCCTGTCGTCAGCTTGCTTAACCATTGCAAAAATGGCTATCTTTAACATAAGTACCTAGCCATCATTATCCAACCAAGCATAATCCAATACAAATGTATATTTTTGAGGCCCAATTCTTCCCCAGTTCTTGTGAAATTTAGCTTTTTAGTTGATTGTGTTTTTTAAATTCACAATTTGTTTTAAGTTTACAGGTGAGTGAGAAAATAGCGTTGCATGGGATTGGATTCTTGGGCCCCATTGATGGAGACGCAGATTTTGATGTCACTTTTCAAATTAAGAGATGGGTGAATGGTTCTTGTGTATATGACAGTGGGAAGATTATGAAAGATATCTTTGCACCAAAAGGGAGAATCTTTTACTTTGTATTGGACGAGCCTATCATGGTAGAATGCAAGGCGTACGACAGCTCTTGGAGAAATTGTTATTATATATATTTCAGTTTAAAGGTAGGGGCAATGTAAGACGAAGTTTAAAATCCTCGTATAAATCTGATTAAATTCTATATCGTCTGTGAAGAACCAAAATGACCCATATCCAGTTTTAGTCAAAACAAAAATTCACTATTTACAGAAGAAATTAAAATTACATTAATGAAAGCACTTAAAGTAAATAGAACCATTGTGCATTTTTCAAAAAACATGTAAATAGAACATTTAACGCTCTTCAAAAAACATGTTAATAGAATTATTTAAATTTTTCAAAAACATGTAAATAGAACATTTAACGCTCTTCAAAAAACATGTTAATAGAATTATTTAAATTTTTCAAAAACATGTAAATAGAACATTTAACGCTCTTCAAAAAACATGTTAATAGAATTATTTAAATTTTTCAAAAACATGTAAATAGAACATTTAACGCTCTTCAAAAAACATGTTAATAGAATTATTTAAATTTTTCAAAAACATGTTATTAGAACATTTTACACTTTTCAAAAACATGTTAATAGAACATTGTATATTTTTTAAAAACTCTCAATCACCATTTTACGCATGTTTCTCATTTTGTTTTTATGACATAGCTTGTTTTGAATCTAGCTTAAATTAAATATGGGTCATTTTGGTTCTTTACAGACGATATGCTCTCATGTACCGTATTTTCTCTAACTACGTGGGTCTCCTATAGTAAGCGGGGAGTACATGTCTTCGATTGAATAGTCAGGGGGTCTTTGACATAGTTCCCCTGCCCCCTATTATTGCGCGGGATCTCTAATTCTACACAGGGGAATAAACTTTGAGTTTGAATAGTACTCGGGGCGTATTCGGGTGAGAAAATACGGTAACTAAAAAATTTGATGCAGGTTAGCGCTAGTCATTTATGCATTTTAGAAGGCAACCAATAGATCATGCGTTTACTTTCTTTCTCAATAAATAATTAAATAGCTTTTTTTTTGTTTAAATTACAGGGAATCTACAACATTGCGCAGTATCAGGGGTATCAGCCAAAGAACGAGTCGATTCAGGTTTCAGAGGCTCAATTTCACCTTACAAACGCTTGGAACAGTGGCAACCCTTTGGCAGAGCTTCTTTTCAAGAAAACATGAATACAGTCTACTCTCTACATAGTGTACCTCCTCATAGTGGATACTTCTACATAGCGTACTGATCGTGAGTTTGTATCCCCGGCTAATCTCCTATGCTTTCTATGTTATAATACTTCTACATAGTGTACCTCTACATAGTGGAAACCTTCTCATAGTGTACTAATTTTAGAGGCCCAAAATATCGTTTAAGTGTAATTTTCGTCGCTACATAGTGTACTTTTAGAAATATAAAAAATTTTAGCGCTCAGTTAAAAAAGTTACTATTTTTTTTCTTGATCTAACTGATTTTGCAAACTTATTCAGTCATAATTACTAAACATATTCTTTGATTGATTTGTTTAGAACCGATATTAATTTAAACAGTAGGATTTTTATTGTTTTTATCTATAATACTAATTTTGTTTTAAATCCGTACTTTCTACATAGTTAACTCTCCTCATAGTGTACTAATCTTGCTGGTCTGCTGAAGAAGTACGCTATGTAGAGAGTGGACTGTATTAAGTTTTCATGTTACACTTATACAACAAGTAACTTTGTTACAAATATAAAAAATAAAAACTGACTGAAATAGGAAATTCAATGTATCGTCAGTGAAGAACCAAAATGACCCATATCCAATTTAAGCTAGAATCAAAATGAGCTAAGTCATAAAAGCAAAATGCGGAAGATGCGTAAAATGTTAATTAGGAGTTTTTGAAAAGTGTGAAATTTTCTATTTACATGTTTTTAAAAAGTGTGAAATGTTCTACTTACACGTTTTTTGAAAAGTGCAAAATAATGTAATAACATATTTTTGAAAACTTCAAAATGTTCCACTAACATGTTTTTGAAAAGTGTAAACTGTTCTATTTAAATGCTTTCAAGATTGTTTTTTGTCTTTATTTTTGTAGATAGTTGATGTTGCTTTTAGCTACAAATGGATATGGGTCATTTTGGTTCTTCACAGACGATATGTATCGTTATATTTAATGATTTTGTGTAAAACGCTTAGTGCTTAACGATTGATGTGCAATATTGAGCGAAAGCTTAGGTAACAAACCGAAATATATAATTTTAGTTGGGGCAATATAGAAATAGATCACCATTAAGGACTAATCACAATTAGGCAGGCTACTCCTATTGAAAAAAGATACAATAATAATTTTTACATATCACTGCTTAAAGGACGTAATTTTAAAATTTTACGACAATTGTCATCGCTTTCTAAAACTATTAGTAGCTGTAGTTGCTTATTTACTATAAATTGTTTATGATTTTAAATATGTAATTTCGATATAGTGAGTACTTACTAACTAATGATAGTGAGATTACGTTATTATTTATTTTCATATAATTAATTACATAATATTTTACCATTAACGCTGTAAAATTATGTCACTGCTTCTGTTTTTGTTGTAACATGAAATTTATAGCATCACTACTTAGAGATCTGCAATCTTTCGCAACCCAAAAATTATTTAATCAAATATAATAACTTTCGCCTGTGTCTTTTAAAATTCCTCATCAAATTCTTTCATAATCTCCCGCCCTAGAAACCAGCACTCGATCATCCTTGTCCCTTCTTTAACTTCCCTATGATTTTCATTATAACGCTGTCCATGGTGGCAGCTGTCGTCGTGGCCCATGCCTGTTCAATTGCAACAGCTAGGCAGAGTTATATAAACCACAGTGTTACAATAACATCAGCAAAGCGAACTTTTGACGAAACTAAATTTTTCACCAATCCCTCGTACTCCATTGTAAGTTCTCCCCCACTACTCCGAAATCTAGCAGAAAATGAAGAAATTGTTTACATCCTCATTAAGGATTTTTACACCAGATTTGGACCAGGGCCCGTTGACATTACTACAGATTCAAATCCGTCAATTCTTCCCCCATTTAAACTAATGCACAACTACCTCACAAATTTTGAAATCACGAGCGGTTCCCTTCAGCTGAATTTAAAAAGGCAAACAACAGAAAACCCAACTACCAACAACAGCAGAGCCATCAAAACTACATGGAACCCACTCACCACCTACTTTATGCTCCGGCGAGTTTCGACCACACTCAAAGAAATAATTCGAAACTTGGACCCGAAGCAAGAGGTTGAATTCACACTTGAAAACCAAATTTTGCACCTCATGAAAGCGGGTGGTTGGCCCGTTGAAGAAGATCTCAAGTCCGCGCTAAGCTCAATACTCCAAGTACAGTATGTGTACGACCTGTCCACCTTTGAGATCGCTTCTGGAAAATTGGCGGGAATTCAAACGAATGTAAGTCTCTCCGCCGCCGACTGCGTTGAGATAGGGGAGGCAGCGCTCAAGAAACAAGGTGGAGTAGATCCTTACTACGCATTGGCGGTGGAGTGGTTTGAAGAAGCGCGCCGGCGCAAACTCCGTGAAGGAATTTCAAGTGCGACATCTATGGTAGTAATCGACAACTACCTGAGACTCGCTATAGAGCTACATGACGACGAATGGTCTAGTGGCAATAGAATGCGGGACACTTTATTTTTTACGACCCGTTGTAAGTATTTAAAGTCCCTATTACCTCGTGCTAGAAGGCGCACTACGGAGGTTGCAGCTTTAAAGGGCGGGAAAGTTTTAAATTCAAATTTGAAGGAGATCAAATACTGGGGAACCTGTTCCGGTCAAAATTACCAAAGTGATTCGGACAGAGCGAAGCTCTTTTGTTGGTATGAAAGGGAAGTGAATGTTTATCACTCAATTAACCCACTGAAGGCGGAGCTTCTTTCCATAGAGCCTCACCCTATCATTCAGTATTACGATATGATTGGTGATCAAATGATTTCCAGGATAAAGCTTGAAACTAGCCACCAACTGGCTCACTCTTCCCTCTACGATGAAAACGCCCGTCCTATGAAGTCGTTCTCCCGAAGATTTTCTTCAAACTGCTGGATAGATGACAACACAGGATCCGAGTTTCGCTCTATTTCCCAAAAAGTTGAGGCTGCGATGGGACTAAACGCAGGGCGATGGTTTACGTCAGAGCCTTTACAAGTCGCAGCCTACACTACCGGAGGTCACTACTCACTCCATTTGGATGCTTTGACGGTATTCGGTGATGACAAGTTCATTGAGGATAGAAAGGATGTCTCGGGTGGAGACCGGATGGCCACTTTCATGTTCTACTTGGGGGACGTGGAGAAAGGGGGAGGGACTTCTTTTCCTCTATCTGGGATTGCGGCCCAGCCCATCAAAGGGTCGGCTGTTCTCTGGTTCAATTTGATGCGGAGTGGGGTAGCGGATTATAGCGCTTGGCACGGAGGCTGTCCAGTTATCATCGGGGAAAAGTGGATTGCTACCAAGTGGGTACTGAGCGAGGACCAGATGTTTCAGAAGGATTATCAGTGTGTCCCTGATCAGACGGCTCGTAATTCAGTCAAGATTAATGGAAAAAATCTTATTGATATTGCTTAGAGTTTTTTATGTGCAAACGCTTTGTTTGGTAACTGTAGGATTACAAACAAAAATTGTAAAAAATTGTACTGTTGTTGTGGAAATCCTAAAAAAATAAAATAGTATATTACAACACTAATTTTTAGTGTACAACACATAACCGTTATGCAGGATGGGATGGTCCAAAATGACGTCACAAAAAATATTAAACGTTTATTAGGATCGTTCGTTTTTAAATGACGTCACAAAAATACGACTCGTTTATTGAAATGAATTGTAAATGACGTCACAAAAAAAATACCGTTTATTGGGATCGTCCGTAAATGACGTCCCATTTTCACCAGCGCAACTTGTAACTTAGCTCGCTTTTACGGACACTAACTGCAAGGACTTTATGTTAGCCTTCCTACATAAACAAAGTTTTCCTATGATTAAAACAATTCGCTGTAAGCTAAGCATCTACTTCATTAGGCGCGAAGCGCCAGATTTTAAAAATTGTTGGCTGGCAGCTGCTGGTTCACCGTACAAAATGCAATCGAGTTACCACACTTTTCGTTTTAACTGAGGTCTTTATGTTTTCAACCAACCACCTATGCGCAATGCATGTTAAAGCATAGCGAAACCCCGCTAATAAATTAGTGACACGCGCTGTTTTAGGCACCCACGTTGTATTGAATATCTGACACCTTCCCCCCTGCGTTGTATTACAAACGTGCGTTCTAATAGAGACCCGCGTTCTATTATAGCACTTACGATACATTTGACAATAAAACCTTTGTTACAAGATCAGCGACTTCTTTGTGTAAGGATTAAGGATAGGTTTTGGTAGCGATATAACGTTTTCTCTTTTATTCTTGAATGTATATGTATAGTTCATTCCGCCCTTCCGGATTATTACTGAAGCGCGAGTTCTATTAGTTGATTAAACCATTAACTATTCATGAATGGGGAACTCACTTGAAGTTTTGCAAATTTAAAAGCCCATGTAAAAAATATTTTAATGAAATTATTCCATCGCATGCATAAATAATAAATCGTATTTCTAGAGGGAAGTATGTATTTAACATTTTCAAGTCATAACGTTAAACGTGGAGACATTATAAGGCTGTTGCTGCTGTTCTACAACGAATGTTTAAACGAAATGTTAGAAAAGTATTGTATTTATACATAAGTCCACGTGTAGTATAAATGTTCACTAGAAGAACCCACTTTAGCAAATATTAAATTTAGTTATAAGGCATATTATTTTTGTATATATGTATATCGTCTGTGAAGAACCAAAATGACCCATATCCAATTTGCACTAGAATCAAAATGAGCTATGCTATGTCATAAAAACAAAATGAGAAACAAAAAAAAATGTTCTAATTTCATGTTTTTGAAAAGGTGAAAAAATATTCTAATTCCATGTTTTCGTAAAGGTGCAAAATGTTCTACTTACATGTTTTTGAAAAGGTGCAAAATTTTTTAATTTCATGTGTTTGAAAAGTGTCAAATGTTGTATTTACGTATTTTTTGAAAGTGCAAAATGTTGTATTTAAATGCTCTCAAGACATATTTGAATATTTTTGTAGATAGTTGATATTTGTTTTAGCTAAAAATGGATATGAGTCATTTTTGTTCTTCACAGACGATATTGTGTCATACTAGTATATGAGGACACATTGCGTTCTCATTTGATCACTCCCCGCCCCTCCCACGACACAAGCTTACACTGGCAAAAAAAATTTTCTTCGATGACAAAAACCAACTAAGGTTGATTAAAACATTTATAATTTATGAAATAACTTGAAAATAAAATAGTAGGCTCATGCAACAGGAATAATGAAATTAAAACATTTCATTAAATAATAGAAAAGTTTATTTTCGATATTTCCGAGTCAACAAGTTATGGTATGGCAAGCGTAGTTATGAAGCAGTTGTGTAAGTAGAATTTTTTAATGAAAAAGTTTTAAACCATTCTTTCTTCCCTGATATTATTTAGCCGAGAGAATCCACTTTTTAGATGCTGAGCAAGCATCTATTGAAATGGTTTTGTCAGTCCGTCTGTCTGTCTGTCTGTCCGTTCGTTGGTCCTGCTCTACAGGTCACAGTTTTTGGGTGATTTCTTTTGAAATGCTTTTAAACTCTCAGGAATGCGAGCAAGAGGTGCCCTATTGTTTTTTGTGATGATCGCAATTATAGTTTGTCTGCAATTAGCAGCTGAGTGAACCAAGAATCGAAATTTCTGTGTCGGGATAAAAAAAAAGGGGCGACTTTACATGTCATGTACATACCTACCTGAGAGCTTGTTAAATCTTGCCGGGAGAATACTTGTATTTCATAGAGTATGAGTACACCCAACCAATCTACGCTACAGTTGTACGGGGATCGTCCGTAAATGACGTTATTAAAACATTACGATTTTACAGATCCCTTTTGTCATTAGTACAAAACGGAAAGTACACGGAAACCTTTACCATTCGATCTTACTAGTATGCAAACAGGGATCGTCCGTAAATGACGTTATTTGAACATTACGATTTTTGAGATCCCCTTTGTCATTATTTCAAGATTTAAGTAAACGGATTACTTTAGCATGTGATCTTACTAGTGTGCATACGAGGGTCGTCTGCAAATGACTTCATTCAAACATGACTATTTTAGGGATCTTCTTTGCCATTCGTTTAAGAATAAAGTGAATGGCTATGTTTAACATGCGATCTTACTAGTATGCAAACAGTAATCGTCCGTAAATAACGTTGTTTAAACATAAATTAATAAAATGTCATACTTTTGAGGCCCATATTTTAATTAAGATTTTTTGATAAAAAATTAAAAATTCGAATTTCAAAATTTCCAGAAATTACTTTTTAGATAATAGTCTAAACATCACAAATCAGCAAGTTTCATTGAAATCAGACAAAAACTGTAGAAGCTACAGCGTGCCAAACTTTGAAAAATTCGGTTTTTTTGAACTTTGGCGGGCTGCTGCTAAAGCACCGCGCAAAATGCACTCGAGTTATCACACTATTCGTTCATTCTAAGGTCCAAGGAAACGTTTCTGGCTATGCTTTTTCAGATCCCGAGGAATCATAGTAAGAGGTTTGCTTGTGAGCCAACTTGTACCAGGACCACATTTTTCTTCCCTAATCTCATCATCGACACTCGTACCTAGCTTGCTCGTAGTACCGGAGCTATATTTTACTAAAGCCCACTCCAAGCAGCAGCACTTGTACTTCACCCACTTGTGTCAGCAAAGCTCGTACGTAGTCTGTTTTCACCAGCGATAACTGCTTGAGGTTGAGTTAGGAGTTTGTTAACGTTACTTACTACAAGAAATGTTTCAGCGATGCTACCATCTTGATGAAAGCTCAGCATCTACTTCGGGCCCACGGTGGACTAATCCGGCGCGAAGCGCCGGATTTTTAAAATATTAAATTTAGTTTATATAGGCTATTTTCTTACACGGCTTTTCATTAGGAAATACAATTTTTTCCTAGACATTTACTGTTGCTGGCAGTATACTTTACGTAAATTATTTGGGCAGCAGGGGTAAAAGTAGGTATAGAAATACAACAAGGGTATTTATTTTATTCACTCTTTTTCGTAAGTAGCATCAAGCAACACTTGAGTTTAGAAAGTTCTCGCAACACAACATAAAACTTCACAATTATCATGGATTTCCTAAAACAAGCTCATATATTAGCAATGCGATTCACCACAACGTTTTGCATCCTCCCTTTTGATTTTGATCCACAAACAGAGAAAATCAAAGTGCAGACTTCAGTGTGCAAAATAGTGATCGGGCGCTATTTACTTTTTGCCCTCGTCTGTCTCCGTTTCCTTCACCTTGTCTACACTTTCCCCTCGATACCTACAACATCTGATGAAAATGGAAATATTGACCACTTCTCTGTTCATTTTCTGGGGACGTGTACCTACTTTTACGGAATTCTTCTAGCCATAAATTACAGGAGACACTATAAATTGATCTGCGTCGTTTGGAACGAAATCTACATTGAGTCAGAGCAGCTCCTTATTGGCATTGGAAATGCTTCACCGAAGAAAGCAAAGTTGGAGTGGAGATTTTGGAAAATGTCACTGCAGCATCTTCTCCTTCATTATCTCACACAGGTCATTTATGGCTCAGTATTTCTCGCCCTTATTATTTTTCTTGTTGATCCAAGTCGACCTCAGTTTGGCATTCCGATCTTGAACACACCGAAACCTGGATACTTGGCCATGGGCATAATTGGGATTTTTGAGACAGTTGTCCTTTTACACATTGCTTCGAACATTTACTTTGTGGTTCATTTTCATCTGTCTCTGTTCGAACACTGCAATTCCAAGCTGAAGCAGAGTGCAAGGAAACTGGAAAACAAAGTGTACGCTCTAATTTCATAATTACATTTAAATAATCGAATCAATTTTTTGCGTATTTCAATACCATATCGTCTGTGAAGAACCAAAATGATCCATTTCCATTTGTAGCTCAAAGCAATATCCTCTATCTACGAAAATATTGAAACATGTCTTGAAAGCATTTAAATAGTACAATTTGTACTTTTCAAAAATGTGTAAATAGAACATTTTACACATTTAAATACCATGTAAATACAGCATTTTACCTTTTTAAAATGTAAGTAGAACATTTAGCACTTTTGAAAAACATGTAAATAGAATATTTTGCACTGTTCAAAAAACATGTAAATACAAAATTTTACACTTTTCAAAAACATGTAGGTACCTAAATAGAACATTTAGCACTTTCCAAAACATGGAATTAGAACATTTTGCACCTTTTCAAAAACATGGAATGAAAATATTTTGCATCTTTTAAAAAACTCCTAATTAACATTTTACGCATTTTTCTCATTTTGTTTTTATGGTATAGCTCATTTTGATTCTAACTTAAATTGGATATGGACCATTTTGGTTCTTCACTGACGATATTGTGATTTTACCACTTTTAACAGGAAATACGGTCAAATAGACAAAGCATCTGTGGTGGAAGCAATGCAGCAGTCTAGGCAAATCCAGCTCCTCCTGAATTTGTTCAATCTATGTAATTCAGCAGCAATCTTCAGCATCAAGATTTCAGCTTTTATTATTTGCATTTTCGGGCTGTTTTTTGCTATAAGGTTTTTTGCGCTATCGCCCCTCATAGCAGCGTTTGAGTGTATCCTCGCGCTTGACTTGGGCATTGGCTACATGATCATGTACGAGAAAGCATTTCAGATACCTGAGATGATGGAGTCGCTCAAGCGCTGGATTCTCATTTCGCTGAAACGCGTCGAGATGATGGACATCCAGGAAAGGGTTCCAGTTCCAGTTCCCATTATTAAAAAAGAGGGATGGGTACAGCCAGTTAATGTGGCCAGGCCACATTTTGTATGGAGTAGAGTAGTCCCGAGAGTTGTAAGGTCCGTTCCATGTACTGGGATCAAAGTTGGAGGATTCTCGGTGATGGATAAAATCTCCACGTTGCTTTTCATTGACTTTGTCACAAATAATGTGGCTTCGATGTTGATATCATTTTAATAGGTTTTTTAAAAACCAACTTGTCGTATTATGTTTTATTAATTGAACACACTTACGTTACATTTAAAGACGGAGTGAAATCTAGTGACAACAATAGGCTGTCGACAAATGAAGCTGATTACACACATTACAAATTCTAACGCACAAATAAAAATAATCACCTTAGAATAATTAT
This sequence comes from Dicyrtomina minuta, assembly GCA_949802685.1. Classification (NCBI taxonomy): domain Eukaryota; kingdom Metazoa; phylum Arthropoda; class Collembola; order Symphypleona; family Dicyrtomidae; genus Dicyrtomina; species Dicyrtomina minuta. The sequence continues at coordinate 154,803,529 of OX461808.1, read as the reverse complement.
AATCACTGTAAATATGTCATCGCTTCTGGTTTAATTTCTCACAATTTTTTACTATTAATTGTTTATAATTAGAACAAGAAAATTACAATACTTTTAATTACAGTGGCAATACAATGATATTTATTTAAATCATAATTTTACGTAATTCATTATAGTAAATGTAATTATGTCATTGCTTTTGGTTCAAAGTTATATTAAAAATATTATTTAAAGGTGCGCTAGCTTTTTTCAAAACAAAACACTTTAATCACAAAGTATTTCTTTTACATGTCTTTAATTTTATTTTAAAGCTATTTCGTAATGATTCTCCAAAGTAACCGAAATCAGCACTGTGATCTGGTATTTGACTACCTCATAAGGTTAACTGTACCGCTGACCGTGATAGGAGCCCTAGTAATAGCAGGTGTCTATCCCGGTGCTAGTCAGAGTGACCAAAAATATGACACGCCAACAGCAGGGCCAAGTTTTGACGAAGACTCTAAATTTGTCACCTATCCACCATATTCCATAGCAACTTCTCCCCCATTACTCCGAAATTTAGCAGAAAATGAAGAAATTGTGTACATCCTCATCAGTGATTTTTATTCCAGATTTGGACCAGGGCTCGTTGACAATATTAGGCATTCAAACCCGTCAACTCTGCCCCTATTTGAACTACTGCACAGCTACCTCACTGATTTTGAAATCACGAGCGGTTCCCTCCAGCTAAATTTGAAAAGGCAAACAACCGACGAGCCAAGTAACACGATCAAAGCCATCAAAATTGCATGGAACCCACTCACCACCTACTTTATGCTCCGGAGAGTTTCCACCACGCTCAAAGAAATAATTCAAAACTTGGACACGACGCAAGAGGCTCAACTCACACTTGAAAACCAAATATTGCACCTCATGAAATCAGGAGGCTGGCCCGTTGAAGAGGATGTCACGTCCGCGCTAACCGCAATACTTCGAATACAGCACACGTACGATCTGCCTACTTATGAGATCTCCGCTGGAAAATTGGCGGGATTTGAAACAAATTTAAATCTGTCCGCAGCAGACTGTATAGACATAGGGGAAGAAGCGCTTATGGGAGAAGAAGGGGCGTTTTCATACTACGCACTGGCAGTAGAATGGTTTGAAGAGGCGCGACGGCGCAAACTTCGTGACGGAATTTCTAGTGTGATATCTCTGGCAGAAATCGACGATAACTTAAGATACGCCATGGAACTGCATGACAAGGAATGGTCCAGTGGTGGCGAAATTCGGGATACCTTTTTTTTTACCACACGCTGTAAGAATTCCAAATCTCTATTCACCCGTACCAGAACCAGAAGGGTCACTGCAGAGCTAGCAGCTTTAAAGAGCGGGAAAATTTTAAATCCGAATTTAAAGGAGATTGCATACTGGGGAACCTGCTCCGGTCAGAACTACCAGAGTGACTCGGACAGAGCGAAGCTCTTTTGTTGGTATGAAACGGAAGTCAGTCCTTATCACAAAATTAATCCACTAAAGGCGGAGCTTTTGTCTATACAGCCCCACCCCATCATTCAGTACTACGACATGATTGGGGATGAAATGATTTCTAGAATTAAATTTGAAACCGGGCACCAACTGGCTCACTCCACTGTGTCCAGCGCACGCCCAACCAGGTTGCCCGGCTTACGAACTTCCTCAAACACCCGGGTAAATGAAATTACACAACCTGAATTTTTTTCTATTTCTCAAACAGTTGGTTCTGCAATGGGATTGAGCCATGATGTTCTAATTTTGCAAGAGATGTTGCAAGTCGCCGCCTACCCTTCTGGAGGTCACTACTCCCTCCATGTGGATGCTTGGCCGGCAAGGGCTAAACCAATATTGGTAAAGGAAAAGGAGACTTTCTCGTATGGAAACCGGATTGCCACTTTTATGTTCTACTTGGGGGACGTGGAGAAAGGGGGAGGGACTTCTTTTCCTCGATCTGGGATTGCAGCCCAGCCCATTAAGGGGTCGGCAGTTCTCTGGTTTAGTCTAATGCGAAATGGGGAAGTTGATGATAGCACTTCGCATGGAGGCTGTCCAGTTGTCATTGGGGAAAAGTGGATCGCTAACAAGTGGATACTGAACAGGGACCATATGTTTCGGAAGGATTACCAGTGTGTTCCGGATCAAAAGGCTCGTTTTGCACCCAAGATAAATGGAAAAAATCTCATGGATTTTATTTAGACATCTTGAATTCTGTACTACAAGATATACTTGTATTTGCCGCGCAGAACTTTCAAATTACGTATGTACATGTTTCATTCAGCAACTTGATTTGCTGTTTGTATAAAAAACGCTTCTGTAAACAAATGAGAAGGAAACTGCTTTGGGATCAACGTAAGATTACAAAAATACCAATCTAATCGTAAGATATTTTTTTTTTGGTTCCGGAAAGTGTTTACTAAAAGTAACCTATGAGTAAATTGCACTTTAATCCCTAGTTAATGTCATTACCTCATCAAATATGAATGTATGTCACATAATATCGTCTGTGAAGAACCAAAATGATCCATTTCCAATTTCTGCTAGAATCAAAATGAGCTATGTCATACAAAAACAAAATGAAAAACATATGTAAAATGTTAATTAAGATTATTTGAAAATTGGAAAATGTAGTATTTACTTGTTTCTGAAAAGTACAAAATTTTCTATTTACATGTTTTTGAAAAGTACAAAATGTTCAATTTACATGTTTTTGAAGAGTATAAAATGTTCTATTTAAATGCTTTTAAAAAGTGTAAAATGTTCTATTTACATGATTTTGAAAAGTGTAAAATGTTCTATTTACACGCTTTGGAAAAATCTAGAATATTCGATTTACATAGTTGTCAAAATTGCATAAATGTTCTATTTAAATGCTTACAAGACATAATATTTCAGTATTTTTGTAGATTGTGGATATTGTTTTTAGCTACAAATGGATATAGTTCATTTTAGTTCTTCACAGACGATATTTTATTTATATAGAAAACCCTATGGCAGCTAGCTAAATAAGCGAATGTTAGGACTGACTATTGTATGAAAACCAAGTACGGAAGCGCTTACATGGTAAGTTGTTATGCACTTGGGGAAACGTAATTATACTGGTTTTGGGTTTGTCAGTGCAATTTTGAAACGGAAGTGGCTACTAGCCTGTATATATAATAAAAGCATGATACTACAAAACACTAAAATAATTGTGTGTATTATTGTGTATTTCTATTGTATCGATTGAATGTGAGTTTGTTCTTGACCCTTTAGCCCTGCCCTACTACACTCTATTATCCTGAACTCATATTATATGTTTTAGGAGTACCTAATAAAAGAATAACTTAAGTTTGTAAACACTATTGTAGAAATTCAATATAAGTTAAACATTTCCGGAAAGTTGTATTTCTTCCTTCTTGGTCACTGCCATGCATACTCGAAATTACATTGCTTTGGATACGGGCGGCTTTGCGATTATTTTATTCTTCTCAAAATAATCATCGTACTATTTCAGTATTAACTACATTCGAAATATATTATTATGTAGTAGTATATAAGAAGCTATGTAAGTATAGTTATCCTTTATCGTTATTGGCATTAATTGATACTGAACCTATTGGTACATAAAAGCTTACACAAATAATAAAACACGTACAGACAGTTTGATCAAAAACTACTGACACCACAAAAAAAGCAGGAGGTTCCGGTGTTGTACAGATGCCTATACTTAGCAGACTTTATTTTTTAAATTTAGGATTTAAGATTGCTAATTCTGGGGCAAAACGGCAAAACGAATCATATGGCATTTCTATGTCGCGCTTTTTCTCTTTTCATGTACGTTTTACCTAACTGCGCAGTTTGTCAATCAAATTCGGCAACCTTCAGATTTTTTGTATTTCCAGTCTAAAACAAATGATTTATTTGCTAACTAACTATTACACACCTTTAAATCAAACACCAAAAATTAATATAACATTTTTTTCAGGACCGGTAAGTTTTGGAAAAAGGTATGCATATTTAGCTATTCACAATTATTAGATGATAGTGATATTATATTGGATATAGTGTTCAAGATTCAATTATTATAACGTGTAAAAGTTCATTGCTTAAGTTAGATTATCCATAATTATAAATGAATGACATAAATTAAATTCTGTTGATGTGTAAGAAATGCAAAAATTTAGTTTGAGTGGGAAATTTCTTAAAATTCATTCCAAAAGGTAAAATTTAGCTGAAGAGGAACTGATACTTTTCCTTTATTCGTCGCTTTCTAATTCAATGGTCGGTTCGTGGACAATTGTGATGTACGGAAATTCAGCAAAGGGCTTGAAAACTTGAGCAATATCTATATGGATTAAAAAAGAGAATTCAATTCACGTGTAACAAAAGTCCATTATAGTATTATAGTAACTAATTAGTATCCCACGCAAAATAATCACAGGATGTATGGTAGTTGTAATTATAGTCAAAGCACGTTAACGAAAGGGACAAAAATGTTAATCCAAAGTAAAACAACTACTGTTAGACATTACGACTTTGAAAAACGTTTTAAGCGTATACTTCCAAACAAATATCGTCTGTGAAGAACCAAAATGACCCAAATCCAGTTTTAGCCACAATCAAAATGAGCTATGTTATTAAAACAAAATGAGAAATACGTAAAATGTTAATAAAGTGTTTTTGCAAATTTAGAAATGTTCCATTTACATGTTTTTTAAAGTGCAACATATTCTATTGAAATGTTTTCAAGACATGTTGCAATATTTTTGTAGATGGTGGATATTGTTTTTAGCTACAAATGGATATTGGTCATTTGGGTTCTTTACAGACGATATGCGTATTTAGAACAACATTTTACTCAATAAATAAATTACCTGAAGCATTTGGCAAATAGTGATCGTAGCCTATGATCACTTGTTTTAAATTCGGCATGAGAGAAAACCCATACACACAGCTGACTGGTGAGATGACTGGCGTCGGCTGCTCAAGCTCAACACCCAGCAAACTGTGACTGCTATCCTCACTGTCCGAATCAGAATTTGAATTCCTGGGTACTCGAAACGAAGCATTGTCTTGGTGGTTAAAATTCAATTTTAACCGTCGCAAACCTAGTTGACAATAAATTCATATTTATACAGCTGAATACTGGTATATTGGAGAGGGCATCGGAAGCCATCTAGCGCTCGTCGGAGGAACATAACGGCCTAGATCACTCTAGGAAAAGTTGAAATTTTTTTATTTAACTTGTCGATTTTTATAGTTGAAATTATATTTTTAGTTGTTTTAACAATCACACTGTGCTAAACTAATCCTGTTACAATAGAAATAGATCGAAGATATTAAAGTTGTAATAGTCTAGACTATTTTTGGGAGTGTATTTGTTTCCACCACGCTAAACGCTATCCCATCCTACACGGTGCACATAATAAGAAACGGAGGCAGAGACAAAACTGAAGAAACTCATCTCCTGGACTCAATTTTCACCGGATTAAACTGGATTGAACTGAAATACAAAAAGCTAAGTTCCATCTAATTAATACGTAGGCCGAAAGGCACTATTACCATATTTTCTCCTACTAGTAGGTCTTAAGATACTAGCAAACAATATATTTTGATAGGTATTGAAGATGTCGAAAGAAAAAAACAAGATACCACCACAACTAACGGACCAGATCTCGTCTATGGTGAATCAGCAAATACAGATGATGTCACAGAAAATATCTTCAATCGCCGCTAACGGAATACTACACACGGTCAACATGATGATTCAAAAATTGGAGAACAAAATATCAGAGAAAATGGAAAGCCTAGAAAACAGTGTCAACAACAAGGTAACCACTTTAAACGAAAATGTTGAAAAACTGAAAACGCGGAGTGACAAAGGGGAGGCAGAAATCTTTTATCTTAAGGACCAGCTAGTGGGATTAATAGAAAACAACACTGACCTACAATATGGAGGAAAAATTAAAGAACTCGCTAAAAAACTGGAAGACTCAATTAACATTAAGGTTGCTCACTTAAACTATAAAATTTCTGCACTAGAATCCCGTGTGGAAGTGGAAAGATCTCAGTGTTTGGGAGCCAAAAACCAGCTAGCGGGTCTGCAGAGTAGAATATTAGGGATAGAAAAGGCAAACAGAAGTAAAGAATTTGTGATTTCGGGCCTGAAAGTAAACAAGTCAGCTCTAGAAGACACCCAAGACCTCCTTATTTATAAACTTGGAATCTGCATTAGCAAAAAAGAGATTGAGGAGGCTAGGAGAGCCAGTGTGTCAACTCCAGGCAAACCCCCCTTGTTATTCGTGAAGTTGAAAGACAGTAGTCAAGTCTCGCTAATTATGAAGAAAAAATCCGAGTTAAAACACACTTCAAGGGAAGTTCGCATTTACCCTTACCTTATTAAAGCAGAGCAAGCAACGTACAGACATACAACAGAAATGTTCTGGCAGTTTAAGCATCAGCAACCAACGGCAGTGGTACAGTTCATCGGAAGATTCGGCATTGCGGTGGACGGAAAGCAGTACAGAAGCAACGGATCTCAACTAATCGAGTGGGGATGTAATCCTGGTTGAACCAGCTTAAAAATGACATGAAGCTTCGCTCAAGTTAGTTCAAGTTAGTTCACGGAGTTCAACTTTTGATGAGATAAGGTCAAAATAATATTTAAGTATTCAACGGGGAAGCTGTATATACCCACTAGTGGAGTGTACACTTCAATGATAATATTAAGTTCTATTGGTATTAGCTAATGTGATTAAGTACGTATATTTGATTTAAATACATTTTAATGATTAATGAAGAGAAACAATTTCTGTTATTATAACCGACAAATGAAAGTTATTTATGTGATGTTAAATCGGCAAGTTACATGAAGAAAGAAAACGACTTAAACATCTGAACTAGATGGCTAACTATCACCGTAAACATTATTAGTGTTCAATCAATTAATTAACCTATCCATTATTGTAACAATCAATCAATTTTGTTAAAAAATTTATAAATTTGATTTGTGTATGGGCCTATGGCCTAAAAATGCAATAAATCCATACTACTACTACTACTACTACTATTGGAGAGGGCATCGTATTCTCACAAATCTAACTAAAACACATGCATACAAATTAGATGGAGTCAATTTTATTACCTTTTGAGTTTCGAAACGCATAATGCTGAGTTTGTACAAGTTTGAGAATCTCTTTAACGGCCATAATATTTTCATCCTCGCCTTTAGCTTGATTGTTATTATGCTTCTGAAGTAATTTCTTGCAAATGTAGGCTGGAACACCTGTGAAGAGGGGGTCTAGGTGATACTCTGGCCCTAAAGGAGCTAATAGACACTGATGCAATTCTAAGGACTCAATCTGATTGTCCAATTCAAGATGAAATCCTCCATTGAAAAGTTCGTGTTCTTGTGTGCGGGAAATTATGTTTTGAAAGTTGATGATTTTGATGTGAGATGCATTTGGAAAGTGTGCTTTCAGAGACCCCTCAAATTCATAATTGTCTTCAATAATTACATTTTTTACAGAGAGGAATTCTTGATCTGGAAAATATTGGTACCAAGCTTCACGTTTACCAGGAGGAGTATCTAATGTTACGGTATGGAGGTTCGGAAAAATCTCACTACACTCAGTTTCAGCAGGAAAAACACGTGGCGGTGGTAGCTGATCATCATACCATTCATTTTCCAAGTCGTAAACAGTCAAGAACTGAAGATTTTCAAACTTTGGGAGTTTGAAATCCACTGGAAAGACACGGGGCATACATACTAGGTGCTTTAACGTATCCTTGCTTGAAATTAGAATTCTTTTCAGACTCTGTGCAAGCTCTGGCGATAGCATGAATTCCTCATCATCGTCATCGAAGGGGTCAAGAGAATTTCGAGTCACGTTGAGTAACGTTAGTTTAGGTTCTGTATGCGAAAATTTCACGCAAATTTCAGACTTCCCTAATTTTAGAGCATAATTAAATGACTGAATGCAGTTCATTTTCCCGATTTCAATGACAGTATCAATAAGTTCAACCCGGAAATAGATTATCTCCTTTAAGTTTTTTGCTGAGCGTAAAAGTTCACTGTAATATGGTAGAACTTTAAATGGTATTTCGGTGGCAGCGTCATTAGAGCCGATGAATACAATTGTCTCTAAGTACGGGAGAACAATTGGAGCATGGCATTCTTCTTGATTCGTGAATACGATTTTTCCAGCTTCAATGTCATTCACATTAGGCATCTTGCTAACAAGTAAATCTTGAAATTCGCTCGTAGAAAGAGGGCCAAAATTACTGAATCTCACGTGTTTAATACTTTGTCCAATCAGAGCATAAAATCGGAGAAGCGCTTCCTCATCTAAATTGTTGTAGTAATTTACATCTGAGAAGTCCAGTCCTGTTAAAGGAAATGATCCTCCAGATGCTTCGATGCAGTCATTCAACTTTAATACAGCCTCACTTCTATTGTTGCTGATAGCTCCAAATTTCTCGTGAATGCTAAGCTTCCACAGTCTTCTTTGAATAATTGCAGAATTTGCAACCCCCTTCCATTGTTTATTAATGAGGCGGAAATTCTTGAGGTCACGAAAGCTTCCATACTTGAATATTTCTGTCAATACCTAAATACAAATATTGCAAAATAAATCGAGTTGTTTTAGTTATGGTATAATATTATACAGTTTATATATTGCTTAGCGAAACTGAATATTAATTGTTATTTGTGAGAATGCAATGTCTGAACGTACGACGTGAATTCCCAAAGCTTCGATGACTTTTGGATTAGGATTATTATCTAAGTCCCCGCAATCGATCTGAAAAACGGATGAAGAGCTTCCTGCTACTGGCTCATTTTCGTTTAGTTCCGAATTTGAAAAACTTATTTTATCGTTTTTTGTTACATCAGCTTCAGCATTCAGGACGACTTTTACCTACAATGTAACGTAAACAGATTAATGGTAGTTACATTACATAAACCCATTGACAATCTTTATGAAGCTGCTGCTGTCATGAACAAAAGCAATAGTGACTGATGATAAATAAATAAAATAAGAATGAAATATCTACGCAAAACGTGGGATAAAATTAAATTAATGAATATCATTATTTCAAGCTTTTATATTACATCCTAACGACTACAAATGACAAATGTACGGATTAGGGGTTAGAAATGAAGTATGTACTACCAAAAACATATTGATTGGTTTTATAGATATACTTTAGCAACATCAACATTACTTTAGATATGAATTTAATAACTTATTATACCTTTTGGACGAAATCGTGTAACTCAGGATTCTGATTCCTAAAACGATCTTCATCTTCATCATATTCTGAGATCAGGTTGCGCACACGTTGAATTTTGTTCTGGAACAATTCAAATACACACAAGTATTAAAAGGTGACGTATGGTTGCATACCACAACTATTTTACACTCACTGCAATTATTTCAAATTCTTATTTATTTAAGGTTCCAATATAGAAATCTATCATAAATCCAGCTAATTAAATGGAATCAGTGACACACACTTAAACCATATTATTATTTCTTTTTTAGCACCAGTAAGTAAAATACTTAAGCAATTATGTAAAACTAGTACGCTTGGCTTTCCTTGAAACAGCGTATACTACAATAATTTGTTCGAAAAAATAAACCCAAACTTTCTTTGCCACTCATATCATAAACAATAATTATTAAATTACGAACAATAACGAGTTTGGTTTTAATTTTGGCTTACTTTTAATTCGAGCTTGGACTCGTCTGGTTTGTGAGCAGAGTTGACAGGATTGGTCATTAAATGAGGCAATTTAATTTTCACGACTTCAGTACTTACTACTTCCCCCTCCGCGTTGTCCATCGCGAACAAATGACCACTTGAACTGAAATCGTAACTCGATTATAACGACAATATTCAATAAACTACAGCAAGAAATACAAACTAATTACTAATTACATAATGTAATAATTATCGTTGATCGTATATATCCAATATCATGCACTTAAGAAAGTTAATAAAGTAGTATGTAGTAAATCTAAAGTTAAACCCCCCGGAAATGAATAGATAAATATAAGCACCTAACATTTTACGAATATCCTAATTAGGTATAAACTGACAACAAAATTATTAATTAATTATGTTATTAAATGCCAAAACTTACCCAAGAATGAAATATAATGACACCTTGATAACAATAAATTCCACGAGAAAAGGTCAAGACAGTTGAAATCGTAGGCTTTAGTTTCCACGACGTACACAGACTTAGACAACACGTATGACGTACGGTGGCAAAAGATGGATTTTCAGTTTTAATTAGTAACGTGAAATCTACTGAGAGCTTAACAACAATACCAATAACTTTGTAAACTTCCAACATTAAAAAACAATCAACAATTAAACTTAGGACACGTAACTTCAAACTTGCAGGCCTTTCAGCCTTTTTCAAAATACTTTCAACTTTATTAAATTGTAATTATTGCAATTTTGAGATCCTGTCCTGGTCCTGCTGCATGGAGAACTTTCTTGAAAGAATTACTGCCCCTCACTACCTAATACATAATGGATGTTCGCCACTCAACTTCCATACGATTTTCCTACATTTTCAAGGGTCAAAACTCTTGCATGTTAATAAGATCGTCCATAAATGATGGCATCCGCAGAGTTAGTGGGTTGAGAAAGGACAACATTGTTTATAATGACATGTGATCAAAACCTTTCTGAAAGGTTTTGATCACATGTCATGTTAAACTTTAGGTTTGTGCAGTGCTTAAAAGTAATAAAACGAAGGTGGGTGAGTCCTTAAAGAGTTACACATTACAAGTTAGGTGACATCATTTACGGACCATCTATAACGTCGTAAGTGCCTTCGCTTTTGTTCGTTCATTTCCCGTTCTTCGTTTCTGTTCTAATATCCTGTCTAGTCATGACTGTAATAGTCACATGGCTTCGGCGGCGGGAAGGTATCTCCTCTCCGTCTGCATGTCATTTTCTTTCTATTTTCTATCATTTAATATAAAACTTAAAGTTCGAACATTAATAACAGTTGACAGTTCGTACAGTCTTTATTTCAGTAGACAAAAAAATGTTTTCTTATATTATTTAGTAGTTATTATTATGCATTTTTAGCGTAGTTGGGGTTGAACTGACACCATGTAAGGCCTATTTGCCAAAGGCCCATACCATGTTGATGCCATCAACAATTTTCTTGACATATTGATTTTGACTTTTCAAAAACATGCAAACAAAAGTATTTAGACTTTTCAAAAACATGCAAATAAAACTTTTTGCACTTTTTTAAAATATCCAAATAAAATATTTAACACTTCAAAAAACATGAAAATAGAACATTTTGGTTCACTGGAGAAAACCATCAATAACATTAAAATAGTGGTGGAATCTGTTTGGAAACAAATCGCTGCCTAAAAGCAATTTCTTTGGCTGGTCTTTTAAGCAATGGCGGATCTAAGAGGGGACTATGATGCTTTTTCCTCTCCCCCCCCCCCCTAAAACAAAATTTTTAAACTTTTTAGAGAAATTAGCGGCCATATTCCAAGATACCCGCCTAAAATTAGCACCCCACATGAGCTATTTTTGAATTCGCCACTCTATTTACGTAATGTATGAGCACAAGGGTCAATACTCCGCAGAATGCAGTCTGCAGTTCTTGTGTAAATGATTTAGTAGTATATTTATCAATTTGAGCGCGAAACAGTTACAAGTCTGCAACTGTATGTTTTTAAAAGGCGAAAATTAATCAAAGTCGATCCTATTGTATGGTTTCTACCATTATTTGAAAGCTTATTTGAAGAATAAGTGGGCGATGCAATTATGCGGCTTACAATGTGGGTCAGCAACAAATTATTCAAAATAACACTATAGCAGGGGAGTGCGTATGTGTGATCGGGTTCATTTTTTATCAACTTTGAAAATCTGTATCTTTTTCCACAGACAACGTACAATAACGAAGAAGCTATCATTGTACTTCTCTATTAATACTGTATGTACAAAAAAAATGATCAGTGTCGAAAATTAAAAGTTGCAAGAGATACAGGTCATTGTACGAAAAAATTGCGGAAAGTCTTACAACGGCCCAAGTGCCCTTAATGTGATCAATACATTTAAAGTTAATGGTAAAGTAGGGTCTTAAATGTGACCAATTCAAAAAAGTACTCAAAACTTTCATAATTTTACATAGCCAGAGTTTTCAAGGAAAGAAGCTGAAATCAGTAGTGAAGATAGTTGAGACTATAGGTTGTATGAATATTAGATGGACAGATTTTTAAAGGCGGTAATATTTGAACGGCGGCCACTGATCACACATAAGGGGTGATCACACATACGCACACTACTACTAGTAGTTCCAGCATTAGGTTGTTTCTATCCAAGAATTGCGTCATTAAAACTTTATTTTGTCACCACTAACCTACATTTGTCATTATACTTTGAGGTTATTGTTTCCATTAAAACAAGCTAATTTACGTCCTACACAATATTAAACTATTATTTCTGAGAATTATTTTGTAGGTTCATGGACATGTACAATTATGAAGTGAAATACTCTATCAATGGAATTTTTATAAGTTTATTAATTAATCCATAATTTTTATAAAAGCAGGGCTATGTATCGTTAGAAAATGTTTGTTTACCTTAAAATAGTTACATACAACAATTTTGGCACTAACGTTTAGTTATATTACGCATAGAGCTGCGGTTTGATTTCAGCGATTTAAAAAATTTTTTTTCGTAGTATTAATTGACACATTGTCATCGTCAGTAAAGATGTAAATATAAATGTAAAATTTGGCTTGTGAATGGCTTGTGTTGGTCTTCCACGCTGAGGTTAGCAATCAAACATTATCGATTAGATGATACTGCTACATACCCAATAATCTCATTGTGCAAACAATATTATACCCATAGAGAGTATTTTAGACCTTTTCAAAAACAAAGAACTATGTGATTGTTTATGCCTATGACTACAACAATGAGCCCATCAGACTATGTGCAAAGTATCAATAAATTAAATTTCAAATTGCACTATAAAAAGCAAAGATTTATAGCAAGTTATACGTTACAAACATATTGCTGTAGAACTACGAATTCAGCATAATATACACACAAGGAAACCTTCAACGTCTTGAGCTCAAGTATTTTAAAGCAATGAATTCAAACATTAAATTACTCTTGGTAACTAGCTACATTGCATTTTGCATTGAAGGTAAATAATTCAAATTAATTAATACCATTACTCTGTAATTGTGATTACGTATGACACAATATCAGGCAATTTTATAATCAAACAGACACAATTTCCTGCAAATATTAATAGTTTTTTATTTTAAATATTGCTTCGCAACGCGATTGTTACACATTGTAAACGTCATAAGCATCAATTCGTATCGATGGAAAAGTATTAAAACTACGCAATGGGATTGGAAAGGGAATATGTACGTACTTTCACAATTATGCCAAGTCGAGCAAAATTCAACCTCCGTTAACAGACCCTACTTTATTTAAAGAAAACAATCAAGAAAAATGTGGCTTTCTACAATGGAACTTATGCGGTAATAAATCGAGTCGAAACACTACCTACTAAGGGATCGTCCATGAATGATGTCATTACAATTATCCCCCTTTTTTAACCACCCACCTTTATGTAATAATGTTAACATTACGCTAAGGGCTATATTTGACATGGCTTGTCATAAAAACTAAATGCCCAACTTGCCCCACCCACTGGATTGATAATATCATTTATGAACGAACCCCAATTGCGAATTGCAATTACCAATCACTTTTTTCTTGCTTCAAACTTTGACTGTCTTTATCGCAGATTTTGAATTTTGATTTTTGGCAGGGACAGCAAACAGAAACAATTGCTTGAAGTTCAAGTGCGCCTTGCCGGCTGGCGCAAGTGTTGTCCTAGAATCTGGAAAGAGTACACGGGTGGTTGGAGGGACTTTTACCAAGCCACATGAATTTCCTCACATGGTCTCTATTTTTCTAAAGTTAACTCATCGCCATGTGTGTGGAGGAACGATTATTAATGCGAATACCATGGTTACTGCCAGGCATTGTATTGCGAATGGACCTGACGTTGAGGAATATTATGTGTACGCAGGGAAACATAACTTGAGCACAAAAGAGAGCAGTCAGCAGCAGCCAGTGATTAAATCAATAACCGTTCATGAGGGCTACGAACAACAAGGGTTTCAAAATAATGACATTGCGCTAATTGAATTTGCAAGTACACTTAACTGGACGCCGGAAGTTCAGCCGGCGCTTCTTCCTGCTCCTGATTTTGTTCCATCAGGGGACTTGATTTTAACAGGATGGGGATTCCGCAGCCAAGCAGATGATGACACTGACCTAATTGTTCTTCCTTCTAAAGTTACAGTGGCATATGCACCACTAGAAGAATGTCGTCAAGCCTATGCCTCTGAACAATAATTCGTGACACACATCTATGTGCAGGGAAAATAGGTGTTGCGGGGAAGGGCGCGTGCTTTGGGGACTCAGGTGGACCTTTGGGTTTTCATCTCCTAAACGGATCTTACGTGTTGGCAGGGATTGACTCTGCCTTAGAAGGCTGCGGCCTTCCAAAATACCCTGACATCTACACAGATGTCTCCAAATATATCACTTGGATTCACGACAACGTAAAACCAATGTGTTAATGCAAAATGAGACGATAGTTTAAAAAAATTTAGGTTACGCTTTATTACTACACATTTATTGAATTATGACGTATGTGATCAAAACAGCACAAAATTAAAAATTTTTCGAAACATTTACGAATAAAACAATTTTAATCATTGCAAATTGCTACCAATATTTATTTCAGCGGCAGTTGTACATTGTGTTGATTCTCTGAATGTCTAATACACTTGGTCCATCTCTTTGGCCAATCTCAACGTCACTTCGTTTTGGAGTTATTGTATCTTTTGTTTGGTCTACGGTGAAGGCTTTTCTACCATAATGCATGAGGCTGGAATAATCATAGGGGGTCTCGTAGGCTTGTATATAACCTGCATTGTACTTATTGAAATTACGCTCTTTCCCTGAAAATTAAATTAGTATATAATCCACAGATTTATATGCAGTTAAATGAGTGGGTTTTAGAACATTTATTTTTATGGTGAATAAATTACCTTAATTACGTACAAACTAAACTTTTACTTTGTGAAACAAAGTGTTGTTTACACTATTCAACAATAAATTACAAATAACTATTGTTGTCAAACTTACCCTCTTGAATGTTTTTCCAATGTATTTTGACATAATCGTCTCAATCCATCCTGGACTGCTCGTGATGAAACCCCAAAGCGTGAATTAATTCATGAGCTGGGATCGCTTTATAT
The DNA here is from genome assembly GCA_949802685.1 of Dicyrtomina minuta. NCBI lineage: Eukaryota > Metazoa > Arthropoda > Collembola > Symphypleona > Dicyrtomidae > Dicyrtomina > Dicyrtomina minuta. The sequence continues at coordinate 154,788,209 of OX461808.1, read as the reverse complement.
ACACACGCACTCTCCAGATGTAGTATCTGTTCCCTACCAACCATGCCCACTCTAGAATAACAACCAGTGGCGTTATTTGTAATTGAAATGTAGTTTGTCTCGATTGATCGCTCCTTGAAAGTGATGCACGTCTTTTCGGAAATCATTTTCATAGAAGCTTGAATGATGTCTTGTTCACTTGTATCTAAAATTGTAGTGTATAACAAAGTCTATAATTATGCATACACACAACATACGCATATTACGGCCTATAATTTTGACGCTTCATAACATCTTTGTAAATTACAAATTGTTTAATTAAATAAAATCGTATCCATGTTCACCACATACTGAAGTTATCACTGAAAACATAAACAATTTCGTTGTTTAACCAGCGCTTGTTGTCGTCCACTATTTCTGATTTCGTCAGCCAGATTTCATTTGGATCAAGTACAATGTCCCCTTGGAAATATTCGCCGTTTTCATCCGCATTTCCCAAAGCCTCCGGCACCTCAGTTCTGTTAGCCGTGACGGTGATAATTGCTATTGAAAATACAAATTACAATCAAAGGACAAACTAAATCATTCTCAGGTACAGATTAAAATATAGTACTTTAAAATACTTTTAATTTTAAAAACTTACTTTGGTTTAAACTTGGAGTCAGTGGAAAGGCTCGGAGTGAATTAAAAACTGCCAGGAGCACCACCAAAATTCCAAGAACGGATGACATGGTAACTTCTGCAAGGGTTCATTTTGTAAAATGTGGCTAAGATTTTATTTCTTGATTATAATTTGAAACACAACCAGAAGAAAAATCAAGGTATACCTAGTTATTTCACTCTCACAATAAGAGTGAAATGGTTTTAGAGAAATAATTAAATTGCCTACATTATTATTATTGGGGTAGTGAATTTTTAATAACATGTGTTGCATTTGACAGGTGTCGCAAATTTGGACGTGCAAAAAAGAAGGTAAACTATAATTGTTTTTACTGACACGGGTAACAAAATATCGCTAGTAAAAATTACACTCAAACTGTTAGCTACATTTAAAGGGGAACGATGTGAGCTGCTATACCTGAGCCTATAGGCTTATTTGGCCGTCGCTCATTCTGTTATTCGCGGTAAATTTTAAATCGCGTTTTAAATATGTACAGTGGTACGTCATAGTACGATTAATAAAACGTAATGCCATATTTATTCAAAGTGAAACCTACAAAAACAAAAATAGTATAGTGCTAAACAGACATGTGGTGTTTTACATTTTATATTTCATACGTGATACAAAAAATAAGTACTCAGTAGCAAGTGGTAGTAAAATTAGTAATTAATATAATTTTTGACGTCCTACTGACGTTCTGTGCTGATCTGTAGTTAAAAGTAATAACCTTTCAATGTCAACTCTACAACTACATTGCAAAGTGCATACTGAAGTACCAAAACAGAATCTGTTTCGACTTTGTCTGGCAATTAAACTAGTAATAAAATATCTTTACTTTGCCTTGCCTCCATTGAAAAATTACCGATCTTGTTTTTATATTACAAATTTACATGGTGCAGGCGTTCAGGAGAAATAAAACCAACATCATTTTATTTCGATCAATGTTAAAAAGTCTTTTACAAGTGCGCATAACGCTCAAATTTGGCATAGCTAATATAGGTATATTGGAAAATTTATTTGAATGTCAATTATTATCAGAATTATAGAATGTTGTAATATATAATACAGGATTAATCTAAATAAAGCAATATATGTAATTAAATGTGCAACATTCATAAAGATATTTGACACATTGTGTAATTAATACTAATTATATTATATGGATAGGTATAATGAATAAAGTTAATGTATTATTAATCGTTGTGGTTATGCTTATGCATCATGCAAAATTACGAAGTTCCAATATTTGGTGGTCATGTCGTCCTCAAGGGTAATTACAGGAATTTCATTTTGTGTGAAAATGCATTTAGGATTTACACTTATTTGCATTCTCCTTCGTGCACTAATTTCAAATCTGAAATATCGGTAAACGGACTTTTCCTACCCGGACTTTTCCTACCCGGACTATTCCTACCCGGATTATTCCTACCCGGACTTTTCCTACCCGGACTTTTCCTACCCACGACCTTACCTAGGACTTTTCCTACCCATGACCATGAAACAATAAACAAGTATTACTATTTATGAGTGTACCGTAATAACGCGGCAGTGTCAAACGAGTGTATTAAATTATTACTATCATTTAAATAAGTTTTTATAAATAATACCGACTATTGTCTTTAATTAATTATGTTAATTTACGTAAACTATCCCTAACATTAAAACTGAAAAAGATGGGGTAAGACAACACTCAAAAGTATTATAATCTACATGAATTGATAAAGGACGAAAGAACAGCAAAACATATAGGTAATAACGTTGTATTCTGTGGGTATATCTTTGCGCCATGTGTAGTTTCCTTTTTTGTACATGGGTAGGAAAAGTCCTAGGTTTGGTCGTGGGTAGGAAAAGCCCGGGTAGGATAGGTCCGGGTAGGAATAATCCGGGTAGGAATAGTCCGGGTAGGAAAAGTCCGGGTAGGAATAATCCTACAACCGAAATATCGAGCACTATTTAATTTAGTAATGCATGTTAAACGTCATCACAATCGTGAAGGAATTAAAATAATATCCCAAAGATATTACACAATTAAATTTATAGGTAAAACTTTAAAAATAAAAATTCAGTATCTTCGTGTAATTCTTGCTAAATCTCTTACCTGGTTTATTTTTACTTTGTTCATCTTCTAATTTACAATGGTTTAGATATGTCACCCCATCAGATCCACACACCTTTGGATCTATGGTTGAGTAAAAATGCAATCATTATTAAAATACCAAAATATATTTTAAAATAAATTTTATAAAACTCCTTCAATTTACTGAACAATATGGCTAAAATACAAAAAAAAACAAAAAACAATCTTAAAATATGTCTCTCATACCTGTAAGCCAACATGCAAGAAGTGGGCAGTCAGTCGTCAGCAACTGCTGGTTTCTGAATATTCTTACAAGTTGCAGTCGCAGCAAGAGCAAATAGAGCAAGAATGATGAAAATTGTAATTGTGGCTGTCTTCATGATGTTTTTGGTGATTTTTTTGGGTTTGAAATAGTCAAAAATAAAATAAAAATTATCAAGAAAAAAGTAATATATAGAATTATTTTTTTAAATCGGCAACAAAAAAAGAGTATGAGTTGCTCTGAAGTAGGACAAAGCTTTTTATAGGCAATTTAAAAACTTCACGCTTTAGTATAGAACTACGTATTATTATCCTATAATCCTATAGCAGTAATCGGTCTTTAAGTAGATCACAAATAATAAAGTAAAGTTATTACAGACAAATTGGTTCTTGTAATTACTTAATTATTGAAGAGGCATATGATTGAATAATCGAACTGTTAAGGAATACCATGTAGACAGGTGTGATATGGCAAGTTAAATTTTTGTGGTGCCGGCACTAGCGTGATATTAAATACCGTAAATGCTCTATTACAACGCGGGTCTCCAATACAAAGCGGGTCTCTAATATAACGTGGGGGTTTCCCTATGCTTTAACATTGCGCATGTGTGGTTGGAAATGCAAAGTTTTCGATACAACGCGGGTCTCTAATATAATGCGGAGGGTACAAGTCGGAGTTTTGATATAACGCGGGTCGTTGTATTAGAGCATTTACGGTATATGCTTATAATTTCATAGTCGGACGGAGGAATTGCTTTAAGGCAGGAATTTGTTGCCATACAAAAACAAATATTTAGATTTTATTAATGGTTTTCTTTGGTAAAGCGAAATGTTGTATTTAAATGTTATACAAAAGTGCAAAATGTTCCTTTTACTTGATTCAGAAAAGTGCAAAATGTTCTATTAACATGTTTTGAGAAATGTGCTAAATGTTTTATTTCCATGTTTTTGAAATATACAAAAAGTTTTATTTGTATGTTTTTAAAAAGTCAAAATATTCTTCATGCATATTTTTAAAAGTGCAAAATGTTCTATTTACATGTTTTTTTTTAAATTCAAACAGAGCGGGTTGCCTGCGCTGGCCGTATTATCCGGCCCTGCTGGCTACTTAATTCAATATTAAAAGGTGCAAAATTAAATTAGTTTTTAGGTGTTTATCACGTTTCGAATTGGCGCAAAACCATACGCTATGATGTGGATCAAAATAAGGGTGACTAATAATTAACTATTTAAGCGTAATTTGTTTTATACAGAACCAAAATGTCATATCTGAGCAACTCATGTTTTATATTTTGTGAGCGAGGAATCGCAATGCCCCATTTCTAATTTATTATAGACATACAGCGAACGAGCTATATTAAAATTGTTATAACTAATTGTAAGTTTTTGGACACTAAAAAGACTAAAAAACATGTAAATGTGTACAACTTGAAACTCAGCGGAATTAAAATTAGGTTCTAACCATATAGAAAAAATATTGGATTTTAGAATAAATTTTAATGTAATTAAAAATATATGTAATATATTTTTCGTAGTTTTTCTTCACACTCTTTTTCCTTTCGCCAAATTATTGTCACCACAAAAAAAATTCATATTCGCATAAATAGTCTATATTTGTAAGTACGTCTGGTTTTCATTTCCACTTGTTTACTTTATCACTAACTTACAATTAGTATCTTCACGGAAAAGTATGAAATTGGGATATTTCGTCGCAAGTAGTTTGTAGCTTATAAATACTTAGAACGCAAATATATGTGAACCCTTGCTTGTTCAACCCATCCTGACACCTATCTGACGCCAATGTGCTTTAAATTAAATAGGTGTGAGACCAGATCTGGTCTAATTGATTAATTAGCAGTCCTATTATAAAAGTGGATTAGGAAATAAAATATTCAAGTCGCTTTACCTTTGCACACTACTGCATAATTTCCACAAACAAATTAAAATGTCTTGTATGTACATTATGCTTCGATGTGATCTGTAAATTTTATATATGTGATTTGATCATATGGTGCCCACAATTATTAAATGACAGTGAGTAATGAAATTATTAAAAGATTTCATGCACAGTGTGAGTGAGCATGTAAAACACAGTTTATTTCATATCAAAATTTTAAATTAAAATTTATACCAATGGAGCGTAAAAAACTACATCCTATAGTTGTATAAATGGACACACTGTCTCATTTGATCTCTTTTAACTATTATCATTAACCATTAACTATTTACAATTAGCTGAATAAAATACGCAATACATACACCATAATCAATAATCAGTAAGAAAAGAAAAAGAACTTAAGAGTAAGGAACTAGAGCTACTATGGTAGTGTACAAAATAAGTACCTATACTGTGTCATTACTTTCGTTTTCCTTGTAATTTAACGAGAAAATGGAAACTTTAAAGCTCAAGGTAAAAAGCCGATCTTTAGATGCATATTATTTTGAAATGCAATTTTTTAGCTTACATTTAACATATAAAATTACAACTTACTTACACGCTAACAATCAATAAAGGCAACATGTAATAATAATTTATACAGCATTCAACAAAGTAATACATTTATAAATTAAAACCCGAGCCGCCCGAGTGTGTATATATATAATTACTGCATCTGAATTTTGATGAAGGCTGCAACAGGATCCAGATATTGGTGTGTTTCTGAAATTAATAACATTGTAAACATTAAATTTTTTACATTGAAGTTACTTCTTAAAAATCATTTTAAAAATAGTCAATAAATGTGTGTACGATTAAAGTAAAGACAACTACACGTTTAATTTAATAATATAGACGTATATATTATTATAAGGAAAGATGTCATTTTGATCTTATCGTTAGGTGTTGTAAAGTACCTTAGATTTCATCTGCGCTCCAATCAAAAGTTTTAAAAGAAAATACAATTTGTGCCTGGTGGACTACTTGCGAAAACCCGTGGAGTGCTGTCACATTTGAAGCTAACGTTAAGTTGAGTGGTTCTGCAAAGTTGATTTCAAATTCCTTTAAATCTGAAATGTTAATGAACATGTATTAGCGATCATTATTAGCCTAAAACCTTGACACCTGTAATACTTACCGACCCCCCTGGACATTTTTGTTTAGCATTACAAACATAGGAAAATCTGGGACCCCCCTCCAAAATTTTAAGAATTTAACATCGAGAGGGTTACACCTGACCTTCCCCCCCCCTGGGATTTTTTAGGTTTCAGGGTATGAATATGATTAAATAAGGAGCAAATCAGCACATCTAAAAGTAACGATGCATGAAAATGTTTGTTTTATATTATTAGGTTAAATTCGCAGTAAACGAACTTACTCTCACAGTCCCGGATGGATGGTAAAGTCCGTTCAAATGCTTGAGAAGGACACCAAGTCAATGCAGTACACACTTCCGGAGAAATTCCCGTGAAGAAACTGTCTACTAAATTTGTATCCCGATCCTGACCCTTTTGTTCATATACTTGGAATCTCTCTAATTTTGGAAATGCACTCCAGACCCAGTTTTGAAGGTCGCAAATAGACCCACAGATAATCTTTAAATGTGTTACATTTGGAAACAATCTCGACAAGTTTCTGCCATGCCGAGGACGAGGGCACTGGGTCAGTTCCAAAGTGGTCACTGTTTTGAGAACATCCCTAGGAATTGTAGGTCCTCCGTCCAGTGAAGGTCGTTCCAAGTGAAAGAATCCCACCATTTTCTCAGCGCTATTATCTTTTTCTCGTATTGTCAAACTCACTTTGTGAAGGCGTGGGAAATAATCCACTGGGATGTTGCTGTTCCCTTGGTAGTGTTGCAAAGCAAACGCAATGTAGCCGTCAGTTGATGCATCCGCGGTTATTTGCCCAGCTTCCAGTGCAGGACCTATGACGTCCCCTTGGAAATTAATTCGTGTGTTGCATGAGCTGAGGCCGCAACTTAAACTCAGCAATTTTAAATGAGGGAGCGGCGGTACAAAAATGTACGGATGGAGGTCTGACTCACTCAAGTTAAGATCAAGCTCATTTAAAGAGTTCTTGCTGCCACTCAAAATTATGTTGAGAAACTTGAGCAGAACATTATTCTTAAGACGCTGCCTATAGTTAACTGTTAGCTGGACCTTCAATTTGCTTAGTTTAAGTGTTGATAGATTGTACTTGAAACATTCTTTAACTTCATACACATCATGGACTTTGAGATCAAATAATAAACTTGTAATAAGATGGCATTTTCCCATTTTAAGCAAATGTCCGAGTGCGGTCACATCTACATTTTGAATAGAACTCAAGTTTGGACAAACGTCAAAAAGCCCCTTTACAAAGTCATATTCGTTTTCCAGAAGAACTGAGTCATATCCCAAAATAATTTCTTTTAGTTCAAGTGTTGATGGCGGTGGAAGACAAACTTGTATTTGACCATTTACTTCATAATCGTCGTCTTCGTCTTCCCATGAAAATTCACAAAGCGTTTGTAAATCTAAGCAATTCAAATGAGGCATGTAGACATACAACAAATTTTTAGCAGCTTTTCTTGAGATTTCATCGCTCAAAGAAATTTTTTTGATTTTCATCCCATATAGATCCAAAAAGTGTAGTAAGTCTATTTGGTTCTGATCTACTTCTTCAGAGTCAGAGTCAGAGTCAGCGTCAGACTCAGATTTCGGACAAAGATTTCCGAAAGCTGGTGCACAATTTGCAGAAAATTTAATGCTGGTGGATGGGAATTTCAAAGAAGTAGAGATTAGTGCGGACAGATCTGGAAGAATGTTTCTGGGTTGGTAAACATTAAAGAGTTTCTCATGAGGCAGAATAGTTTTAAAGCTTTTTCTCTTGTGATGACCCATCTTCAAAAGACGAGTTTGAGCCACTGCCTTGCCATCATTATTAACGGCGACACTGTCAAAGTCCAGTGCTATTTCACACAGATTTCGTTTAAGAAGGATTGAAGTGGCCGCATCTCTCCAACATCGATTCACCAGGCGGAACCTTAGCAGATCTTTTGCAGTCAGAATTTCCAAGTTATCGAATATCTCAAGGAGGATCTATACGCGAACAGTTTATAATAGAAACAATTTATTAATTCCTTGATGATTTAACTTTATATTTAATGTATATTCAATTACTCACCGTACATCCTTTAATTATGCGCGGGTGTGTAATACTAGTAATACTACGCGGGTCTGAAAGATCCAAATTTGGACAGTACGCAGGGCGTACTGTTATAGGATATACGGTACTAGATTTTTAATATTTGACTCGATTTAATTTGAAACTACATTAAATAATAAAACTAGTTTTAGTGCTTATTTTAAATTTTAAATCACTTACGTCCTCGTGGAATATAGCTATGGAAGTATTAACCACATCCTCGTCTTCAGATGTGGTTACAGCAGAATCAGGGAGAGCATCATCGTTACCCATTCCAACGTCGGTATTAGTTTCAGTTCTGAGAAGTTGTAAAAATGAATTTGGGCTAATTGTGTAGTCAGAACAGAACTCCAACTGAAATAAAGCCAAAGGAATACACACATATCATAATGCTCACATTAATGATTCTTACGATTCATTGCTAAAAATATATGCGTCCGTCATCCGTGGGTACTTCTAAGGGATCGGCAACAAACGACGTTATTTGTGGGGTCAGTGCAGTGGGTCTCCTACCACCTATGAGCTATGGTAATGAAGACATCCCATGTTAAAGATAGTCATTTACTTACGCAAAGGTTAAGCTAGATGTTAATAGGAGGATCATAAGGTCATAAGAGTGAAGCATTCAGGATGCAGTCATTTACAGAAAATCCCTATTTAAAATCCAAGAAAGTTAGTTAGTCAAGAAAATCCAAAAAAAAAAGCATTTCTATGACTCCAAATTCTGTTGTTGAATTTGAGTTAGTGTACATCATACTACTATTCTAACTGTCGACATTCCTGTCCCGTCACGTCGCTGATTGGCTAACAAGGAAGGTCAGCGGTGATTTTGATTGGCTAAGGGTAAGGGAAAGAGAGGGCCAATGGTGATTGGCTGTGGGTAAGGTCAGCGGTGATTTGGATTGGCTAAGGATAAGGGAAAGAAAGGGCTAATGTTGATTGGCTGTGGAGGCAGAGTACGCTGTAGTGGATGAAAGTAGTAAAATTTAAAAATACTTTACATCCTATAGTTGACAGTTGACTATAGTAAAGCACTGCACTACTCAAACCAGGAAGCACAAAAATGTTTAAAAGTAATTTGGAATAAAAATAAAATTATTATTGTATAACGGATAACGTAATAATTTTATTTTTATTCCAAATTACTTTTAATGAAAAATATTATTTTTTTAATTAATTAGATAATCTACAAAAATTTTATCTATTTTATCTACAAATTTTAGTTTTTCAGAATCAACAACTCACTTTAGTAATGAATAATACTTTGGAACTCCTGTCAAATTGTATGAGAAGAGTTGTCACTATTGCTATGGCGTAGATATTGTGATTGACTTTATTCAGCTGTTAAATAATTATCAAAAAAAAAATTATTAGAATAATAACAAAGCAGAATATCAAAAATCAAAAACCAAATAATATTTTTGTCAGCATGATATTTTATGTTAATTAAATATGTTACTATGTTCATTTCGCCAAATATCATATGGGCATTGGTGTTTTGTTTGTCGTATGCTTAAAATGGCAATTTACTAATTTCAATTTGCTTCCTTATATCGTATTGGTATCGAATTCGGAATTAATTTTATAATTTATTACTACAGTAAATAGAATAAAATTAGTATTATTACATTTTAATACGTAATTACCTGTGTTACAAGGTACTTACACCTAGTAATTATGTAGGTAAAATTTAGCACAGACAACTTCAGCAATCCCAGCGGTCAGTCAGACAAGAGTCCCTCTGTATTAGTGTATATAGGTGCCTAAGTATAAGTAGGTAGGTAGGTTGTACTATTGTATGTACAAAAACTGAATATTTAGCTGAACTTTGGTAAGTAATTGAATAAATATTAAAACTGATTATATTAAATGAAAACTTAAATGTATGATGTTGAAATTGTTAAAATCGCAATTTGTAAATATATTACGGCAGTACTTTGGTATATAGGTAAATAATTCTATAATTTTCTTTTTAGATATTTTGTACGTTTCACGTTAGAATTGGAAAGGTCCTGCAAAAGAAGTAAAAAAATAAAGATATTATTACTTCGCTCCAGGTCCCTGCCCCTCAAACTTGTGGGAGTAAATAAACATAAATGCAATGTACACCATACAGTTACAGGTTTTTCCAGTTTTGAGCTCCCTTGCATGTGGGGGAAAAATGTAGACAAAAAATGTCACTCTCTCGAACTCATCCAAGCGTTTTTTTTTAAGGCAAGTGTCGGTATCGTTATAATATGCTCATCTCCCTTTCTCCTCCAGTGTTGTACATTATTCACAAAAAGAAACCAATTTCTTTCTTCATATACTTATTTGTTTTTGCAATATATTATTTCTAAATTTTTCACAATGTAATAAATAACTTGTGCACCATATAGCCTGAAACAAGTATAAAATTGTGGACGAATAGGTGTGTTCACTAACCCTAAGCATGAAATAAGAGTTAAGCGGGATCAGTTGTGAACAGTAAACAACACTATATTAAATTACCTGTCGTGAAAGAGAGTCATCAAGGCCAAGGTTCCAGCTGGATATAGGGAAGGCAGGTTCATATTTATTCCCGTTTTGAAGCTCCACGGATGTTTTTTTAATGAGTATTACATACTACTACTTACGTAGGAATCTTCCATAAATGACGTCACGCACGGGTAGGATAAATGGGTCTACTTGGGTATTGATGACATCCAATGTTAAATATAGTCATTCATCTACTGTTAAGCTGATGACAGAGGGTCATAGAAATCTCTATGCAAATGTAAATATTTCCATGATATTTTATATGGACTACTCCTTACTGTCTACTAGTGTCTGTTGCATGCTCTCATTTCAGTCTCTGTAATAAATTATTAGGTAGGTAGGTAGGTACTACAAAAATGGTTTTTAAATTATTTCCGTTTTTCCACTAAATTGTCCACTAGGGAAAATGGGCATTGTGAAAGTAATGAATAAGGAGGAACTTTCCCAGTAAATCAGATTTAAAAACTGAAAATAAATTACCTACATAATACATACTTTTTCTGGAGAAATGAATTAATTTTTCGTTTAATTTTTAACACGCAACTTGTATTCCTACATTTTACCTTTTTTACAAATATGTGAAATATTGCAATATTTTAGTATTTGAATAAAACTGTAAATTTACATAACAAAGTGTTTTCCTCCGCCTTTGTCTGTAGGCAAACGCGTCATCTTCATATTGACCTTCGTAGTCATCTGGAATTAACGTGTAGAAAATATTATTGGTACCCATGTTATAATATAATACAAAATAAATTCGAATGTTTTATAAGGCTCACACTAAATCCAAATATTTTAAAAACACAAACGTTTTTTTCATCGACCACACATGTTAGTAAAATTAAATGTCTAAAAAAAATTGGAAAATTATAAACAACAAATAAATGACAGAATTTTAAAATTAACAAAATATATTTTAAAAAATTAGGTATTTCAATACTTAAGTACCTATGATACCATGTAATGCGTTCGGGCAGTACAAAATATGGAATTTTGACTTGGTTTCTGCTGGTACCAGTTACAGTTCTAGAAGGGGTAATGGCTGTACTCGCTGTACCTACGTATATGTAAGTATACAACTATGTAGAGTTTTTAAGGAATTAGTTGAAAATAAAATAATTTTGTAGTAAAAACGTGCATCAATTTTCTTTTATTCGAATAAAAGATTACATATAACTATACATTATAATATGATGTCGTGTCAACAATCATCGTGTTTTGAAAGATAGGAAATTCACAATTCAATTGACAAAAATGTATTTTTATTGTAATGTATGCGTATAGCTTGTAATTATTATAATTATTATTGGTATCTTAAAGAAGTGGTAGTGTGCTGAATAAGTACTGCATATTTTCGGTTTTCTTTCAATTCAACGGGACGCTTGAAAGTTTAAAGCTAGAGATAAAAAGTTAATCTCTAGATGCATATGATTTTCAAATGTAATTTAGATTAAAATAAAAAATAACAAATTACCACTTACTTACGCTTACAATGAATAAAGTCTACATGAAATAATAATATATGCACCATTCAACAAAGTAATACATTAATTAAAACCCGAGCCGCCCAAGTGTGTGTATATAATTACTACATCCGAATTTTAATAAAGGCTGCAACAGGATTCAGATATTGGCGTGTTTCTGAAATTATTCCCATTGCTAATATTTAATTTTTTAGATTAGAGTTACTTGTTAAATTCATTTTAAAAAAAGGTAATTAATGTTTGTACTATTAACATAAAGACTACTACACCTTTAATTTAATAATATACACATATTATTAGGAGGTAAGATGTCATATTTATCTTATCGTTAGGTGTTGTAAAGTACCTACCTTGGATTTCATCGGCGCTCCAATCAATAGTTCTAAAAGAAAATATAATTTGTGTCTGGTGGACTACTTGCGAAAACCCGTGAAGTGCTGTCACATTTGAAGCTAACGTTAAGTTGAGTGGTTCTGCAAAGTTCATTTCAAATTCCTTTAAATCTGTAATATTAATAAACATGTATTAGCACTCATATTATGCAGTGTAGTGTAGTGTAGTGTATTATGCAGTGTAGTGTAGTATGTGCAGTTCTAAAACTACAATAATTACTAGATTCAGGCATAGTGCAGTGTCATAGAATCCATCTTATCCCACAATCCTTAATCGGGTGACAATTTACGTTGGTTCTATTTATATTGTATTGTCATATTCTCAAAATAATGACTAATCTGGACTCAATAATTCGCGCTAAACACGACACCGAGCTGGAAAAAAATCCAAGTCTTGAGAAATGGCCATGCCCTTTCTGTCCCCAGCTCCTAATAAATGCTAGAGGAGTAAAACTCCACATAACGAAAAAACATCAAGCAGAGCACCGAGCATTTATTGTTGATTGTTTTGACACCCAATACGATTCCAGTGAACCACCTGAGGATGCATCTGTTCCTTCGTTGTCAGCAGAATTTGAAAATATAATAGAGCAATTAATTATTCTACTCCAAACAAAAATTCAGGACCATGAAAAATTCGAAGCTATAATTTCCGCCTACCAAACAACGCTTCGAAAATGTGATCGTGAATTACCTGGCCCCACCAACCCCAGTTCAAAATTCTATAAAATGAGGAAGAATGAAAACGCATTTCAAAATGCAGATAGAAACTACAAGCAGTCCTCAAACCCAGACAGGAGCTCGAAACGTGACCGTCAAGTCCGTAAGCAAAAGTTTCAAAAAAAGAAAATTCAGTGGCTCTACTCAAATAATAGAAAAAAAGCTGTTGTATTAGCCACTGGGGGAGGGGAAAATAAGGGCTGTACTATTGATCTCGACACGCTACATAAAGAGTTCTCTCAGCGATGGTCGACTCCCAATCACAAAGTTAGGATTTCATCCTCGGCTCCCTCAATACATGATCAGGAAATAATAGACGCTGACTTTAACAGTACCATTCCGGCTAACATTATGAAACACCATATAAAAAAACTTAATAGGGAAAGCTCGCCTGGACCAGACGGTATCATACCAAGATGGGTTAAGGCTACATCCTCGCATTCAGCCTCAATTCTGTCACTTAATTTACAGTACATGCTGGACTTCAACTATGTACCATCTTTTATGAAAGAAGCCAGAACGGTGCTGATATTTAAAAATAAAGGTGACCCTCAGGCTACTACGAGCTGGAGACCCATCAGCATCTGTTCGGTTCTGCGTAGAATTTTAGAAAAAGCCATTGATCAAGAGTTTCGTTCCTTTGTTTCTTTTTCTGAGTGCCAACGAGGATTTACATCGGTCGACGGACAAGACGGTAAACCCTCGACAAAATGATCGCACACTCTACACAAAATCTACTAAATAGTATACGTCAGTATTGAAACACATTGTTGCCGATTTTATCCGTAGTGACTAGAGAGCAATCCGTTTTAGATATGAAGAGGGAAGTTTGGGGTAATCCATAAATGATATCATCAAAATATTCCAATTTCTAGAACCCTCCATTTGTCAGCATAACGATTGCGTAATCGCTACCTATCAATATCTCCATTGACTATACATTTGACGTCATTTACGGACGATCTCTTTCAAAATATTCTCAAGTTGAATGATGTGCTAAACTATCAACGCTATAATAATATTATGCAATATTCTCCTTCAATTCTTCTTTTTAATCTTTTACATCGTATAATCGAATCACGAGAAAGAAATATTTCGTACAGAATGAGCATCGATAGTTCACACTTCACATGAATACAGAATGCTATTAATACAAAATCTTCGTTTATTTCCATCCCAGTAGGAAAATAGTACCTACTGACATTAGGAAAATAGTACCTACTGACATTAGGAAAATAGTACCTACTGACATTAGGAAAATAGTACCTACTGACATTAGTAAGAACAGATATCGTAATAAGTCGAATGCTTTTCGCGCTGTTTCTTCACGTTTCCCAGCCAAAGTTAAAAATTTATTAAAATTAAGTCTCCTTTTGAAAATGTAGCGGAAAATCATTTTCCCGATTAATTCAATCCACAAAAGCAGATCTGTACTAATCTTGATCTCTCAAGTGCAATGGTTATGGTACAATAGTACGAATAAATTATGAAGGTAAATCACGTTAAAATAGTTGAAGCCAAATAAAAGGTAATTCGTCGAACCATAAATAAAATTGAGCAGCTCAGAAAATGTAAAAATTATAGTGCATTTTTATTCCAACTATACATAATAACAGTTGTTTTATGCTTATGCATCACTATTAAAGTCAAAGTACTTTACTATATAGTACGATTTTATTTAAATTTACTTGACACTACCATAGTGTAATGAATAAAGACTAAGGCTAAAGCTATAACTAAAGCTATTAAGCTATCCACTGTAGACACTATCAATAAGTAGTCACTTCATTTGAAGGTAATTAATCAGCGTGTGCAAGTGTGTGAAAAGGTATATAGGTAACACTATTGAGGATACTTTTGGAGAATGATGTAATAATTATTTATTCTATATAAATTGTTTGGGAATATAGTAAATACTTCCCTTCATGCTCTGTCTTCTCGTTCAAATTTGAAAATCTTCAGTATTTTCAATATTTTTCTTTCCGAATATTTTTCGTATATTAAGTACAGGAAGAGTTCTATACTATTCTTAATTAATTAACATAATAGTCAGTTGGTCTATAGCGTGTACAAAAATTAACATTACAGATTAGTCAAATATCAATAGCTCTTCTTTATAGAGTAAATCTGTGGGATATACGATACTACATACTACACTTACCTAAGTACAGATAATTTTTGAAAATATTTAAATACGTACCTACATAGATATTGCAATTTCTATAATATGAAAGAATTGCCTACGTATAAATTCCATACTTTAATTTTGTAACATATTATTTATTCGTATTAAAAGTTTTGAGTCTTATAGCTGATGCTGATTATTTATTACCATCTTACCAAGTAATTTTTAAAAGTACAAAGATATATTAAAAGGTCAATTATTCTAAAGATTCACTTCGATAACGTACACTACTAACTAACTACTTGTCAGAATTATTATCTATAATATCAAGCAATCATTTTTTAAATTTTTTATGAAGATTTAAAAAACACTCAAAACTAGGAATACTATAGCACTCATCCCAAGTTATAAATTCTTAAGGTACATAGACCATAGTATATAGACGGCATAGGTGCTTATATAATTTTATTATTAAATCTTAAACGTTAAAAAATTTTCTTCAGTAATTTTTCCTTGTCTTCTATTTCTTGGAAATCTATAAACCTAGGTACTATTTGACTCACTAAACTTGAAAGTTGGTTTTTTGGAATAACTATATATCATTAGTATACACAAAAAAAATTAAATTAATAATGTCAGCAATTCTAATCAAACAACGAGCAACAAGTGCATTAAAATTCAGTCGCAGTGTCGTCAAAGGAATCATATCATAATATAGTTAAATACCTAGAGTACCTACTTATTAAAGGCGTGTGCTTACTGCTTACAATGCAACTTCGTAACACATTTGAATTTAAATAATTAATTTAGTTCATTTAGATTACTATTACTAAATTACTATTTTGTAGTTGTCGGTATCAGTATAATTTACATGCCAAAATTTGGCTACCACTATTTACTTTAAAAAAAAGAAGAAAATAATCATGCTAAAAAATTCCTCAAAAATTCGTAAGAAATTGTAGAGCTAAACACTAAATATATATTTTAGATATATTTTTCTTAAATCAAAAACTAACCATGCTAAAAAGTGATATATAATAATCAAAGTAGTTTTAAGGGAAGATAAAGAAATACAATAAGGTTGGTTAAATATTCTACATGCACAGACACTCACTAACTCAATGCTCACTTTGATTTGATCATATTACATTTTTCAGGTAATTTTCTTTTAGAGCTTGCGATTGTAGTTGAGATACAATTTAACAGCAGGTGGTAAGGGCAATGTTTTGATTGAAAAAAAGTTTGATATTGAAAGTTAATTTTTATGAACAGAACAATTTAGTAGGGACACGCCTAATGGTGATCAGTCTTAATGGTGATCAGTAGCGATCTTGCAAAAACTACTGCCTTTAAAATTTTTTGTCACTGATAGTGATGTAGCCTATAGTCTTAACTACCTATAGTAGTACTTTTAGCTCCGTTCCTTAAAAACTCTGGCTAGCTAAAATTAAGAAAGTTTTAACCACTTTTACAAACTGTATCACCTATAAGACGGTACTTTTCCTATGTTGGCAATGCTTTTTCAAGCAAACTGATCACCTTTTAGGGCAATTGGGATTTCGAAATTTTTTTGACTTTTTTCAGGCAATGACCTGTGTCTGTATATATGCATTCGAAGACATTGCTGAAAACATGCATTCATAATTAACTGAAAAGCTAAACTGCATCTTTTCCCTAGTTGTACGAAATAATAGTTAATAGTTTAGCATTTTATTGAATAAGTATTTGTTAAAGAAATGCTACTAAACTTACGTCGAACTTCAGCTTAGTTTTAAATATTCATGAGGACGTTTACGAGCACATAGTTATATAAATTTTGTGGATCGATACATTGGTTCATTTTAGTGAAGCTATTTCGACACTAGGAGGAAATGGTCCTTGGTTACGAGTTGGGAGAAAAATGTCCGAAAGAAAAATGTCCAGGAGGAAAATGTCCGTTCACCTATTTCCTCATTCATTAATTTTCCTGGTCGGATTTAATTAGGTGTGTGGTCAAGAGGCCGTAGACTGTAGACTCCATTAAATCAGTCTATACAGTCTATACAGAGTATAGACTGACTCTGTTTATCAAAAACAGCTATCGTCGACGCCTCGTGGGCAGTGTATTTTTCTTTTTTACAAGTCTGGATGTCATTATGTATTATTTCAAAATGAGCTAAAGCTCAGCATCTAAAAACAATAAATGTCTGTTTTCCTCTCTGTCTAATTTAAGTTTAATGTAATCAAGGTTTTGATGCATACGTTTAGAGCTGCCTTTTCTCTTCTTTGACTCTTTAAAAATTTTAAGACATTTTGGTCGTCAATAACTTGTAATTTTGTGATTCTATACGAACCGATTCACAGAAAAATCAGTAATGATTTCACTTTATTTCAAGACTAAGAAAACATTAGGTCTTAAAGACGATGTTTTGACCCTACTTCGATACAAGCAAGGAGTCTAGTAGTCTAGTAAAGTCCATTAGCCAGCACACCTATACTCGGGGTCTAAAAAACTTTTTTGACCCCTTGTTGGTCCGCTGGACCAGGCAAGGTGTTTGAACGAACTAATTTGACTCCAAACTAAAATTCCATTAACCATTAATATTGCTGTTGACAAAGTAACCTTCCGAAACGGCATCAATATGTCTACATTAGTGTTATAGACGAAAAACATAAATTATCTTCCATTTCTATTTATGTAGTTAACTATTAATGTCTTACTTGTACTACCATTATTAGGCGCTCATTGTTATATGACATGTGAAATGTTACTTAGAACAAAATGACGCGACATGAATTCATCGAATTGCATTTTGTGGTATTTTTAGTAAGTAATTCATAAAATTCAATTCAACAGTTCAAACAAAGACTAGGCGACGGTGTTCGTGAGTCAGTCAGTTCAGTCACTTTCTCAGCTGCCAGTTCACGTTCGAGCACCTTCAAAATCTATTTTTGTGGTTTAGTAATTCTGTTTTGATTTCTATTCGACATGGATGCAGAATTACTAGATAATGCAATTCGTGCGAATGCGTTTTATTTATTTTACTAGGTTTAAGAATACGCTATAATTGTGTTGTTACCGTTTTTCGTCCTTTAGTGATTAGTCTCCAATGACGTGTTGTCTGGTTCTACCCTTTACTTTACTGAACTACTCAGTAAGTCTATTATAGTTAATCTTCGCCCCAAAATTCGAAGTAATGTTGAGTGAAAAACCAAAACATCGATTATTTTATTGTAATTACCGGGAAGAGTTTATTCATATTATTTTCAAGTCTTTGCAAATATGGTCCCGAAAATTTTCGCATGGATGCTCATTACGGGAGAGATAGCCATAGTTTGTGGGCACAAAGTACGCTGAATTCGGTTTGAATAATAAGTCTCATTTTCAACTCTAATTTTTATACACAGCGTAATATGTTATATGGGTTTTGAAGCTAATACCGCCTTCAATTTGATACTGTCAACGCATTATTATGGGGGGGGGGTGGACTCTGGGCATATAGCAAAACGGTAAACGGACATTTGCTACCCGGACATTTGCTACCCGGACATTTGCTACCCAAAGCCCAACCTAGGACATTTGCTACCCATAACCTAGGACATTTGCTACCCACGGCCAAACCTAGGATATTTGCTACCCATGGCTAATGTAGAAATAAATTGCATAGAAAATATTTATGGGTACACCACATGGCATCGTTGAAATAGTTTATTAATGATATTATTGTTAATGATAAAACATGGTATAATTGTAGATGGTCGTTCAAAAATTATGTTTAAAAGTTATATAGATATTATCTTTACAGTTAATTTTTCTAATTAATATATCCTCATATTAGGAATGATTGCCGTATAAATGTTAGAACCAGAACCATACAACAACAAGCCATTGCAGACACACTGAATGATATTTAAAAATTAAAAATAATATATATAATAATAATAATATACAATTAATTTTTCTAATTAATATATTCTGTATATAGAATTCAGCGTAGAATGCATAGCAAAATTCAGCGAATTGTAATTTTTTTTGTACATGGGTACAAAATATATTTACGTGTAAAAATTATTTTTTCTGGCATAATTATGGTAAAATTACAGTTTCTAGTTTTAGGGTCTACTGTCTACTTAGTATTTACTTCTTAGGTTGCGTACTTACATTTAAACTCATATGGGCTTTGATTTATTTTATTAGGTTTAAGATTATTTAAGATGTTTAAGTTTATAATTTTATTGTTACCGGTTTTTGTCTTTTAATAATTATCGTATCGTTTCTGAAATGGCTTGTTGTTGTATGGTCCTGGTTCTAACATTTACACAGAAATCAGTTTCTTTATGCAGGATATATTAATTAGACCAGTTAATTGTAAAGATATTATATATATTAGGTATTTTAAAATATCATTTTTGAACGACTGTCAACATCTACATAATATCGACATAATAATAAAATTCAAATAACGCTGTCCCTTTCTGTCCGCCATTTCTGTCCGCTGTCCCTCTCTTTTACTTTATATATCCCCTATGTACCGTAAAATTTTGTATTCTGAGCAAGGAAGGAAATGATTTCAACATATTGAATTGAACATATTGCACATTGTGCGCTTACAGTTTCAATGCAGATCTACATATTCTACATAGTAATAAAATTCGAAATTAATCTATTTATCTATCTATTTACATAAGAATAAAATACAATACAAAGCACTCGGATGTTTGAAAGAAGGGGGGAGGCCGGAGGGGAACAGCATATTGACGACAGACGTTGGTCGGCAGAATTATTTAAAATTACGAAAACAGTTCTGTTATCTAAATAAATTATAAAATTTTCGCCACCAACTATTCGCTTCCGTCCGCAGGACGGGCCGGTTTACTGGTAATTCCATGTTTATCATTAACAAAAATATCATTAATAAACTATTTCAACGATGCCATGTGGTGTACCCATAAATATTTTCTATGCAATTTATTTCTACATTAGCCATGGGTAGCAAATATCCTAGGTTTGGCCGTGGGTAGCAAATGTCCTAGGTTTTGGGTAGCAAATGTCCGGGTAGCAAATGTCCGGGTAGCTAATGTCCGGGTAGCAAATGTCCGGGTAGCAAATGTCCTACAACCAGCAAAACCGATACAGCAGTGAACCAGTCATTTCTAATTACAAATAAAAAGCAAATAACGTTTATTTACTACTTGTTAATAGTTTAAAAATATTACTTTTGGTAATAAATTAGTCGATCACAATAATTACAAGCATGCATGTCAAAAATACCGGACTTTACAAACTTCCAACTCGGGCTTGCGGCAAAAATCTCTAACTAGTTAGATCATTATGTCAAAAATTGTTTTTAATAAGTTTTTCAGGTAGCAAAACCGAAAGTTTTTCAAAAAGCGACCATATTTGCATGCCTCTACCCTATATCTTCATTTACCATTACCAAGAATAAGTAGCTTTTTGGAACTATTTTTAAGAAGTCGTTTGCTACATAGACATTTGCTACTCTCACGCCTGCTATCCGGACGTATCGTCGTTGAAGGAATAAATTCGCTTCGTATTACTATATAAACGTATAACTACATAATATAGTATGCAAGGGCACATAAGTAGGTAGAATATTTTGCACTTTTAAAAATCATTTTACATAGGTAGTTAGATTATGTGTCAACTTCAAATTTTGTAGTTAGAACATTTTGAACTTTTAAAAATCATGTTGTTAGAACATTTTGAGTTTTAAAATATGGAATTAGAGTTATTCCCAGTTCTCATAGTCACACGTTATTATGAATTGGTCAGCTAATTTTAAAACGCTTATTTACACTACAACTGGAACAACAAGAATTTGCTTTCAGCCAAACCTAGCACATTTGCTAGCACTAGATTATGACATTGGTAATGTAGAAATAAAATGTATGGGAAACTTAACTGGTAAGAACACAATTATAGCGTATTCTTAAACCTACTAAAATAAATAAAACTCTTGCATTATTTAGTAATTCTGCATCCATGTCGAAAAGAAATCAAAACAGAATGACTTAACCACAAAAGTAGATTTTGAAGGTGCTCGAACGTGAACTGGCAGCTGGGAAAGTGACTGAACTGACTGACTCACGAACACCGTCGCCTAGTCTTTGTTTGAACTGTTGAATTGAATTTATGAATTGCTACAAATACCACAAAATGCAATTCGATGAAGTACTTACTGCATGTCCGTTAGGTACGATTAACTGTAAATATTGTGTCTAAAACTAAGATAGTCAAATACTTTCAAATTATGTAAGTAGTAGGGAATAAAACCGTAGATCTGCGTCTGTATAATAATATATTGTTAACAATGCTGCCATGATGAGAAAGCATTTTGCTAACAAGCTTATGTTATTTAGACCAGCATATTACATATAGTAAAAATGTTTGGGTACCCTTTTCAGCGATGTGTAGTTTCCATTCTTTGCGCACACGGGTAGCAAATGTCCTGGGTACTGGGTATGAAATGACTGGGTAGCGAATGTCCTCTAATCTATTCTGTGATGAGCCTATAATAAAATAAGTCAAAGAAACTGCACATTACTAAACATTTTAAAACTAGTCTATTACATAAAGGAACGGTCTTAAATATGCAAAATAATTTAAAAACATTAAAATTAAATATTTCACGGGGAAAATTTTAAAAATCATCGGGTAAGTTACATATTGAGCCGACGACCGTCAGGTGGATTGTACCGACGTACGTCGGGTGGATTGCAGAAGATTGCAGAAACCCGACGGCGGTCGGGTGAGTTGCAGAACTTTTCGTCGGTTAGGTTGCAGCCCACCCGATGAAAATTCGGGTGTCGGGTCAGTTGCAGATTTCGAGCGTCGGGTAGCTTGCAGATAATCGTCGGCCGTCGGGTTGTCTGCAGAATTTTTCATCGGGTGAGTTGCACTTTCACCCGACGACCGTCGGGTAGATTGGCCCAAATTTCGTCGGCTGTCGGGTGTCTTGCAGTTCCCCTTTAGTTTAAGTGCAATTTTGACTAATATATTATTCAAAATATGAACGACTCACGGACCGATGCCGAGTATAATAATAATAATGAACACGCTCAGGTTGAAGTCAGGTGAGTACTATATAACTCATTAAAGCTGAGTCACTATAAATAACAGAGAAATCTGCACAAAATACCCTTTATGACTCGACTGCATCGGTTAAATATCGTTTGCATACCTTCTGTCTGTAATATATATTCTAATCTGTCAAACTCTAAAGCCTCTGCTGCTCTGCTAGAAGAAACTGCACAATCAATACAACAGAGTACGAGAGCGACGTAACAAAATAAAACCACTTAAATGTCTACACACTAACGTCAAACTTGGATAATTTCATCGATATTGTGTGCTAGCAAACAAAGAGTATAGGTAATCAAGGACAAGAGATTGAGACGAAATCCACGAAATGGAAATCATTGAAGCGTAACAAAATTGCGATGCCAAAAATTGCACAAAACACAGCACACATATGTATTCTGTTATACTTTTACAACGATTTCTCTTAAACCATACCTTTTATTTTTCTACTGTAAGAACTAAATGACACTCCTTGGGTTAAAAGGGAGCTTAACTACAGAAAAGAAAAGTTACAATCAGGGAGACTAACTAGCTAGTATGCCTCCATGAATGATGAATAACCTCCATTCTACAAAGTTCTACACTCCATGAATAATCAATAAGCTGTCAGTTTTCTACACCCAATGTAATTACTATATGTACATTCAACACAGTCAGTACAATACTTATTATGAAGAAAAAATAACCTCACCACACTAAAATCTTTGGGAACTGTCCAGCTTCTGTTTAGAAATTAAGAATATTTTAAATGGATTAATAGCTACAAAAAGTGAATAAATCAAAATAGTTATAACCTTCTTTCTGGTCGCTATTTTTTTTAAGTTTCGTTGTAGTAGTTTGTAGTAGAGTAGAATGCAAGTCGGTCCGCCCGTCGGTCGGTGGCACTATATTTTAATGTCAAATTAATCTCGACATGGACATTTTAAGTGTTTTAACAGAGTAAGTACCTTCAAAGAACAGACTGGAGACTGGACGATATGAGGATAAAATACGTAAGTAAGTATATAATGTTTAAAGACCAAGTCTGTCACTAGTAAAAGTTAGTATTTTCAATTTTATAGATAATATTCCTCCTCCTCTGCTGGTGTTGACATTGACTACCGTTTTGACCTTCGGAGTTTTTGACCTTCTCGGAGTTAAAATAGAAAATTTTATAGACGAAGAGTGATGGCGACTGCTTGCCTGTAATGTTGTATGCCTGACAACTGACGTTCACAATCACGACGAAGATTGGCTGACCCCAACCATGCCGATTGCCGATAAAACCAAAGATTATATAAAAAGGAAAATTAACGGACAATCGTTGAATCTCGCTCTGCATTAAACCACAAAGTCACATGGCCCAGGGAATAATGCATGTTGCCAGATAGTGGGTGATAATCTCCCAATATAGTAGATTTTGTGTAGAGTGTGCGATCATTTTGTCGAGGGTTTACCGTCTTGTGGTCGACGGAACACTCATTAACACTAAACTGTTTGATGCTTGTATGAAAAAAGCTAAGAAGGATAAAAGTGACTTTACAGGTGTTTTTTTAGACATAGTACAAGCCTTTGATACCCTAGGCCACGATCACATTAAGCAGCGGATTAACTCGAAACAAGCTCCATCTAAGTTAAAACAACTCACTATTAGTCTCCAAATTGACAATCACACAACTATACAAACAAGCAAAGGTAAAACTAAACCAATAGACTTTAGACGGGGGGTTCTGCAGGGCAGTCCATTGTCCCCATTTGTGTTTAACATAGCCATTGATGAAGAACTGGAAGAATTAAATGATCCCGATGTCAGACGGAATTATGGTTTCAATTTACATCCCAATCAAGAAAATGAAACGGTCTCTAATTACGTGGATGACACAGGGCTAATAGGAAACTCCAGAGACTCTGCCATAATATTAACTCAAATGGCTACTTATCTATTCGACCAACTCGGGCTCCCTATCAGTAAAGAAAAATCAGAAGCAATAAGCATAGTAAAGGGTGTGCTATCCACAGATGACCTGATTGTAACTGAAACACTAAAAATTAAGTGCCTTAAGGAGGACGAAAGCGTGAAATACCTGGGAGTGAACTTTAAAGACGAGCTTTCCTTCGATCATGCGGGATTAATAAAAAAATTCCGGTCAAAACTAGAAAATCTAGTTGCCACCCCATTTTTACGACCTGATCAGAAACTGTATGCAGTGAACCAGTACATCTGGCCCATGCTAATTTTCCCTTTTCAGCATGCTCCACTGAAGAAACTGACAGTTTCATTTTTAAACTCAGTAGACATATTATTGCGAAGTGCGGTGAAGGAAATTTTAGGAGTACCAGACTGTCTGCCAACATCTATGATGTACTCCAGTCACAACGTGAAAGGGCTCAATTTAGTTCAAGCAGCCTGGGAGGCGTCAATCCAGCAGTTCAACGCGTCTGATATTTTGTTAAAGTGTGGAAACGAGGTACTTAACACTATCTTTGATTTCGAAAAAGAAAAATCAGACTGCCTAGAAAAACTTAACGTCCCATCAGAAATCCAAAAGATTTTGGAACCAGCTCAGGATGCGAGCGAAAATAGTGACAAGCCCAAGCCCAAGCCAAAACGTAAAAGTAAAGTTATTCGTGAATACTTAAGAAGCTTAGAGTACCACAAATGGTGTGCGTTACCAAGTAAAGGTAAAGGAGTTATCCAATTTCAACAAAATAAGGCCGGCAACAAATGGATATTAAACAAAAACGGGCTCTCATCTTCTGAATGGGTAACCGCAATCAAAATGATCGGCAATGTTCTTCCAGTCAATGCTAACCCTGGTCATGGCCAAGAATCAAACCGTTGCAGATATTGCAACGAGATTGAAACCCTAGGACATATTCTTGGCAAATGTACCAAAGGCGAGCTCTTAAGGAACAACCGACATCACACAGTACGATCAATCTTTGCTTCCTACCTCTCAAAAGTGGGCTGGGAGGTCTTTGAAGAAGTATCTTGTTTATCGGCAGGAGACTCAAATGCAGGAACCCCTAGGAGGGTGGATATCATTGCAATTAACCCCCTTTTCAGAGATGCACTAATCTTAGATCCAACCATAAGAATAGAAACCGAAGAAAACCAAGCCATCCTAGTCAACGAGGAAAAAAATTCCATCTACGACCCATGTATCCCCTACTTCCAAAATCATTTCAACCTCAAGACCATAACAACTATTGGCTTATATTTCGGGGCGCGAGGAACAATCAGCAAATTCTTCGACAGCTTTCTTTCCGAATACCGGATCCCGAAGTCAATAATTGAAGATATTGTGATTGCAATACTTAAAGGATCATCACAAATATGCCAGCAACATTTATATTCAACACTGCAGCATAGTTCTTCGACATAATATTATGTTTTAAATATATTCTTATGACAAAATTGTATTTCCGAATTAACCTAAAAAATTTCATTCTGAATGTGAACCCCTTGATCCGTATACTGTGTCTTTTAGGCAACTTTCTGTAATGAAAGCAGTTGACGAATAAAGTCTTTTATTATTATTATTATTATTATTATTATTATATTATTTATTATATTATTATATTTATATTATTTTAAGGCGCGAGTCAGCAAATCTAAAAGTAACGACGCTTGAAAATGTTTGGTTTTTAAAGTAATTCGTAGAAAACTAACTTACTCTCACAGTCCCCGATGCATGGTAAAGTCCGTTTAAAGACTTGAGAAGGACACAACGTCAATGCTATACACACTTTCGAAGAAATCCCCGTGAAAAAGCTGTCTACTACACTTGTGTCCACATCCACACGCATTTTTTCATATACCTGAAATCTCTCTAATTTTGGAAATGCAGTCCACACCCAGTTTTGAAGGTCGCGCATAGATCTACAGTTAATCTTTAAATGTGTCACATTCGGGAATAATTTCGACAGGTTTCTGCCGTCGCGAGTACGAGGATAATTGGTCAGTTCCAAAGTGGTAACTGTTTTGAGAATATCCCTAGGAATTGTGGGTCCTCCGTTTGGTGAAAGTCGCTCTAGGTTAAAGAATCCCGCCATTTTGTCAGCGCAATTTTTTATTTCCCCTATTGTTAAACCGACTTTGTGGAGGCGTGGGAAATAATCCACTGGGATGTTGCTGTTTCCTTGGTGATGTTGGTGTTGCAAAGTAAACGCATCGTAGTCATCAGTCGAATAATTAGCGGTTACTTGCTCATCTTCTAGTGCACGACCAATGACATCCCCTAGGAAATGAATTCGGGTGTTGCATGATCTGAGGCCGCTATTCAATCTCAGCCATTTCAATCGAGGGAGCGGAGGGACGAAAATGTGCCGATGGCGTTCTGACTCACTCAAATTAAGATCAAGCTCATTTAAGGAGTTTTTGCTGGCTGTGACGCGACAAGTTGTCATGACCGTGACCATGTCTGGTGCCACCGTCACTCTACCTACAACCCACACACTACTTAAAACTAACACTGCTTAAAACTAACTTACAACTACCACTTCTTACAAACTAACACTTTTCCATTCCATCTTCCTGGTCCAGTCCGTTACCCTAAAAATAAATAAATTACACATTACATTACATTACATTTTACACTACAGTGAATCCTTGTCACCTACACATCAACATTATTATTAAATTATTTCAATAACTATTAGGTATTATAAAGGTACTTACCTGTGGATCCTTGGTCCTGGGTCAGCTCATGGTTTCTTCTTCTTGTTGCTGCTACGGCTGCGGTGACTGTCTCGTCCCATTATTTTCTAGTTTAGAGTTCAGAGTTTAAATTTGGACTTCCCGCGGTCCGTGTTTAAACCCTGAACTGGCTCAATTTAGCACACCTGACCTCTCACCTGATCAAATTCATTTAAATACGAATATTTAATGGAGTTGGACAGAAGACGAGGGCCAGGTACATTTCAGTTGTCAGTTTTTTTCAACAATTCACTTTTGGATCTGATTGAGATTGGACTTCCTGCCTACCTACCTAACTTTGCACGCTCTTTTCACTGAGCAGTGTTTCATTTTGGTGCCTTGTCGCCTTAATTATTTATTTTTGAAAACTTTATTTTATTATTTTATTATTTTCGTTTTATGTGAATTTCTGTTTAGAAATTCACCTTATTATTTTTCTCGTTGAGTTTTCCGAGTTTATTTATTTGTGTGCGTCTTGTTACTTTTATACCATAATATTTTATATATCTATTTATTTTTCCAGTTTCATATTTTTAATTCAGTGTGTGTGTTTTTGTGAATATTATTAAAGTGAAACCCCCGGTGTCTTGGTTATTGATAACCAGACCACAGCCCTTTTTGATTCATCTATTTAATTCATTTCTACCTAGACACTAAATATTTCCGAATTTAATATTTTATTCATTTCATTCCGTTATATATATTTTATTATTATCTCCTGTGTTAGCCTGTTACGATTATTTTTGTTCCCCCCTTAATATTAACGTAACAAAATAGTTGCGCGGGTATAGTTTTACCAACAGTTGGAGTTGCGTAACTTTTCCGTACTTCTCACAGTCAATACGTTTTTTGTTTATTTCATTTTTTTGAACTATTGCAGTTCCTATATTATTAAAAGAGTATAGTAAATTCTTTTTTTTTGGTTTTCATAATTATTATTCAACTTTTTACGGAGATTTTTATTATTTCAAACTTTAAATCGTGTTTCCGATATTCTTAAACGATATTCTTCCAAATTAAATAAAACCATTTATCTCCGGTGTGTATTTATTTTCGACTACCAATATTTTTATGTAAGCATATGTGTGTTTAATATTTCTTTTAACAGGAATCTTTGTGTGTGTGCCAAATATTATCCCAAAATTAAATCCCTGACGACTGATTCTAGAGATTGATCTCCGAATCGTCGGCCCTCGCTCCTAGAGTCAAAAGGCTGGTTATTGATAACCGTTTTATTTTCTGGGTATTGATACCCGGAATTTTCACTTGAAGTCCACGATAAACTGCTAAGCGTAGTCCCACGCGAAAGCTTCCCATTTAAATTCTGAATTACTACAAAACTTTGATAATTTTTTTTAAACCAGTTAAGGGCTGCGAAGCACTATGCCCGATTTTTTTGTAAATATTAGCAACTCTTTCCTAGTTGCATTGCTTGTTTTTGTGAAAAATTGAAAAATCGAAACAGGACTCTGCTAATTTTTTTAAAAAGAGTATCGAGTTCCCCTGCTCAAGTCTTACAATATTTTTTTCAGCATTAATAAATTTTCATTACTTTTATTCGAGAATTTAGTTATTTATTATTTATTTTTATAAAACCAGTAAAAACGGCACAGAGTGCTGCTCAAATTTTTGAAAATATCAGTATTCACAGTGATACCGTAAATATTATTAGTTTTATTGTTACCTAAAAATACTAACTTTGTCACAAATCTATCGCCGATTTTTCGATTTTTCAAATTACGTGCTACGATTATACAATTTTCTTGCATTGGCCAACAACTATAAATAGAATTTTGAAAATCCAACGAAACTAAAACAGAGCTCTGCCAAAATTTCTAAAATACATTAGAAGCATGCCCTACAATAACCCTGGTACTATTGCTAGGGGTATGTGGTAGCCAGCCTGTGAGGGAGGCGTGTATTGTTTTTCTTTCAAAATTCAAAAGCAGTAGTACACTTAAAATTAACGAAGGGGTATTAACTGTTTTAGCCCAGGTCCTATACGTTGGTTTACAATATTCTAATTTATCTTCTATTTGGTTCATTGATTCAGTTCTTGTAGTATTAGTTTAGCTGTAGAGCCTTTTACTTCATTTTGCTGGGACGGTAGGACGCGGCGCGTATAGTTCTATATTAGGTCGCAAGGTTTCCTTTACTAAATTCAGCTAGCCTAGGTTACCTGCTACGTTAATTTTCAATTTTTCGTTGCGGTTTATCTAATTATCAACGGTTTTAGCTTTTCAAAATGGCTCTTGACGCCGACGGCAATGAGATAGTAGTTGAAGCAGCGGCCGTTCCTGCTAACGCAGAGGAAGAGATGTTTACGCGCCTAGTAGAGGCAGCGGCTTCAGCAGCTACTATTGCCGTCATAAGAGCCTCAACCTCGCAGCAGAATCCTAGTAATATGGTCAACATATATCAAACGTTTAGAAAATATGATGGTAGTTTTGCAGCAGAAGACTGGCTCAAAGAGTTTAATGCTGAACGAGCGACTTATAATTTTGATGATCGCTGGGCCCTTACTAACTTAGACAGGTTTTTGATAGGTAATCCCCAGCAATGGTGGGAGACCCAGCGCATGCGTTTATTGGACCCTGTTAGGGATTTGGGGGCTTCTCCTTCTCTTGCATGGACCAAGGCTTCGGACGACATGAAGCTATTTTTCAATGCGGCGGCCACTCAGGACAGCGCGCGTAAAGAAAATGCTTCTTTAAAGTTTCATGTAGCCATGCAGCCTATTGATTATGTCACTTCTAAGATGAAATTGTTTCATCGGATAAATCCGTGCACGAATGAAACGGATCAAATCCGGCACTTAATTAACGGCCTTCCGGACGGTATTCGTGAGTTTGTAACAGCCGCGGGTATTAACTCTACTAGCCAGTTTCGCAAGCAGTTAGAGCTCCACATGAGCATTTTACCCAAATCCGCTAGTCCTCAGGTAGGTTCTAGTTCTTGTATACTCCCTCTTATGAGTCCTCAGCTTATCAGTAGTGAAGATAATCAGCGTATGCGCGCTCTAGCTGGCACGCAGGGAGCTCAGTCAGGCTGCACTTATTGTCATTGCGACAATCACATTGTGCAATTTTGTTTCAAGAAAGCCGACGATGAGGGTCGTCCACGCTCTTATCCCCCACGTCGGTCAAATAACGGCACTACTGCCACTAACGCTACTTCGGCGGCCGCTGCCGGCGGCATATCTAATAATAATACGGCTTCGGGAAACTAGATGACCTGACTGTGCGGGCAGTTCAGGTCTCAATTCCAGCCTCCAATAATAATTTTTGTAACCCTCGAAACAACATTAATTTTAGTGATAAGCTTTCTCATGATATTATCCCTTCTCACCCTTTCTTTCATACTAGGAATAGATTTGATATTTTGGAAACCCTCGACGAATTCGACTCCCCTAGCAATGACGGGCGCGACGGTTTAGTCCCCTCTTGTTCCGAATTCGAACCTCACTCCCCTCTTTCTATTATTCGATCTCCTTTTAGGTTAAGAAATGTAGATTTAGATTTAACTTGTGAAGAGGATTGTTACCTTCCCCTTTTGTGTGAGAACCAAGATGTTCTTGCTTTTGTCGATGGTGGCGCTACAGTGAGCCATATAAGTAAAGAGTTTTGTATTTCCAGATTTCCTCAGGTTCCCATCATGCAAAGTAAACCTTTCTATGTAACCTTGTCAATTAATGTAGATCAGAAAATCAAAGTAGATCAGTGCGTCATTTTAAAAACCACGTGTCATTCCAAAGGCACTTTTGAGTGGAAATATTATTTACTAGAGGGCGCAACGGCTGAAATCACTTTAGGATTAGATTTTTTACGCCGGAAACGGGCTTTAATTGATTATGAAACTAACCAGGTCTTATTTAAAGATCAGTTTGGATGTGTAAAGTTAAATGTAGATTCTAATGAAATTAATATCAATCCGTCTAAATTACCCTTTACCTCCCGTAATACCAGGGCGCACTGTAGCAAAGCCACTTCACATCCCATTAAGAAGAAACCTCGCTCCCAGAAAAAGCACGCTCCTAGTATTCCTGATTCGGAGGATAGTAGTCTTGGCTTTGAGGGTAGTAACTCAGACTCGGATAGCAGTACGTCCTCTTCCTTATTTTCTTCCGCTTCTCACAATGAAAATATAGTTAAAGTCCATACTAAGCGCCCATATAATATTCCCTCTCGTTCCTTTCGCCGTATACATATTTGCACTGGCAATAGTGAGAATGGCGTCAATGTCATGTTTGATCCCTCGGTGATTAAACAACATCATTTCGGTATTCGCATGGCGAGAACCGCCACTCAGCTACATAACGGCAAAGCGTCTATTTTTGTTGCTAATTTTTCCAATGCACCGGTAACCCTTCCTGCACTGCGACACCTTGGTAATTGCGAGCCAGTGAATGATGATCTTCCTGACTTTGATGACTATGATTTCAATAAAGTAACTCTACCTACTTCTGACATCATCACTGAGGAGCAGTGGAAGGAGTTTAAATTCGGTCCTAATCTAACAGAAAACCAAATTTTAACTTTAAAAACTTTAATTCAGAAATATAGATCTGCTTTTGCCTTTGTTGACGCCGAGTTGGGGGTTGTGAAAGATGTTGTCTGTAGAGTTGATATTGGTGACCACCCTCCTATAGCCTTGAACCATTACCGTACCTCCTTTGCTGAGCGTAAAATTATTAGCAAGAGTATTCAAAAGGAGATTGCTTGTGGTATGATGGAAGAGAACAACAGTCCTTTTCCCTTTCCAGTTTGTCTTCAGAAGAAGAAGAACGGTACTTTTCGTGTATGCGCCGATCTCAGACGTCTTAACGAAGTATGTACTAAGTTCGTTTATCCTCTACCACATTTAACAGACGTTTTAGAAAGAATAGAAGGTGCCAAATACTTCCACAGTATGGACGGCAATCAGGGCTTCCGTCAGGTCTTGGTCCACGAGGATGACAGACATAAACTTGCTGTCATTACTCCTGATGGCAAGTACCAGTACCGTAAAATGTGTTTTGGATACGTTAATGCTCCCTCTATTTTTCAGTCTGCCATGGATAGAATTCTAGGTTCCCTTAAATGGTCGGTTGCGGCTTGTTACATGGACGACATAGAAACGCATGGAAAGACTTTTGAGGAAAGCTGTGATAGGTTGGAAATGATATTTAAACGATTGGTTATGTTTAATTTAAAGCTAAAACCCAGTAAATGTGCTTTCGGTTTTGAAGAACTAGAGATTCTTGGTCACTTAGTTTCTGAGGGTGGTATCCGCCCTGATCCTAAGAAAGTGCAGGCGATCGTTGACATCACTCCTCCCAAAACCGTGAAGCAAGTCCGGTCTTTTACAGGATCCGTTGGGTTCTTTCGTCGATTTATTCAGGGCTTTTTTAAAATCGCAAAGCCTCTTCATCGTTTAACCGAGAAATCTCGAGCTTTTTCATGGGGTAGTGAAGAACAAACTGCTTTTGAAACCTTGAAAGATATGCTTTGTAAGGCGCCTATTCTGGAGTTTCCTAATGAACGGGATCCCATTGAGCTGTGGACCGATGCGTCTAATGAAGGAGTTGGAGCTGTGTGTTTTCAAATATAGGAAGGGAAGCGTCGAGTACTTGGCTATGTTTCTCGGTCTCTTACAAAACCGGAATCGAACTTCAATGTTTCCGAGAAAGAGATGTTATCAGTAATATTTGGCCTTCAAAT
Source organism: Dicyrtomina minuta (assembly GCA_949802685.1). Classification (NCBI taxonomy): domain Eukaryota; kingdom Metazoa; phylum Arthropoda; class Collembola; order Symphypleona; family Dicyrtomidae; genus Dicyrtomina; species Dicyrtomina minuta. Next base: position 154,755,413 of record OX461808.1, on the reverse strand, counting down.
ATTTCGTTGTTACTTGAACGGCCGGCCGTTTAAAATCATTACCGATCACCAGAGCCTTCAATTTCTCTTAAATCTAAAAGAGCCCCATGGGCGACTCGCTAGGTGGAGTTTGCTTCTTCAAAACTATGACTATGAGATTGTCTATAATAAAGGAATTAATCACTCTCTCCCGGACATGTTAAGTCGCACCACCATTCCTTCAGTTTCTATTTCCGGTCTGCATGTTGATCGACTTTGCCCCTTTAACCCTCAATCAATATTTCTATGTAATCCCCGATTAATGCGGACTACTTCTCGCCATAGCGAACCTGATCTTTTATCTTTTGATGAAATTGTTCAAGATGAACCTCTTTTCTCGTATTGTTCTGAATTTGAATCTCAATTCTTTAAGCAAATGCAGTCTAATGATCGTTTATTGAAACCCATTATTAATAAATTAGTTCACAATGAAACCCTCGAAGAAGGAAGTCCTAATAAATATAATTCTGATTTTGCATTGATACATGGTATTCTTTATAAAGCTAATTTTCAAGAGCAAGGTAAAACTTGGCTTCTGGCAATCCCCGAACAATTGAAATTTAAAGTTTTTACCGAGATTCATGCAGAGTCTGGAGGTCATTTAGGTCTTTTAAGAACTTGGCATTCTATTAAATCCCGTTATTTCTGGCCAAAGATGTATAAAGATGTAAGGCGATTTTTAAATCATTGTCAGACCTGTCAATTTTTTAATCGGAATCATCAAAAGAGTAGCGGTCCTAGGTGTCCTGTCCCTCCTCCGATTGAACCGTTTGTTCGCGTAGCCATAGATTACATAGGCAACTTCAAATCTACCAAGCGAGGGAACATTTCTATCTTAGTTATGGTTGACCAGGCTACAAGGTTTGTTGAGGCTATTCCTACCAAAGGGCAGACGTCCATCGAATCCGTGAAAGCTCTGCGTAATTATTTAATTAATCGGCATGGAACTCCCCGAGTATTGGTTCATGGCAATGATGCTCCTTTTGTAGGGACTCTTTTTATGGACTATTGCAAAGAGAAAGGTATTCGGCAAGCTTTTTGTGCGCCAAACAGGCCACAGTCGAACGGCATATGTGAGCGCACTAATGATACTGTTAAGCGCACGCTAGCTAAATTTGTTAATTCCCGTCATTCTGATTGGGACGAGCACCTACAAAGTTGCATCTTTGCTATCAATAGCTCTATTAACGAAGTCACTAAATTTTCTCCCTACTTTTTGCTGTATGGGCATGACCCTTTCCTACCTATCGACAATAAGCTCCCAATTATAACTCAACAGCCCTTTAATGAAACCCCCGAAGAATTTCAAAATCGAATAACTTCCAATTGGACCAGTGCCAATGAGAATACCTGTCGTCGCCAATTAAAAGATAAGCTGAAGTATGACACAGCTCATCCTACAATACACTATGAAGTAGGCGATCTGGTTTTAAAACGTTCTTTTCATAGACCTTATGGTTTTACGTCTAAATTCTTGATGCGTTATTACGGTCCTTTTAAAATTGCGCTTAGGGCCAGTCCCGTAACTTACTTTCTAGTTGATCCTTTAATTGAAATCCACGATAATTTAGACACTACTACTTGTCTGGTCTCTCATGTCAATAATTTAAGAAAGTTCTACCCTGAACTAGAGGATAATATTCCTGAGGACGTGATAGTGAACTCTTGCCAGGAAGATAAAGATTTGTATAACTCCGCATATTTGGATGATGAACTAATTGAATACCCTCTCCCGAAAAAGTCATTGAGTATTTTGAGTTCAGGATCGGATGTCACTCCACCATCTCCTTTTGAATACTGTAGTAATTCGAGTCAGAGAGGGGCGGCGTCTAACCGTTCGCCAGAATATGTGCACGATTCACTTCATATAAATCCTTCCAATGTACAAACCCCTCCTCGTTTATTACCACACGTGGCCCAACATAATCTTTTTCCTCCCATTTCTCCTCCGAATCTTAGTCCAGGTAATTACTTATCCGATGATGAATCTGTGGGTTCGTTTAGAGGAATTGAGCAGCCTTCTGCATCCTTTTCGGTAACTTCTGTAGAGTCCTCGCTCCCAAGTAACGTTTCTAAACCTCTACCTCTTCCTTCTACTTCCCATCCTACTTCTATGAACTTTCGATCTGTTGCGTCGCCTGCAATTACCGCTCCTATAAGTTATGCCGGTAGGTCTAAGTCCAAAGCTAAGTCAACTACAACGGGTAAATCTAGAACAGCCTTATCCATTAGTTCAAAAGCTAGTTCAAAGAGTGGGCGTTCTGCTCACTCTGCACGGTCAAAAGCCCCTTCTACCCGGTCAAGCAGTCGAGCTACTAAAGCTCCTGACAGATATAGTCCTACGCTAAAACGTGTATTGGCCTCAACTAGTTACTTGTCACCTTATCAGTTGTTAGCTAGATTCTTTGAACCCTTCTCAAAATCTTAACTTAAGGTATATTCTATTAGTATTTCCTGTTATTATCGCTAGTAAGCTGTAGGTGCGGGTTGTTGTTATTTGTCTATAGTGACTCGCGGTCGAGTCTTTCCCACGGAACGGGGTGATTTTGTGACGCGACAAGTTGTCATGACCGTGACCATGTCTGGTGCCACCGTCACTCTACCTACAACCCACACACTACTTAAAACTAACACTGCTTAAAACTAACTTACAACTACCACTTCTTACAAACTAACACTTTTCCATTCCATCTTCCTGGTCCAGTCCGTTACCCTAAAAATAAATAAATTACACATTACATTACATTACATTTTACACTACAGTGAATCCTTGTCACCTACACATCAACATTATTATTAAATTATTTCAATAACTATTAGGTATTATAAAGGTACTTACCTGTGGATCCTTGGTCCTGGGTCAGCTCATGGTTTCTTCTTCTTGTTGCTGCTACGGCTGCGGTGACTGTCTCGTCCCATTATTTTCTAGTTTAGAGTTCAGAGTTTAAATTTGGACTTCCCGCGGTCCGTGTTTAAACCCTGAACTGGCTCAATTTAGCACACCTGACCTCTCACCTGATCAAATTCATTTAAATACGAATATTTAATGGAGTTGGACAGAAGACGAGGGCCAGGTACATTTCAGTTGTCAGTTTTTTTCAACAATTCACTTTTGGATCTGATTGAGATTGGACTTCCTGCCTACCTACCTAACTTTGCACGCTCTTTTCACTGAGCAGTGTTTCATTTTGGTGCCTTGTCGCCTTAATTATTTATTTTTGAAAACTTTATTTTATTATTTTATTATTTTCGTTTTATGTGAATTTCTGTTTAGAAATTCACCTTATTATTTTTCTCGTTGAGTTTTCCGAGTTTATTTATTTGTGTGCGTCTTGTTACTTTTATACCATAATATTTTATATATCTATTTATTTTTCCAGTTTCATATTTTTAATTCAGTGTGTGTGTTTTTGTGAATATTATTAAAGTGAAACCCCCGGTGTCTTGGTTATTGATAACCAGACCACAGCCCTTTTTGATTCATCTATTTAATTCATTTCTACCTAGACACTAAATATTTCCGAATTTAATATTTTATTCATTTCATTCCGTTATATATATTTTATTATTATCTCCTGTGTTAGCCTGTTACGATTATTTTTGTTCCCCCCTTAATATTAACGTAACATGGCACTCAAAATTATGTTGAGGAACTTGAGCAGAACATCATACTTGATCAGATCCCCATTCCTATTCGTTAGCTGGATCATCAATTTGCTTAGTTTAAGTGTTGAAAGATTGTACTTGAAACATTCTTTAACTTCATACATTTGATGGAATTTGAGGTCCAATAGTAAACTTTTAATGAAATGGCATTTTCCCATTTCAAACAAATGTACGAGTGAGTACACATCAACATTCTGAATAGAACTCATTTTTGGACAAACCTCAAAAAGCTCCTTCACAAAGTCGTATTCGTTCCTCAGAAGGCCTGATTCATATCCTAAAATAATTTCTTCTATTTCACAGACTTGTATTTGTTGATTAACTTCGTAATTGTCGTCTTCGTCATCATCATTACATGCAAATTTAGCAAACTGTCGGAAATCTAAGCAAGTCAAATGAGGCATGTAGACGTACAACAGTTTTTGAGCTGCTTTTCTTGAGAGATCACGGCACAAAGCAATTTTTTTGATTTTCTTCCCATATAGATCCAAGAAATGGAGTAAGTCATTTTGGTTTTGATCTACATCTTCTTCTTCTTTAGAGTCAGAGTCAGATTTCCGACAAAGATTTCCAAAAGCTGATGCACGAATTGCAGAAAAGTTAATGCTAGTGGATGGGAATTTTAAAGAAGTAGAGATTAATGCAGACAGATCTGGAAGAACGTTTCTGGGTTGGTAAACATTAAAGAATTTGTCACGAGGAAGAAAGGCCACTCTACCAAAGTCAAGAGCGATTTCGCACAGATTTCGTTTAAGAAGGACTGAAGTGGCCGCATCTCTCCAACATCGATTCACCAGGCGGAACCTTAGCAGATCTTTTGCAGTCAGAATTCCCAAGTTATCGAATACCTCAAGAAGGATCTATACGCAAACAGTTTACAAGGGAAACAGTTCTTGAATGCTTTGATGATTTAATGTTATAGTTAATGCATATTCGATCAAATTACTTACTAGATTATTAATATTTGACTCGATTTATTTGAAACTACATTAAATAATATAACTAGTTTTAGTGCTTATTTTAAATTTTAAATCACTCACGTCATCGTGGAATATAGCCATGGAAGTATGAACCACATCCTCGGCTTCAGATTTGGTTACAGCAGAATCAGGGAGGGCATCAGTGTTACTCACTTCAACGTCGGTATTATTTTCAGTCCGCTTTGAAATTGAATTTGTACTCATTTTGTAGCCAGAAAAGAACCACAACTGAAAGCCAAATGAACACACACACATAAATAAGGCTCACATTGATGTATAAATAAATCTCGTGGAAACTTTTAAGGGATTGTCCACAAACGACGTCACTAGTAAGGTCAATGGATCTCCTTGGCCACCGAACCGAAGACATTCTATGATAAAGCTAAAGATTACAATAAAATTACAAAAACAAAAATACGACAATGATTGGAGATTGGATTGGGATTGGCGAGTCGCGCGAGCCGGAAGTCAAGGAAATCCAAACAAAAAAGTATTCCTGTGATTGCTAATTCTGTTGTTGGCTTTTGGCTTTGAGATAGTGTAGACGCGACGCAAAACCAACATTCGACAGTTATGCCAGTATAGATAATTTGGCAGCACATAATGCAACGCAATTATTTCTAATTTATTGCGATATTTGTTTTATAATATGTCAGTTAAAAATAATTTTAAAAAAATACTGAACAAGAACTTTTCAAAATGTTGCCCAGCGAAAAGCAAAAATACAAAATTATGAGACAAAGTACATATTTGATAGTCAATAGTTAACAACTAGCTGCCATTTATCGAGCTACACAATAACACAATCCTTAACAATTTAAATCATAAAAGCATTATTATTTAAATATATGTAGATTAAATGGAATAAACAGACTAACAGAGTTAGCAACACAGACGCAATACACATTTGCAAGCGAATAAAAAAACTCACTAATTACTTTAAGGCTGTGTCGATAAAGCTGTGACAATACTATTATTATATTCTTCTAAAAAATAAAGCTGGTTCAATTACATAATCTAACAATCAACAATGAGCTTCCGTTTAAACACGTTTCACCATTAACAGTTCAAGTCAAACCCAGTGTGACATTCAACTCTGAATTAGCAGGCGCTGTCAACTAACTGTAAGTATTAAGTATTTAAATACCCACTTTACTGCAAGCAACTTTAAGCAACAGACAGTTAAAAATAAAACTGAAAGGAATTTTTAGGAATGACCAGATAATGGATGACCACTGCTGACTGCCACTGAGAATGAGGCTATAGAAAGTACAAAGTAAAAACTACTAACCGGGAAACCGGTGATAAATTATGAGGACGTTAGGAGGAGGAGGAGGAGGAGGAGGATGAGGAGGAGGATGTCATGCGCTCGAAAAACCCAGAAATAACGCTTCCCTCCTCCCTTCCAACCGGAATATTTTTTGCCTATAACCATTAACGGTATCAAAGTACAATTCAATAATTTGTTTTCAGTTTAAATTAATTCTACTTTGATGCCGTTAATGGTTATAGACAAAAAATATTCCGGTTGGAAGGGAGGAGGGAAGCGTTATTTCTGGGGTTTTCGAGCGCATGACATCCTCCTCCTCATCCTCCTCCTCCTCCTAACGTCCTCATAATTTATCACCGGTTTCCCGGTTAGTAGTTATTTCTGGGTTTTCCAATTAAACGATTTAAATTAAAATAAAACGAGTAGCGAGTTAGGTGTCCCAAAGAATCTGAATGTGTCGAAAAGTTAAATTTCCGATAGCATAATGATTCACTAATGACAGCAGCGGGAGTTCCGTACTGTCTCCGTTACTGTTGTATTTTTGATTTTGTTCACAATTTTTTGCGAATATTTGTTATTCTTAAATCACTAAACAGTCCTAATTTACAGTGCATCAAAATTAAAAGTAGTGTCCCATCACAATCAAGCAGCAACAGATTATGAAGGGACACTGTACTTGATTATCTTCGAATCTGGATCTTACAGACCAACATTATATTACATCAAACGGTTATAATAATTACATGCAGGTAAAATGGGTTTAATTATATTCTGAACAGTAAATATTTGTTAATAGATAATTAACAGTGTTTATTAATTAATTTTGATCAAGAATTTACCACAAGGAATGAATGTCGAGAGTCGAGCGAGATTTTAACTTTAAAGTGAAAAACAGTTTAAACATTCCCCCTAAAAACCAAGCATGTACTAGATACTTTTTGGCAGTGATACATAAAAATCCAATGAAATCCAAAATCCAATCCAAATCCAACTATCCAATCAATAATCCAATTCCAAAATCCAATCCAAAACCCAATGGATTTTTATATTTCTATTTTATCATTAATTATTAATTATTATTATTTATAAAATTGTGCTTTCGTGTTGAGTCAGTAAATGACAAATACAATTGTCTGTAATACTTGCATAATTGTTAACATGATAAGAACAGTGCTAATTTTATTAAGTAATTAAAATTTGTTCTTAGATTTTTGCAATAGTCCTATGCATGAATCATGCATCCCCATCTCTTATCCCTATTTCATGGCTACCAAGTCTTACAATTTCTTTATTTTTGCTTACAGAACTCCAAGTATAATTGAATACCACAAGATTGTGAAGATCTGTGATTGCTTTTAATATTATGTATTTCAATTCAAATTTAAATGAAATTTTAACACGTTTAGAAAAGTAGAAAAATAACATTTTAACATTGTGCAAATGAAATTGGCAAACATATCTAAAACCATTTCAAGTACGTTTTATATTATTTCCTTAGAACTTAGGTGCAATTCTATAGCATTGCAAAATCTTTCAAGTTTTTGAAATAAAAATAAAACACTTCTTGTAAAACTAAAAAAATAAATAATGGAGTAGTAAGTGTGGTACCAACTAAAACTGGATTTACAATATTGTTCATTGTATGCTTGCGTATATTAATTTGGCTATAATTAAATGCTTATTTTAAATCCACTCGGTTTTCATCCAGGAACTACCTAATAATATGTATGTATAATTATTAGTATATTTACACTTTAAATCCGGCTCTGTGGCCGAGGGGAGATTTTCTCTATCCTCGATAAACTCGGCGTTTGTTTTTGATCCGCTGAGCGAATCCTTTACATTTTTATTATAATGAAATTTAAAGTTGGCAAACAGACGCTACACGGAATACTGATTACGCTGCGATACCATGTCGGTCGTTCATAAATGATGTTGATGAAATGTTTGACATTTATATAAGACCCTATGACCCACCTTTTCCTATGTAATCGGCTTAATCATTGCGTAAATGGGTATCTTTAACATAGGGCATAAGATGTCATTAGTGATGGACAGTCTTTATGAAATTGTATAATATTAACGATAAACTTTCTTAATACGTAATGTAGTAACTATCTATACTAAAGTGAAATTTTCCAAACTACACTATAAATACGATACATATATAATGCTATACGCGACAGTATGACATAGAAATTAGGAAAGGTAAAATGTCAGAGAATGACCCTACTCTGACACAGCGCATTGCCAATTACCCACACTGTCTGGAAAGTATGTGTTTGTACGCATTAGTACACATCTAATAAGTATGTTGCGCGCGCATCATGTGCTAAATCATACTTACACATGCCACACTAGAAGTATACTTTTCGTAAGCATAGCGTAGCATGCCGCTGCTTATACTTCCCCGTGCTGAGTGAAGGCATGCTAGTAGAACGTTACGTATTAGTACCAGTCAGCACGCCACACTGCACTCGTTTATGTGTGTTGTGATCATGCTTACCCGTGCTAACTCAGTGAGTACGCATTGACATGCCACTCCATCCAAATTATCTGCATTAGTTAGTATTACATGTGACATGTATTTATATTCCCGCATTCATACAAACCTATCACAAGCAGTAGTCATACCGCCTCGTGTCAGGCTTACAGACTTTTTAACGGTTTTTTTTCATAAAATACACTAGTTGCCTAATTATTACAGGCATTGCAGTATTTTTGTTTTAGTAGCTACAAAGTCCTTAAGTGTTGCTCATTAACCAGTAACCCCGAATTAATTGCAGGCCGTCTTGTCTTGGATGAACTACTACTGTCTGGTGTCAAAGTGGCAGTCACAATCACAATAGTAGTACTACTATCTATCGAAATTGTAAGTGACAATTCCATCGTGATCATAGTGACCGGATGGCTAGAAGCCGAACGCATTAAATATGTGTTGCATCAATAGAAGCATGCAACGAGTCAACGAGATTGAATTCAATATTAATATTGAAAATAACATCAGTTTTTTTTAGTGCCGTCATTACTATTAGCTTGACAACATTCAAGATCGTGCTTCATTAACTGTCCCGTCAGATTTCGAATGGCACCAAAAAATTAATTTAGATGTTAGTCAACGTGTGATACTGTTTTGCATTGATTGCGGCGTTTGACTGTGACCGTGAGTATGACCCAGGAGATTAGTTGTTAATTATTGTGTGATGACTATGTTTGCAGTTTAACGCACATACCCAGAATTAATTGAAAGCATCTTGGATGAACTACTACTGTCTGGTGTCAAAGTGGCAGTCACAATATTTAGTGGTACATACCACTTGAAATTGAAAGTGACAATTCCATCGTGAGCATAGTGACCGCATGGCTACAACCCGAAAACATTAAATCTGTGTCGCATCAATAAAAACATGCAACAAGATATAATTCAATATTAATATTGAAAATAACATCAGTGTTGTTTAGTTCTGCCATGATTATTAGATTGAAAATATTCAAGATCGTGGTTCACTAACTGTCCCGTTTACTTTCGAAGCTCATGGCACCAAACAATTAATTTAGATGTTAGTCATTAGTCAACGTGTGATACGGTTTTTCATTGTGGCGTTTGATTGTGACCGTGACTATGACTGAGCAGATTAGTTGTTAATTATCGCGTGATGACTATGTTTGCAGTTCAACGTACATGTACGTTGAACTGCTATATAAAAAATTTATGTTTCTACGGGTAATCAGAGTTTGCGTACTAATAAAGGCAACTGATATTATTTTTAAGCAATGTGTGTGTCGGATTTTCGTACCTGAGATCACTTTGTTTGTATTATTTCACTCATACTAACTGTTAGTTACATTGCAGAGTACGTTTTAAACCGCATAATTAGAATGTAGTGGCATCTTCATTACAATAAAAAAATTACTGTCATTGCTATACTATCCTACACTTTTCGTTCATACACTGAAGCATACATTCGTGTCTTTGTTGTAAGCATGCAGGTGCATGCTCGCTCGTACCAATCATTAGTATGAAGAAGCATACCGATGTATTCGTTAGCAGCGTGGTCATGCGCATACGTGAGCGTACGTATTACTAGTCTCGTATCGCATACGTACGTCGACAACTGAGTAGTATGCTACCGCGTACAAAAAGTGACCTTTAGGCATGCTTCCCAGCTCAAAATTAGTATACTTTCCAAGCTATACAAAACTGTGCCTCCAGAACAGTGTGGGTAATCAATTAAATTGCCTATTATCATACATTGTATTTCAAATTCAAATCTGTTATTTGGGTGGAGCACACTCGATCACCATTTCATTGCTTAATAAAATTACCGTAGTACTGTTTGCAAAGAAATATCTTTTAATTCAATAATATTTTGTAATGATGAATAATTTAAATTCCTTTCAAACATTGCTAAATATATCGCACCGTGTTCGTTCCATGGTAAATTACTCGTCATTTCGTTTGGTGGCAGAGTGCTTATGCTGAGGAATGAATTACTATTATTTCACATTCTTTGGCTTGGCTCACGCTCGTTCCTCAGAAAAATTCAACCGTTCCACAGTCCATAGGCTGTGACCGATTTCCCAATTTCACACTTTGTTTTCATGGGGATAGTAATACTTTTTTCTCAAAGTGAGTAGGTGCGTATTCGAGATTGCCAGTGACTCCAAACGAATACATCTGTATCTGCATTCGCCGGAATGGCGATCCTCGTGTCAAATATATAATGCGTGGAGTATCAACAACGTCTCGAACGAGTCCTTTGAATAACGAAGAATTTCGGAAGGTATAATATAATGTATATAATATAGGGAATATTAACAATGAATCGTTATCATCCATTTGAGTGTGGCTGACGGAAATTCAGCCAAATTGGAGATGCAATATGTCTGGTAGCCACCCGCCGCCGCAGTTGTATTCCGGTGCGAGCCATCCTTTGGTAATTTGTGACGAATCCTTGAACATTGTTATTCTATTCAACTGTCAGGTCGGCAAACCTAAAAATAAAATGGAATTGATACTTCATTTTGAAGTTTGAAGTTTGTTTCATTCCAGTGTCAAGTCATTCAGTACAATGTATTGATTTCAAAAGACGGACACTATGTACAATATAAGTACAACAGATATATAGAAATATGAAGATGTAATAACTATTATGAGTATAAACAGTACAATAATCCACTAATACTAGTCGTTGGAACCAGTAGAACCAAGTAGCAGCATACGTACATTACGGTGGTCTGTGCCTACTATTTATAAAGTACTCATTTAGTCTGACTACAAAATCATCACACAGTTCACCATCCACAATTTGTACAGCATCAGGTACATCATTTCATTTCATAAATTTACTTGATTTCACGGGAACATCCTTAGCTGATATTAATTTTTTAAATTTAATAAAATTATGTGCTATTAATTAAGTACTAAACTATGGTGTAGCATTGGTTGATTACCTTATACATGCAGTGTCCTATTTAATATTTGCATTATTTAGCTTATTTGCTTGATTTAGGTAGTTGTTGGAGAATGTATAGAAATTTCAATTTCAAAATGTCCCTGTATGACATGTAATATTACACTCACACCGTTGAATTATGAATTTCGAAAGTGGCATCACCTCCTTGAATGTTATGCATGCGACCCATGACCCGAATTTGAGACATAGCACTTGGGCAGCCCGGTTTGCAGATCCTTCTGGACTTTGGACAGGACTACGTGACCGAAACCTTGGAAGTGTTTTTTCAGCTTCTCAACAGTTGTTGCAAATGGCAACGACAATCTATTCCATCTTACTAACATGTTGTAGTAGGGACACGCCTAATGGCGATCGGGTTCATTTTTTTCAAATCTTCAAGAACCTGTATCTTGTGTAGAGTATGACTTTTAATGAAGCATGTTGCACCGCCGTATTCGTCTTTTAATTTTGTATCTATTGAAAATATTCAATGTGTAAAATCAAAGTTTGCAAGAGACACTGGGGTTTCTTTGGTAAGTGATGGTCAGGCCGGTAAATGATGTCCAACTTCGGTAAGTGATGTTCAATTTTTTTTTTGTTTGAAGCTCAATTAGTACAGATCGATTAGAAATGAATAAATCGACTGCAAAAAAGTATTTTACAACGATGAACGTGAAATAACACTGAACCAGGCTCCTAAAGCTGCCTGAAAATCGTTAGGTAATGTTTTCCCCATCCGCCCTCTGCGGGGCCGCATTCTGCGGCCCAGGGGAAAATATAACCTTGCCGTTTCCAGTCAGTTCTTCCTACCGATTTTGCCTTCTTCCTGCCTATTAAGTTGCCGAGCAATTGTGTGCAAAATACTGCAGTAGTCAAAATGTTCATCTTTTCGGCACTGTATTTTTTTATTAACACCTTACAATTAAGTGACTAGTTTGTTGCTGTCTAGCATACGTGAAGAATTTTACTCGTACCAAAGTAATAGAATAGTACATATATTTGTGCTTGTATGCTTCTACAAACTATATATTAGAGTGTTTAAGAGTGTTATTTTGATTAAGCACAGTTTTTAATTGTGTTCTAATCTTCTGTCAGTCATCCCCGTTTCGTATCATCAAACTCTGGGTCCAGATCGAAATCGAATCAGCAATTCCTGTTTCACACTCGAAACTGCTCAAAAGCTTTGAAGTCGATGAAGGTTTTCAGGTAATAGTTTATACTGAAATTTATGCTGGCTTGAATCTGACAACGACAGTTCCAGTAAGGACATCTTTTACGAACATTGAAAACCGAAAACGTGGATTTTTTTTTGTGTGGATGCAATACATATGTGTACAAAGTAAATAAAGTAATATGCATTTATCATGGTGGTACACGATGCCAGTATGCCACATAGGCCCCTGTTGAAGACGAGATCGAAAATGGACTCATTAAGAGTTCTAATTACACCCATAAATTCCTCATTCTGCTTGATCCTGATGTATTTTCGAGTTGGCGCGAAGTACAATATTAAAAGTAAAGTTTGGTCTGCGCATACCGCATATTGCTCACTGCTTTATTACTGACTACTAAAGTGATTTGGTATAAGTTAATTTTACGATCACAATTTCTTTTCTGTTGTCTGTTTTCGTGTTTTCTGTCATGTAATTCCTTAATTTCCTATTGTAAATTTTTTTCTCTCCAGACCTTGTAGTCTTTGGTGAGTAATTAAGAATACAAAGTATCACCTTAGTCACAGTGGGTCGAGCATCGAGCACATTTTACTGACTCTTGGTGTTGACGAGCCCACATAATGACAACCACTGACGTCGTAAGTTTTAAATTACCCGCCTTGTTCCTGAATCCGTAGACTGAAAGTGGGATAGGGAATAGTGTGTGATGTGCTATAGTGTCAAATTGTATAGCATAAGACATTAGTTTTAAGCCTAGCTATAGGAAATATTGTATGTAGGTATATAGGTACTTCGTATTGTCATGTACTAACAGGGGTTCTCATAAATTATTTCCATTAGTTTAGTATGTGAGTCTAGCTATGTCTCGATATCATAACTTGTTAATGAATTTTGTAAAGTCATTTATGGACTACCCTGAAACTATCAAATTGTCATTTAAAGTTTTGATTGGATGTAGAATTTTCTATGTCATATAGTCGAAAGTTCCGTGTGCTTCTCATAGCACTATGTTAAATGAAACATAGAAGTTCTTCGACGCATCAAGTTCGATCCAGAGGCTTCGGCTACATTCATGGGAATTTGACTATAGTATGGAAAAATCGAATGCCGTACCGGGGATTCGATAACTGTCCCGACGCTTCCATTCTCAGTCTGCCGGAGTATTTAAGCCAAGACAAAAACTGCAGCCGAGGTCAGTCTCTGGACAGCCAGTTGAGAGAGCGGTACAACTCAGAACCAGAATTTATCTTTCACATACATAGTACTAGTAGTGAGAAGTCAGTATCAGTCATTACTATTCTCATAGTACATATAGTTTATAGTATTGTGAAGTGATTGTCATACCTTTTAGTATTTGAGTGTTAAATTTAAATAGTACGGACAAAGTGTCGCTAGTGTCGGAAGTTGTGTCTCCATTTACTATATAGTGTCACTTAATGGATTGTACAGATACATTTATTTAACATACACTTTTGTCTTCAGTGTGCAATATACTAGAAGTTGAGTGCCTGACTACGGCCGGACTTTGAGTCATTTATATTTTAGTTTACTGTGCTTAGTTTTATAGTGATTCCACATTCTGCCTTATTGTATGGGCTTTACCTTGGGCTAATATTTCTGTGAAATGAATTGAACAGTAGAATAAATACAGTACTAAGCTATTTACACTAAAGTGACTGTAACTTGCGTGCAGTGTATTTATTTTACATTTGAACACCCGAGATCCGGTTTTTTGTCTGTCATCACCCATATTTGAGCTATCGAAGTGTTGCCGCCGCAACACTTGGTTTATTACAAGTTGGATTCGGATTCGGGGGAAAATAATTTTGTCATTCGAAACTCCGACAATCAGATTGATAAGGAGTTTGCAGAGTTCCAAAAGGTAATTTTAATGTTGAAGTCGTCATATTTATGCGTCATATTTGTTTTATAAAATTTGTATTACAGTTGTTAGTATTTCGAATCGGATTGGAGTAAGGTACAAGGGAACCACACCAAGTGGTACATCCACACCCAGATTTCAAAATCACATATTCCAAAACATTAGAATAGTTTTGTACAGACCAAAAGTAGCTCGACTGCATTTTTACGTTGTTTGGTCACAGTGGCCAGCAAAAGTTTTTAAAAAATTCAAATTTTTGTATTTTACAGTCTAGGTGCTAGGCCAGTGTTGAATGTAATTTATTTAGCCGTCACATTTTTATATTTAATCCTCTATGCTAAAGGATTATAAATTCCGTTAAAAATAAATTGGACGTTGGATCTACATATGGTACGGTAAAAACATAGGAAATACAATTGTTTCTACCATCATGCCGTTTTATTATTCGGGTTCAAGTCAAGTTTCACCTGTGTCCAATCAGCGAAAAGCGACTGTGTAAAGCAGTCTTTAACTTGAAAAAATGCGTGAGGAGTGTATAGTATATTGAAGTGTTGCGCGGATAAATTAAGTCCTTTTCCAAACTGCTAAATAAATTACAGTGGCGTAGACTATTTTGAGGATACTGAAATCTGTCTTTGAAGGGTCTTATCTCGTATAGGTGCAGTCGCGGGGTTGGCCAATAATACTGAGCCTGCGATCTTTCCCAAGTACTTAAAAAAAATACTTTAAATATAATCGCAAGCTTGAACATCCGCTCTATCTAATTCGATGGCCTTATATTCTGTACTATCTTCTTTCCTTCGTTCAAAGTACCGTTGTAATTTGGGAACAACCAACTTTGAAGACTGATATTTCTGAAGTAACAAAACAATCACAATGTACGCTGTTCACAATGTACGTTGTTCACAATGTATTTCCCAGCTATTGTTGTTGCTGTGATAGATTGTGTTTGTCCACAAATCGTTCTGGGCCGACGATTGGCAAAAACATGGTCGTTTTTGTTTTTTCACAAACGAAAAGAACAATCGTTTTTGTACACAAATTACGACAGTAGTTCAAAGCTGTGCACGAAAGTTTAAGTTATGTTTTGATAGTGTATATAACTAAAGTTACTATAGTACCTGTATATAACTAGGTGGTTAAAAGTCATTCCTCGATTTTAACAGAAAACCCAGAACTTACAGTAAAGGTACTCCTTGTATCGACGAATAATAGGGCTTGTTCCTAAACGCTGAAAGAAATACGCCCATACTCAGTGCTAATGTGTTTCTGCTGTAAACTGAGTAATCATAACCACCCGCCGATTAGTGAGAAATAATAATCAGTGAGATGATAAAATGTGATTTGCATTTAATGTTACTATGGTAACTTATCCTAAAGTTGTGATCAGGTCACCAGTGTAATAAAGTTGTATTTTCCTGGACCCCTTGGTTCATTTAGCACATGCGTTACTAGGTAGGTACACCTATTTTAACGTGAAAGTTCCGTCTCCTAAACAAAAATTAAAGCTCGACAATTTATTAGTTGATGATCGATATGAGCTTTACAACGTAGACAGTCGCCTCGGGTCAGATATGCTTTAATTTTGGATATATTCTCACATTCATTTAATTTACATTTCAGCGTTCTTCACCACTTTCCACTCCTATTTCCGACCACTGAATAAAGTTTTGAATTGCCAAGAGTTCATCGCTGTGAAAGTTGAAGGTTGGCAAAGGACGAAGAGATCATAATAGATAGAGCAAGTAAGTAAGGACAATTATGTTTAATTCCAGTTTTGTTATACAATGTTAAAAATGGCATATTTCAATTTCATTGAGTTTAAAGACGGCAATAAATTCTTTTCAGTAACCTGTTGTCGTTTGGGTCCGCTACCTCCATTGACTTATAACAAGGAAACGAGAAGATTAGCTGGTGTGGATTTATGGATTGTCGAGTAAAGTGTCTTTAGGTCACCATGGAAGATTCTTGCAAAGTTCAGACACAATTTAGTTGTGACAGTTGCCCGTACAGATGCAAAACAAACAAAAGATTGATAGATCACAAAAGAGTGCATAAAGAGAAAACGTTCTAGTGTACCTATACTGGTTGTACTTATTCTTCTTCATATGCAGATAATTTAGTACGCCATCAGGTAGTCCATTCAAATCTAAGACCATTCAAGTGCGACTTGTGTGAAAAATGGTTTAAAAGGAGTGATACCCGTGATCTCCATATTCGAACTCATACTGGAGAAAAGCCCTACAAGTGTCTTTTTAAAGATTGTGATGTTTCCTTTGCCTGTACAAGTAGTTTACAAGTACATTTTCGTAGGCACACTGGTGAAAAACCTTATCGTTGTTTGTATAAAGGGTGTGAATACTCCTCTGCCGCCGCTTTGACTTTAAATAAACATTTTCGTCGTAGGCACACAGTTGAGAGATCTTTCCGTTGTTCTAATGAAACGTGCGACTATTCTTCTACGGAGAGAAGCCAGTTAAAACGCCACATGATGACGCACAATGGTGGAAAGGTTCATACTTGTTCATTTAAAAATTGCAAGTATTCGTTCATTCATGCACGTAATTTAAAGAGACATACTGACCGGGTACACATTCGAAAGAAACGTCATGCCTGCCAGTTGTGTGAACACCGATCTGCGACTCCACTTGAACTGAAGATACATTTAAAGAATCATGAAAAAGCTCTCGAAACTTCTGTTAGCCGCCCCCGTCTCAACTCCTTCAAAGCCAGCTCACAGGACGAAGTTTCTAATTCAAATCTGATCACAAGTTTCGAAGCCGATGATGAGCCAAGGGTAATTGTTCACCCTTTCGTTCGACTTATCAGACTTGAACCTGGCAACTGTAATTTCGGCAGGAACATCCCAGGGACCAGCGCAGTACGTGTTGAAGCTTCCTTAATACAGGAAACAAACTCGGAACCTTGCAATAGTTCAAGCGCAGAGGATGACCCTAAACTATATATTCCTACTGTTGTAGTACTCAAGAGATTACAAGTCAATTACGGCAGTGACGATGATTGTATCAGTGTCAGTTTGGAAGTAGAAAGTCCGGAGGAGAATATGCACAAGGGGAATATGTCCTACGACCATAAAGGGAGAGTAAGTCAATTTAGATTATTATAGGGTACCACCTGATATATATAGACGCATATTTTTATTGTTCGGAATCCAGAAAGGATAAACTATAATAAACTGATAAAGGCAGAGTCTGCTATCTATAAAGATAGTGGTGCCGTGTGGCAGGGAGGTAAATTTCGCGGGCGTAGATCTGACAGATTAGTGTTTGAAAGTATTGTAAAGTAAGCACATGGTTGCTGAGTTCTGACTTGTCGAGTAAAATTGTCTCCGCAGTTCCAACTTCTTCGGCTTGTAATCATTTGTAAAGGGAAATTAATGATTTTCTGTAGTTAATTTTTTTAGTGTTTCTCAGTAGTATTGCGGTAGAAAAACTGAATAAGTATTTTGCATTAACTGACTTGTATCTAATATTGAATATAATTCGCCAGTCATATTTAGTCGGTCCTTTATCATCAGTCATCAGTTTTTTTTTAGGGCATAATACACATCAACCATCAAATGGAGAAGGAAGGTGTCTCTCTAGAAACTAATGCTGAAATAGTAGAGGACGATATCCAGGTATTTTTATATGTTTAGTTGTTATTTGTGTGTTTCACTGACGATTTTAGTAGGGGCGCGCCTGGTGATTGTGTTCGTTTTTGTTCACGTCTTTTTTGAAAGTCTGTTCCTTCTTTTGCAATTCCATCCCGAGAGCAAAGCTTTATAATTCAAACTATTAAATCAGCATAGTTTCTTTGATATCAAAGATGAGAGATCTCGTATTTGAAGTTATCATATAATATATCATGCCTTTTGGTGAACATTCAAAAAAGGATTGATGTCATAGAAACGTATGTGCCCTTTAGGGGATCACTTGGTCCCCATTAGGCATTAATACTATATAGAAAAGTTTAAATTTCGTGACTTAATGGTTATGGTATAACAACTGCATGCCCTCCTGGGATTTTCTCGTCTCTTTCAATGAATATTATTCACATGTAGTGCCCACCAAATTATTTGCAGCCACCTATATGCCTTTCTTATGTTGTATGTTTTAAAATGGAAATTCGTATTTATGACCGTTGAATGTCACATGGATTTAAAAAAGTTGAATGATTGTTATGAATACTTTATTTGTCACAATGCAAGGCGAAACTATGTTGATGTGATGTGTGTTCACAATTTAACTGTGGTCATGTACATGATATACTTATGCATGCACAGACTAGTGAGCTGATCACTCACTATTAAGGACGCAATCTTCAAATTTTGTACATTTTGATTTTATTTATTTTCGGCCAATCCAATAAAGTGCAAAATTGAATTGATTAATGATCGTAGTGAATAGCATATGTGCACATTTCAACCCAATACATTAATTCAGACGAAATTTCGAAATTTGAAGTAAACAAATTAAACTTTTGTTCCAATTATTTAAAAAGGACAGGTTCATTAATTTTTTTTTTACCGTGTGAGCTTTTACATAAAAATGCTATAAATTATGTGGCTATATGAGTCAAAGGGGACTATAAGCTAATAACTATAATAGATGTAGGCCCATTGTATAGTTTTTGTTTCGCTGTTGATTGTATATCCTTTGATTATTTAGCTCTGGAAATATATTATTATGAAATTAAACTTTTACAGATAATAACAATGTAGTAATTGTGCATCCATAATTGTATCAGTTAAGTGTATACAACATGCTCGTGTTGTTACTTCACTTCCTTCCACGTAAGTACTGTATCGAGTTGTAATTATGAGAAAATGTGAATATTTTATTAAATAGGTGGTTCGTGACACTGGACCAACAAAAGTTTGTGCAACGCCGGTCGAGTCTACATCTTACTTAAAACGTGCTCCGATTAACGTAAACCAAATAGTGTATGTCCTCGACCAATGCTTAAAACGTCCCTGCAAACTCGGCCGAATTGAAACTATACGCACAAGCTTTGGAAATGTAATGAATAAATAATATTACGATTATCACGGTAAAATTACCAGGTTTAGTTCACATGCAATGAGCGTTTCTTCACAGATATGCATCCGGCTTTAGTCATTAGAGTTGTATATTTTGTTACTCGCATTCTCTAGTAATCGTTGAATTATTTTTGTAAATATTCAATTTTCTTGTTTGTTTGTTGTTTTTATTAGCCATTGTAAGCATATGGTTGACATCCAGTTGCTTCCATCGGACGAAGTGGATAGCACAGAAAAAGCACGACAGAGAGATGCGAGTAGCAAAAGAGCTAAATTATGTGGGAACATCAGCGTAAATGTGAGGCATACTGCAGAATTCGAACCTCCTCCAAGCTCGTCGATTTTTGTGGAATTTCGGGTGACAGGTAGGATAATGGATGACTCTGCGAATGGGAAAAAATTTTTTGCTGGAACTGTGGGTGAACCGCCTTCTTTTAAAACTGAAAATCGGTAATTACTTTGTATAAAATTACACGATTAATTGTCTCTGTTCTTCTGTAGCTATTATTCTTGATAATTTCGTCATTTCTGAAACTTTTTTTGGATTTAGCAAAAACCTGTAGTGTAGCGCAAAGCGTAATTACTGAAACTGCTGTTCATTTCTCAACTTTACAGCATCTTAGTATTTTTCGACTACGGCCACGCTGCGTACTGCACTTTGGATAATATTCGTTTGATCAGATTCAGTGGGTCATGGGGTGCGATGGGAAAGCCTTGGGCGGACGTCCATCCTGATAATCAGCATTTCATCGAGAGTTACCTTTATGATTATCCAAACAACCACATGGCTAAAACTAAACTATCCAATTTAATAACAGTGGAGTGGAATGGTAATTCATTAATTTTGGTATTGAGCTTTGGAGACAATTTAGTAATTTCATATGGATACAAAGTATCACGCAAAAAATTAGCTTTTTTTTTGCATATATCAAAGTAGTAGATCAAATGTATCTTTCGTATTCGTTTCAAATACGTAACTATTGAATTAATAATTATATAGGGCATTGGTGGACAGCTCGAGTGGTGGGAAAAGACTGTTCGTTGGTGACTGTCCAGCTATTGTCTAATGTTACCAAGATGGTCATGTGGCGAGGGTCGCATAGGTTTCTTCAAAATTTTAAAGAACTATCTCCAAGTAATGACGTTATTAACTATATAATAGCGTTTGTGAAAAATCAAAATGACCCATGCACAATCAATGCTAAAAGTGACCACTGTTAAAATGTCAAATAAACTAATCAACATCGACACTGGAGTCAGTGGATGTTAACAAGTTTAGAAAAATTTGGAAATGTTTCAATGCAAGTCAAAATGTGTATGAAATCTAGCAAATGTTCCATTCGCTGTTCATGTGTTTCTTAAAATTGCCAACTGTGCATTGGTGCATTGGTGCATTTTTGTTTGCATATAAAAATGGATGTGTTTCATTTTGTTTCTTTATCAGCGTTAATTATGTACATTTTCATAACTTTAGATTAATTCGATTTAATCAGATGTGTTACTGTTCCTGTACAGTTTTAATTAACATGTTTTCATTCTTTTTTCAATGTTTCCGTTTCCCGTGCTACGTTAATTTTTGTTTTAATAGAGGAACGAAACAAAATAATTTCGCCCGCTGTGGATACGTTGCCTGAATACGAAGGACAAACTGTGGTATAAAATAATTTTTTTAGTCAGTTTATTTGTGACCAAAGACTTTGAGTTGAACAAGTTGCTATTTAATCGTTATTACATCGAGGTTGTTGGATTATATCAGTAGGAGTTTAGTTTTAAATGGATGATTTTGACTGTGTAACAGACCCGGAAGATCCCGAAAAAGCAGGATGGGAGCCCATTCAAGCCACACGAATGCTCGATTATTTGCTCTGAAAAGGTTGTCGTCGACTCTCAACTTCTTAGAACAGTCAGTCTGCTCTTGGTTCCATTGTATTGCGGGTGGTCCAGGTTAGCAACAATGCTTCTGTTTCAAGTTTCAATTTTACTTATTTAGACTTTTAATATTATGTGCATTTATTTAATGTTTTTAAGAGAGACTGAAGAAATTGATGCTACTTCAGCCAAGACGGTGTCTGTCTTGTACCAAGCGCCTTGTGGAAAGACTTTCAGAAATTGTGCAGAGATTCAAAAGTTTATCACTGCGACATACTCTCACATTGGAATAGATTCCTTTACGTTTTCCACGTCTGCAGACTGCTCTGCCGAGTTTGAAGCAGCTCTTCAGGGTCCAACAGGCTCTTACTTTTGCGAGGTATTCGTTTAACAACCTGTTCTAAAATAAAATGAAGATTACTGTAGATTATATTAGGGCATGTAGTTCTCACAATGACAGAATATACTATTGCTGGGGTATTGGTTCATGTATTTCTAATCTTGATTTGTAGGACATTTCTCTTGGCGAAGAGTTGGCGCCCATCTCGAAAGTCAACTCGCTAAATGTGGATCAGCCGAGCGCTGTAACTTATTCAGCAAAAGCAGTGCCTGTCGAGGATGTGTTTATCAACACAGACTCGGGATTCTTGGTTTGTTGTGACTGCACTGATAACTGTGACGTAAGTTTAGGTTGAGCAAAGTTTTTGTTTTCAGTCATCTGTATAACGTTTAAAATGCCATAATCTTGGGAGGTTGGGACAGAACAATTTGCATTTTTTAAAAGCATGTAAATAGAACATTTTGCAGTGTTTACAAAGAATGCTAATATAGCATTTTTCACTTTATAAAATATTGTAAATGTTTACTCGTCAATTTAGCGATATGTTTTGACATTAATAATTTCATAAAACATTGTTTGATTCGTGATTTTTACTCTACTCGTTAAATAATGATCAATATTTTTTGTTTAGAATGCAGAAGATTGTGCGTGCATTGGTTTGACTCGGGAAAACACTGGTAGTTCGTTGGCTTCATCCTTCATTGGATACAAGCATCGTCGATTGAATAGGAACGTAACGAGTGGTATTTATGAATGCAACGCAAAGTACGCAGTAACCAACCACATACTATTTGTATTACATCTAGAGTCTATATTTACTTTAACTGATTAAACATCACCTGGAAATCCTAAGTAAATTTAACCCAATATTTAACTGCAATTTTATTTATAGCTGTAAGTGCAGAATTGACACGTGCATCAACCGAGTTGTGCAAAATGGAATTAGGTGGAAGCTGCAAGTATTTAACACGTCGGGTAAAGGATATGCAGTTCGGACGCTTCAAGACATTCCACAAGGCTCTTTTGTGATGACATATACGGGAGAAATCATGTCCAGTGATCACAGCTTTCAAGTAGGTGGTTAATTAATGGAATGTGTTAAAAACTAATGCACTACTTTCTCTATGAGTGTAGTATTTAATTTTGTTTTAAATATTTCAACAAGGTGGCAAGCCAGTTTGGTGACGAGTACCTGGCAGCCATCGATCACTTGGAGTACGCTGAAGAGTGTAAGGAAGGCTACGAAGCAAACGTGGTAGAGCTCACTTCAGGTAATGGAACAATGTCTGAAATTCCACAAGAACTTCTTAAGGAGGTTGAAGAGGACATGGATGGAATCTCGAAAACTCGACTTTATTACGGCTACGGTCAGAACAAAATTTATTCAGTGGATGCGAAGCGGATTGGAAACGTGTGTCGATATTTAAATGAAGATCCATGTGTCCTATGTTTCATTTTTAATGTATTTAAAATTTTAACAACTGCCTCTGTAACTAAAGACCGTATGGAGCCAAATGTATGAATAGAAATCCTAATGCAGACTTGTAAATGCATTTTTTTTGTTTTTTTTAATAGCATTCTTGCAATCCAAACCTTTTTAATCAGGGGGTCTTTGTGGATACTCATGATATTCGGTTTTCATGTATAGCATTGTTTGCTCGGAATTTTATAAAAAGTAAGGTTTGAAAAAAAACTACTTGTGTGTCTCTCTTTCAAGTTAGATCAAAACATTAAACTTGTCTTGTTTTTTACGTTATTTTACATTGACTTTCAGGTGGAACGGAACTTACATGGGATTACAACTATAAAGTGGGAAGCACGGGCAAGACAATTCTCTGCAACTGCGGTAGCGTATCCTGCCGAAAGAGACTCTTGTAGCAACTACATTGATATTGTATAGAAATGTCGTATGAGGCAAGGGAGCAGATTGATATGAGCTTTATTAATGTCCTAGTAGATTTTAGTCCACCACTCATTTATGATGCATAATAAGTATTTATTATTTGTTTTTGAAATTTTGTACTGTTTCTTTTGTTTACAGTAGTAGTAGTACTATGTTAGTTTTTATAGTTTTAAATGTTGTACGCAGGTACAGAGTTTTTTAGAATTGAATATGTGTTTACGGGTTTATAGTTATGTGCAGTCGCTGCGTTCACCTTTTGTATGGATGACATGAATTGTTATTGACGTTTAGACATAAACGAATTTTTTGTATTTCAAATGTATTTATTGTACCAATACGCATCCTAATATTAGGACACAACTCTAAATTTGCACCAGACGAAATAACCATGATCCCATACAAAATAACTAAAATTATTTTTTATTTAGTCTTAAAAATGAAACATAGAATATTTCCGAAACACGTAATGAATTATTTACACCTTATACAAACTTTTTCTTCTTATTACATTAATTAATTAATGATTAAGATTCTTATGATTTGCTGGCGTCTTACTTTGTAATGAATTATCCTAAAAGCCATTGAAGGCGTTTTCGCAAAGTTCAATTATATTACAATTATGTCACGATTTGAAAAAAAAATTAAGTTTTCATGACTTTTGAGGACATCCGGAATTTGTTAATGTTTGCTCTAGCACGAAGGCTAAATTAATTACATAGCTAGCAAGTTGTAGCAAGTTTTTCAAAAACGCTAAAAGCAGCAATTTTTTTAAAAAAACGCTGCGATTTTGAATTAACATAGACAGCATTACGTCAGCAATATTGATGCTGCTTGATATTGCTGATGCTGATGCTAACATCAAACTCGATAGATATTTCTCGCTACGCTCAGCTTTAGAAACAGCATCAAGACCTTGTGCGCATGATCAAAGCCATACATCAAGGATCATATATATCCTTGGTCATACATGTCATTTAAAAAAATCAATTCTGACAATTATTTTATTTCCTTTCATTGACTTTTTTAAGCGTCCGAGTGTTCTGTATGACATTTCAGTTGTGCCATTTATGTTTAGCAATTACTGTACGATGAGACGTTAAAACATACGTCAGATAGTTGACCCAGGGGTCACCAAAAGTAACATGTGATTTCACGTTAACTTACTAGTTAGTACTTCGAGGGAAATTTTATTAAATTATTTGTTAAAACAGTTAAAAATAATAATTTTGGTGCATTTTGATTATCGAGTTTATACAAACTATCGGATTTGGTTTTATTTAATGCACTTAAATTCAACTCTTGCATAGAATATTATACTACAATACACTTTCGAATTAAAATAATTGACCTCTATAGTCCCTGTAATTCTTGCGTGAGCATTATTTGGTTTTTAAAACCTATTAATAACGGTAATTATAAAATTTAGTGCATGAAGTCAAAACGGAGTTTGCAAAACTCGTCAATCAATTTTGAATGACGATGATTGCCGTAGTAAGGGAAAATTGGAGATGGCGTCAATACAGCCATAATATTTCAATGGCCACTTTAATTGTATTACCTCATTCCATAATACATAGCTCTAATATTTAAAAAAAAAGATTTTAAGCACCCTTCCACAATTAAATTCCTCGATAATCGATAATAAGAAAGCTCCATGCATTTTTACGTTCTTATATTTGTATAACATCTAAAAATTTTATTTCGGTAACTTAAAAATATAATATTTATTAATCGCCTAAAACCTTAAACCGGAATTAGCTTAAGGAATATAAATAAGTACAATATTATTAGCAGTCTGAAGGCTTCTTGGTAAAATATCCTGCACAATTACTTCAGCAAGATTCAGTTTCCATAATGCTGTCTATGTAAATGCAATTTCAAATAATCAGCAAGTGACAGCATTTTGCATGCAGCATTTTTAGTGAGCAAGTTTTACAAAAAAATTGCTAATGCTAGCATTATTGATGATGCTAGCTATGTAATAGCTGCTTAACAGCTATTTCTTCGTGCAGTAGCATAGTTGCAATACCTTTCAGCAGACCATACATTGCGCCCTTCATTCCATAGCATCTGCTATTACTTTCACGCTGCGTCGATATACGGAAGGCAATACGTGGGGCACTCAGGGTTGGGTGTACTCGTCTGCATTTCGGTTTGGTCGTCGAAATACATTCTTGTGCATATACCTCTCTCTGTAGTCCTCCGGAAGGGAAGTCTAATCATTGCTCCTGAAGAGGAGGATAATCTACCTAGACTGCAATCAGGTCGGCCGTGTTATAGCCACAATCCAATTATAATACATATTACATATTAGTTCGTAGGATACCAGCTGTGCATTGTGACTGACTTACTTCGGGAACGCTCCATAGGTGGTGTTCAGACATTCGTGTCGCTCATACCGAGGGGAAATGTTTGTTTACATTCACATGCTGGTACAGTAACTGCACTGGGTTATAGGTATATGCCTGGAGAATCCGGTAAGTGCTACATATGATGATATTTACACTTTAATGTCTGATGAATATACAACATCATTATTGACCTTCATCATTTTCATCAAATATCTACATTCTTATCAATTTCCTCCTCCTGTTCGAGCAGCTTGTCTTTGTCTATAGGCAAACACCTCATCTTCATACTGATCTTCATAGTGGTCTGGAATTAACATGTACAAAAATGTTAACAGTTACTAAAGTATATAGCAAGCATATTGCAAAAGAAAAATCCGTTTGGCAAAATAACAAAGTAAAATAAATTACAAAATTTCAGGCTCACACTAAAAAAAACATCATAAATATATCAAATAAATAAAAAATGACAGAATTTAATAATTTAAAAATATATACTAAATATATTTGTTATTAAAATGATTACCTATAGTACTTTGAAATGCGTTCGGGCAGTACACAATATTGAATTTCGTATTGGGCATTTTTGCAAACACATACATCTTAGCCACTCGAGACACTAATTGAGCTCGCCCCGAATATTTGAATTTGAATTCTCTTAAATCTGTAAAAAAAGTACACATACAACACACATATTACAGACATTTATACAATAGATTACATGGTGCTTAATACGACCTATGATTGCAACTACAATGAATACGAATTCTTCATGAAATTAAGAAAGCATTTTATTTACGTTTTAAGTGTGCGACGGATGGATGTAGCCGTAGGAGATCAAACGTCTCTGGGCGATCAATGGACACTGAAATCTCTGTCGTTTGTAGTTTGGTGCACATGTCAAGACAAAATCCCGAGAATAAATAATCAAAGAAAAGGCATCTGTCCGTACTAATAAAAAACCCTTCCGTGTGAAGGCCTTTGATTTCAATGAACTCCACCAGCGGACACATGACCCACAAGGAATGATTCAAAGCTCGCAAGTTCTTTCAGCTGATTTGCAGGTCACAAACATTTGGAAGGAGCTTCGCTATCAATTTTGCATCTGTCATCTCAGACCAGGAAGAGTGACAGATTTCCAAAGTGTCTACGCTCTTACAGTATTTTTGATCCCGACAAGATCCATCATTATTAGACAAGAATTTCTTGAGACACAGTAGATTTTGCCTGATACCACATTCAGAAGATTTCAAACTGATTTTGACCAAGTTGGGAAAATATTCTCCGGGTAAAACTCCATCGTGGAAGCCAAAGACGAAGCCATCCTAATTTTCAATTAAGACAGCAGGTCTTCGAGTGTCACTAAAATGAAGTGTTCCACTCAAACTCATTTCCGTTAAATTTTTCATCGGTGGAATGGACAATTTAGTCCGGAGATCAGTTGGGTCGATGCGGAGGTCCAACTTCTGTAGCGTGTCTTTGGACGACTCAATTATTGCGTTGAGGAAAGGCAAAGTGTTTGCATAAAATGTAGGCGCTGGTCTCATATTATGAACGGCCAAAGTGAGCTTCGTCAATTTCGGGTTTAAGGCAGCCAATTGCTGGATTAGGGGAAACAATCCCTCAAAAGCCCCTATGGATCCGGGTATTGTGTATTCAAAACTTTTTATTAGGGGACCTTTCCCATGCTGGAGTATGACGGGGAGCGTACTCGGCCTCACATTCTTGATGGAGTTTAATTTTGAGGGGAAGGACAGGAGACGAATCAGTACTTTAGAAGGTTGGGTGCCAGTGCCGGTGTTCGTGTTGCCAATGATAAGGGTCTGTATTGGAATAGTTCTTGAATTCCATTCCGCTAAGTTCCCTTGGTCCAAACCCCCTAGGCTTGCTTCCCTCAAGTCCAGACATTCCAAATTTGGTATGTAAGCAAAGAAAACATCGTGTAAATATTTCTGGGATACTAACCCAACCGGACAAAGGCTTTTGATCTGCTTTCCATGAAGTTCGCAAAACATTACGAGATCTGGGAAGTTGTGGTACTTGCTCACAAAGTATTTTGATGATTGAATACGGAAATTAGATGCTGGAAATTGGGCGGAAGTTGAAATTAAAGCAATGAGGGAACTGAGCTTATTCGAACTTGTGTCCCTGTCTCCGTGTTTGTAAAAATGGGAATTTTGTCTTCTCGTTGCCGCATCTGCCCCATCTAACGCATCTGCCCCAGGGTTCATGTCCAGAGCAATGTAGCAGGCATCCCTTTGTAGGAGAGTTGAGGTGGCTAAGTCACGCCAAGTTTTATTTACAAGGAGAAAACTGAGCAAGTCTTTTGTTGAAAGGCGATGGCTGCTAAAAATCATGCGAAGTTCCTGCAAAAAAACAGAATATTTTTATTACTTTTAAGTAATTATATAAATAATAATTATTTATAATTTTTTTTGGTAGCGTAATCTAAAAAGTTCAAAACAACACTTACATGTTCACCGAGTGTGACCAAAGGCGTCACTCGCACTGGTGAACTACTATTATTGCCATTAACATGTAGTTCAGAGTCAGAGACCGAATTCTCCCATCTCACCCTTCTACTTCCTCCCGGTACCGGCTCTGGCTCCTCCATGAATTAGCCGAAATCCTATTTCAACGACGGGAGTCCCAGAAAGGCTTCAAATGTTTAGCTGCAAGATCAGAAATAGTTGCATGTAGATTACTTAGGTAACTTTTAACATAAATTAAATATTATATTTAATTACAGTTATAACATAGGGCATCACCCATGAATAAGTTAAAGCGTTAAATTTGGCTTAGAAACTGCGTGGTAGCAGGTTCATGTCCTAATATTATTTAAACCAAATACAAACAGGACTGAAATGGTCTTTGTGATATTCAACTCAATTATTTGAATTCATTGCTGTTATTTTCTGTTTCAATAATTTAAATGCACCTAAAGTTGTCGTTAAAATGAACTACAGGCTACAGGACCGAAGAGAGTTTTTTTTTAAAATTCAGACCCCCTACTGCTGGGGCACAGTCAGACAACAGTAATTTGATTTAAATACCATTAGGATGTGCAAAGCAGTGCGCCCTGATACGATCCAGGAAAATAATTGAATCATATTAATTAATATTTCTCGCAAAAAAGTTCAGAAAAACATTTGGCAGGCCCAGGATTCGATCCCGCGCCGCCATTATATCGTGGGCGTTACACTACACAGCCGTCATGCCCTATATTGTAGATATACAAAATTTCGAAATTTCTAAAATTCTGAACTTTTAATAACGATTTTGTGGAACTATTTTGAAATGTGAATATCTATGCTGGTCATGGGCCCCATCGACCGATTTGGTAAAACGGGAAAATCCGAAATATTGTTAATTAATATTGTTATTGTTTTACTTCCAAGTCCGTCCAAGTGTATAGTTTTCAATACGTTTTGACTTCACAATATATCACAATAACAATAAAAATTCACAATTTCATTGCACTAGTCATAACAGAACTCCAACTGAAATAAAGCCAAAGGACCACACACATATCATAATACTCACATTAATGATTCTTACGATTCACTGCTAAAAAAAAGCGTCCGTGGGTAATTCTAAAGTATCGGCAACAAACGACGTTATTTATAGGGTCAGTGGGTCTCCTATTTCCTAAATAGCAATGAAAACATTCCATGTTAAAGATAGTTATTTACTTACACAAAGGTTAAGCTAGACGTTAATGATAGGAGGGTCATAGGGTCATAAAAGTGAAGAATTCAGGATGCAGTAATTTACAGACAATCTATATTTAAAATCCAAGAAAGTTAGTCAAGAAAATTAAGTAAATTAGTAATCAAGTACTTTTAAACAACTTAACTGTTGCAAATAAAACTGAAAGAAATAAGGAATGAGAATGAGGAAAACAAAAGACTAAACTCACTACTCACACTGACCTGACACACTGACACTCACTATAAGCACAAGCACACACTTAAAGTTTGAGGCTCTTTCCCGGGCAGAACTGAAAAATCAAGGAAGGAAATTAACTTTTCAAACATTTCGAGCTGACTGAAAGTTTTCAAGTTTATGTTTATGTTGTTCTCGTTCGTTTTATGCTAAAAATGAAGTCAAAATGTTTTGCATATTTTTTGTTGCTGTTTCATATTGAAAATTGAAACCGTCTTTAATTTATCTACTTGTAACTTAATTTTAGAGTAATAGCGCAATGTTGGTTAAGGTTTCGTTCCCACTACTAAAAATCCGGCGCTTCGCGCCGGATTTGTCGACCGGGGGCGGGCCCGAAGTAGATGCTGAGCTTCAACAAATGCGCAACACAATTTATGTTACGCTAAAAGATAATATTAGATTTATGGAAGCTCCCCTACCATCAATAAGCCATATACGAATGTGCGTAGCATGTAGTTAAATATAGCTGAATAATGTTGACAAATTGCACCATTCACAAATGACGTCATTTATAGAGGCTCTTCTACCATCAATAAGCCATATATGGAAGTACGTGGCATGTAGTTAAATATAGCTGGAAAATTTGTAAGAATTGCCTAATTCACAAATAACTTCATTTATAGAGCCTTCTCTACCACCAATAAGCCATTTAAGAATGTACGTTGCAAGCAGTTAAAAAATAATATTACTTAGATAAAGGTATTTATAAACGATCTGTGTATGAATTCTTGTAACACCCCTGCGTTTAAAGTATCTGTTTGCCTATTTTTTTAACAAATGCAGAGCGGAACCCTAAAATAGTGATATTTAGATGACGTCATTTATGGAAGATCCCAGTATGAATACTGGAGGCATTCCATAATATGGGTACCCGTTTACCTCATTTTAAAACTAATGACAGGCGGGATACTTGAAGTAATAATATTTAAACAACGCCATCTTTGAACCATTTTCGTATGAATACTAAAAAAATCATATGTTGAGGTCATACGACCACCTAACTTCTGAACTAATTACAGTGGGGATCTCTAAAATAGTAAAATTTGAATGACGCCATTTACGGACGATCCCCGTATGTAAGCTTAAAAATTCAATGTTAAGTATTTAAGTTAACTTAATTTTAGAACTAAAGGCATGTGAATTTCTAAAACAGTAAAATTTGTATGACGTCCTTTATAGACAAACCCTGCATGCATACTTGTAAAATCTTATGCTAAGGATATATGTCAATCTAATTTTTAAACCTATGACAGTGGGGACCCCTAAAAAAGTAAAATTTGTATGACGTCATTTATGGACGATCCCTGCATGCATACTAGTAAAATCCTATGTTAAGGATATATGTCAACCGAATTTCTAAATTGTTGACAGTAAGGATCCCAAAAATAGTAAAATTTGTATAACGTCATTCATGGACGATCCCTGCATGCATACTAGTAAAATCCTATGTTAAGGATATATGTCAACCGAATGTCTAAACTTATGACAGTTGGGATCCCTAAAATAGTATAAATTTTTATGACGTCATTCATGGACGATCCCCGCATGCATACTAGTAAAATCCTATGTTAAGGATATATTATGTCAACTGAATTTCTAAACTTGTGACAGTGGGGATCCCTAAAATAGTAAAAATTTATATGACGTCATTTATGGAAGACCCTTGCATGCATACTTGTAAAATGCTATGTTAAGGATATATGTCAACCGAATTTTCATACTTATGACAGTGGGGATCCCTAAAATAGTAAAATTTGTATGACGTCATTTATGGACGATCCCTAGGCTGCATTGTTAACGTCTGTAAAATGATGAGGAAGGAGAATTCCGAATGCCTGAGCTGGTATTCGAAGAGTGGACCCCCGTCATGAAAACGCATATTTTCTAATTTTACATTGCAGTGTCAAACCAACGACCACTATACCAGTCTGCCCTGTGAACGTACATATGTCAGCAGTACATTTACTTGTAATGGAAATTAGTGAAAATTTTCCATGTGTATTTCTAATGGCGAAACTTGACAAGCTCTCAGCTCCATATGTACCTTCAATGTATTATCAGCCCTTTTTTAGATGCTGAGCAAGCATCTATTGGTCTGGTGTTTGCTGTCCGTCTGTCTGTCTGTCTGTCCCAGGGGTGTTGGTCGCACGCTACAGGTCGCATTTTTTAAGATTTTAAATTGAAACAACTTTTATTAGCCCAGAAAAGCGAGGGAGAAGTGCTGTATAGTTTTTGGTTATTATTGAATGTATAGTTTGTTCGCAATTAACAGTTAAACTGACAAAGAATGAAATACATGTTTCAAGATAAAAAAAAAGGGCTGAAAATACATGGAAGGTACATATGGAGCTGAGAGCTTGTCAAGTTTCACCGTTAGAAATACACATGGAAAATTTTCACCAATATCCATTACAAGTAAATGTACTGCTGACATATGTACGTTCACAGGGCAGACTAGAATAGTGGTCGTTGGTTTGACACTGCAATGTAAAATTGGAAAATATTCGTTCTCATGACGGGGGTCCACTCTTCGAATACCAGCTCAGGCATTCGGAGTTCTCCTTCCTCATCATTTTACAGACGTTACCAATGCAGCCTAGGGATCGTCTATAAATGACGTCATACAAATTTTACTATTTTAGGGATCCCCACTGTCATAAGTATAAAAATTCGGTTGACATATATCCTTAACATAGGATTTTACAAGTATGCATGCAGGGGTCTTCCATAAATGACGTCATATAAATTTTTACTATTTTAGGGATCCCCACTGTCACAATTTTAGAAATTCCGTTGACATAATATATCCTTAACATAGGATTTTACTAGTATGCATGCGGGGATCGTCCATGAATGACGTCATAAAAATATATACTATTTAAGGGATCCCCACTGTCATAAGTTTAGAAATTCGGTTGACATATATCCTTAACATAGGATTTTACTAGTATGCATGCAGGGATCGTACATAAATGACGTTATACAAATTTTACTATTTTTGGGATCCTTACTGTCAACAGTTCAGAAATTCGGTTAACATATATCCTTAACATAGGATTTTACTAGTATGCATCCAGGGATCGTCCAAAAATGACGTCATACAAATTTTACTTTTTTAGGGATCCCCACTGTCATAGGTTTAGAAATTAGGTTGACATGCATAAGATTTTACTAGTATGCATGCAGGGTTTGTCTATAAAGGGCGTCATACAAATTTTACCGTTTTAGAAATTCACATGCCTTTAGTTCTAAAATTAAGTTAACTTATATACTTAACATTGAATTTTGGTTGACATATATCCTTAGCATAAGATTTTACTAGTATGCATGTAGGGTTTGTCTATAAAGGGCGTCATACAAATTTTACCGTTTTAGAAATTCACATGCCTTTAGTTCTAAAATTAAGTTAACTTATATACTTAACATTGAATTTTCAATCTTACATACGGGGATCGTCCGTAAATGACGTCATTCAAATTTTACTATTTTAGAGATCCCTACTGTAATAAGTTCAGAAATTAGGTGGACGTATGACCTCAACATATGATTTTTTTAGTATTCATAGGGAAATTGTTCATAGATGGCGTTGTTTAAATATTACTATTTCAAGTATCCCGCCTGTCTTTAGTTTTAAAATGAGGTAAACGGGTACCCATATTATGGAATGCCTGCAGTATTCATACTGGGATCTTCCATAAATGACG
The DNA here is from genome assembly GCA_949802685.1 of Dicyrtomina minuta. Classification (NCBI taxonomy): domain Eukaryota; kingdom Metazoa; phylum Arthropoda; class Collembola; order Symphypleona; family Dicyrtomidae; genus Dicyrtomina; species Dicyrtomina minuta. The sequence goes on along the minus strand of OX461808.1, from coordinate 154,721,819 downwards.
TCATCTTAATATCACTATTTTAGGGTTCCGCTCTGCATTTGTTTAAAAATTAGGCAAACAGATACTTTGACCGCAGGGGTGTTACAAGAATACATACACAGATCGTTTACAAATACCTTTATCTAAGTATTATTATTTTTTTAACTGCTTGCAACGTACATTCGTAAATGGCTTATTGGTGGTAGAGGAGGCTCTATAAATGACGTTATTTGTGAATTAGGCAATTCTTACAAATTTTTTAGCTATATTTAACTACATGCCACGTACTTCCATATATGACTTATTGATGGTAGAAGAGCCTCTATAAATGACGTCATTTGTGAATGGTGCAATTTGTCAACATTATTCGGCTATATTTAACTACATGCTACGCACATTCGTATATGGCTTATTGATGGTAGGGGAGCTTTCATAAATCTAATATCATCTTTTAGCGTAACATAAATTGTGTTGCGCATTTGTTGAAGCTCAGCATCTACTTCGGGCCCGCCCCCGGTCGACAAATCCGGCGCGAAGCGCCGGATTTTTTTTATCTTGAAACATTGATTTAATTCTTGGTCGGTTTAACTGCTAATTGCGAAGAAACTATAAGTTTAATAATAACCAAAAACTATACAGCACTTCTCCCTCGCTTTATTGGGCGATTACAAAAGGTTTCAATTTAAAATCTTCAAAAATGCGACCTGTAGCGTGCGACCAACTGACATTGGGACAGACAGACAGACAGACAGACACCAGACACCAGACCAATAGATGCTTGCTCAGCATCTAAAAAGGTAATTAATTATGTTTTTAAATACTTAACACAAAAATAACAAAACCTATGAACCGCATTATGTGCCAGAATAGTATGTGGAGTTACATGCAGTTTTAAATTTTAAATATTGTAAAACATAAAATGTTAATTTTCCTTGTTTTATTTTTAATTTCAGCTAAACAATAAACTACAATTAGATACATGCTTGTCACACCTGAACTTCCCCAAAGGAATGAAACTTTTATGCTGTGGAGGAGGGGACAGGGATTTCAATGGTTTCAACTGCATATAAAATTCCTTTTATTTTTGTTTTTTTTAACAAGTCAAAAAACTACCAATATTTATAATTTCTTGAAGATAAAAAATTTCGGTAACTGCGTTTTAAATTGAAACCTTAAAAATATATTACGGCTTAATAATTTATGTTAATTACCTAAATATGCTACTATGATCATTTCGCGAAATATCATATTGGCATTGGTGTTTTGTTTGTCGTACATGCTCAAAGTAGCAATTTACTAATTTCAATTTGCTTCCTAATATCACAATGGTATTGAATTCGGAATTGATTGTATAATTTATTGTTACATTAAATATGTAGTATAAAATTATTATTACATTATAGCACGTAATCAACTGTGTTGCGAGGTACTTACAGCCCGTAGTAATAATGTAAGTAGAATTCAGCACAGTCAACTTCAACAGTCGTAGCAGGTCAGTCAGACAAGATTCCCTCCGGTCCCTCGGTATCAGTGTAGGTGCCTATACAGGTAGGTTGTAGGATTGTAGGTACAAAAACTGAATATTGAGCTAAATTTTGGTAAGTAATTGAAGAAATATTAAAACTAATTATAATTATATTGAATAAGAGCTTAAATGCATACTGTTAAAATAGTTAAAATCGTTATTTGTAAATTTATTAGGGCAATACCTAGGTATATAGGTGTATAATTCTATAATTTTCTTTTCAGATATTTTGTACCTACGTTACGTTAGAATTGAAAAGGTCCTGCAAAAGAAGTAAAAAAAATAAAGATATTATGACTTCGCTCCAGGTCCCTGCCCCTCAAACTTGTGGGAGTAAATAAACACCAATGACATGTTTTTACATTACAGTTACAGGTTTTTCCAGTTTTGAGCTCCCTTGCATGTGGGGGAAAATGTGGACAAAAATGTCTCTCGAACTCATCCAAGCGTTTTAAGCCATGTTGTATCTTTATATCTTTATACCCATACCCATCTCCCCTTCTCCTCCAGTGTTGTAAATTATTCACAAAGAAAACCAATTTCTTCATTCGTAATTCATACACCTATGTGTTTTTAGTTTTTGCAGTATATTATTTATGAATTTGTCACAATGTAATAAATAACTTGTGCACAATATAGCCTGAAACAAGTCTAAAATTATTGTCAACTAATTGGGTTGTGCACTAAACCCAAGCATGAAGGGAAGAATTAAGCGGGATCAGTTGTGAACAGTACACAACACTGTATTAAATTACCTGTCGTGTAAGGGAGACATTAAGGCCAAGGCTCCAGCTGGAATGTGGATATAGAGAAGGCTCATATTTATTCCGGTTTTAAAGCTCCACGGATATTTTTTTAAGAGTGTTACATAATTACTATGCACTTCTTACGTAGGATGTAGGAATCGTCCATAAATGGCTTTACGGGTAGGGTAAATGAGTCTACCTACTTGGATATTGATGACATCCAATGTTAAATAAAGGCATTTATGCTTCGGCTAGAAGCTGATGACAGGGGGTCACATAAATCGCTATAGAAATGTAAATGTTTTCATGACATCATTTACGGACGACTCCTTACTGTATACTGCACTCTGTTGCATTCTTTCACTCCACTGTCTCATCTGTAATATATTACGTAATTACCTAGGTGTACGTTCTCTGTAATGTAGCATTTTACGGCTTTGTGATAACTGAAACGCTAATTTCAATTATCAAAATTTGATTTCAAAGTTCAATGCAATACGCACTTCTGTAGGCAAAACATTAAAATAATTCGTTAAAATCCTTACGATCTCATTTAAACATTTGAAAGCACTTGCATCAGCTAAATTTAACAGATAAATACTGTTGATACTGCAAAATAATAAGGAAAATTCCGAATTGTGTGAAAGATATTTCATGTTAATATGTAATTATCACGTTCCGATTCTACGATTTATTAAAATGTATTAATCTCTGATTCCATTTAATTATTTTTTTTTAAATTGTTTGCACCCGAGGCAAAATATTAATTTGTAACAATTTACAACATTACTCGTGTATTAAAATTATTGTTGACAAAAATGAGCGGAAGCATGAACGAAGATCAGAAAAGCGTTTTATTAAAGACCAACATTTACTGGATACCCGCGTTATAATAAATATCTGACACCTACACCACACGTTGTATTAGAGACCCGCGTAGCGTAGAGTTAGAAGATATACGGTAAATGCCAAATTCCAAACTATATTCCTGTGTTTTTGACAAAACTGAAAATAAGTATGGCATAAAAAGTTTAAGGAATCGAATTAATTTTTTGTTTTATGCGAACCTTTTATTTCTATATTTCAGGTTTTTACAAACATATTATGTAATTTATAGAGTTCATTTATTTCCTTTTATTTTGAGCAGAAATATTGGAACGCGAAATACTTAAATTGATAAGTCTTGTTGTGTGTCCTGCAAAAAGTTAACCATTCCTATTTTGCACATTTATTTTTAAAGCTTCATAACGAACAGAAATTATGTCAATCGAATTTCAAGTAACAACGGTGGATTTATCTTCTCTTGAATGACCATCCATGTGAATGTTAAAATTACACTGGGTAGACAACGAAACACAACAAACTTGACATTTGAATTTAAGTTCCGCGTTTAAATTATTTGTTGCTTCCGAATTTAAATGCTGATTGAATTCCGATTTATTTTCACATGATCTCACGCACTTTTTACAGTACAATTTATGATGAATGTTTTTAACATGACCAGCTAAATTTTTTCTACTTGTAAACCCAGCCGAGCACACATCGCAAAAGTGTCTTGTAGTGTGTTCATGAATTTTAACTTGATGCTTTGTTAGGGCCTCGTGGTCCATAAATGTTTTGAAACACTCTGAACATTCAAATTCCTTGTCCACGACGTGCTTATCCACCATCCACGACGTGAATTTCCAGGCGCGATACGGATGGAAATTGTCGTCCGCAGAACTCACACTCTAAATTTTTTGAATTCTCACTTTTCTCACCATGAACAAAATACAAATCGTTACTGTAGATGCAAGGTGGCCGTTCTCCAAACGCAGGTAAAAGCAAAGTGGCCGTTCTCCATCCTTTACTAAACGCAAAGTGGCCGGTCTCCAATTTGATCCTGTTTGAACAAGATTGGAGACCGGCCACTTTGCGTTTAGTAAAGGATGGAGAACGGCCACTTTGCTTTTACCTGCGTTTGGAGAACGGCCACTTTGCATCTACAGTAACGAAATGTTGTTTAAGTATAGACCTTTTCAAACTGGGTTTAGCACAAACGTGACATTTGTATCGTTTCTCGTTTTCAGCTGTGTACACTTGACTTTTGTAATTTGATAATGCAGGACGTGATTTAAAGACTTTTAAACAGACGTCGTACTTGTTTGTGAGGTTAAATTTTAACAATGGTGCTACTGGAGCAGTTGTCATTTCTGCCAGTACTAGTTCTGTCTCTATCTTATTTATAGAATCTGGTAAATTCAGCGTTGTGGGGGTACTTGAAATCTGTGACTGAGTTTTTATTAGTAGGTCAGGCTCATTTTTGGAAAGTTCGCGTTTTTCGGTGGACGATGATGAAATTTGATGCGCTTTTCGTTCATGTCTCTTGAGATCATGAATGTGTTTAAATGATTTAGAGCATGCGTTACAATTTCGTGGACGCGCAGTGGAGTGGCTAACTAAATGTGATTCTAACGCGGATTTCTTCGAACATAATTTTCCGCACAAGGGACACTTCAACAGCCAGTTTTGACTATGCTTATTTTTTAGATGAGCTTGAAGTTTCCATTTGCTGGCAAAAATATGGGAACAGTTGGGAATGGAGCATTTGTATTTTTCCTTAGCGCGAGTTTCCTCTTTTCTCCTGTTTTTCTTGACCATTTTTGTCTTTCCTGGCTGTTTTAGCGGGTCGGGCTGATTGTTGACAAGTTCACAACTTTTCTTCATATGTGATTTAGAGCACAGTATACAACATCGTCAGGCGGGACTACTGCTCCTAAAGAAAACGAGGGAGTGATATTCCGGTTAATCGGTACTGATGTCGGTATCTGATTTAGCTTTACAATTTTAGATAACTCAGAACGTTGAAGTGGAGGTTGTTTTTCTGATCCAGCTATTTGTGTCTCTATCCCAGTAATTGTATGCACTTTGAGTTCGTGCAGGAATAGTTGTAAAGGATTTGAAGCATATGCTACAGAGGAATGGACGCACGTTTAAATGGGTAGCTAAATGTTTGTCTAAACTGGATTTGCTTGTAAACGCTCTCCCACACAAGTCACACCCACATGAATTTTGGCTATGCTCATATTTTAGGGGACCGTCAAGTTTCTGTATATTGCCAAAACTCTTGAAACAGTTAGAAATAGAACATTTGAATTTTTCCTCAGCGGTTGCTTCTACTTTGACATCTTTTGTTATTGTCAATGGTGATTCTCCTGCATTTACTATTCGTTCACAATGTGATGCTGAGAAAATTCCTAGAAGGAATGTAATTGCTGTGGTTGATGTTGAATCATAATTTTGGGAACCACATGACCCGGGTAATAATGACACTGGCGTGGTGGATATTTCTGGTTTTGTTTCATCACTCTGATGAGGTTGAGCGTTGCCATTTTCCTCTTGGTATTCAACAGAATAACATTCAATTTTAACAACCGTTTCCAGATCCATAGTTTCAGGTATTATTTACTGGCATCAACCAAATGCTGGACTAGTTTTGTAATGACTCCAGAAACTCCAGATTTCCTGTCACCTGTAGCTGCTGACTGCTATAAAACTAGAGCAGTTAGTTAATTCACAATAATACCTATTGCTTACATATTTTAAATATTTATATTCCAGACGATGCTCAGAAAATGCCTTTGGCATTATGAGCAATAGGTGGCGATTTCTGAGACGCCCAATAAATTTGAATCCTCAAAATGTCGATAAAGTTGTGAAGGCCTGTGTCGTCCTTCACAACTTTCTTAAAACTGAAGCAGAAACAAACCCAAACTCGTACTATTGCCCGCCGTCCTACTGTGATCAAATAAATGATGACGGGGATGTAGTAGAAGGTGAATGGAGAGTGAACGACCTGGGATCATGTTTTAATGATCACGCACCAACTCGAAGTCGAAATTTTAGCCAGCAAGCTGAAGACGTTCGTCAAACTTTTACCGCCTACTTTAATAGCCCAAGGGGTTCAGTAAATTGGCAATGGGATTATGCGTTTGTTCAGCGCCCTACGTAATTATTATTAAAATGCCTGATTCAAGAATAATTATTTGTAATAATATGCAACTAAATGTTCTTGGTTTTTATTTTTTATTGCAAAACAAATTCACAAACGGGTTGCAACTAATAATACCCACATAATCTATGTAGAATTAATAATTGTAATGGCATCACCTTCACCGTCGGCGTAAGCATTAGCAATTTTCAATATTTTTTTTTGACACGCACGCTTTTCGCCATCCGGAACAGAGTTCATAATTTCTCCTAGGTAATGAATGAACTTTTCGGTTCCAGAGGAATCAGTTGGTTGTGCTAATAGTTGTACGACCTTGTCCATGTGGGATGCGACTTGCTTTTGCCACGTTATGGGTGCATCGTTTTCTTTGGCCTGGGCTCTTAATACCGGAGTGCGCTCCTGAGTTGTCGTTATTATTGGTGGTCTAGCTTCCTCTTGACCTGGTAGGCTATCAGATAAATCATCATGTTCACCACTAGTCTGAAACAATAATAAGCATATAGTTAATTACACAAGTGATTGTATTTCCTAATAATATACATGTAGCATGTTATATAATATAGCAGCGGATGACACCAAATTAATAGTAATTGCATCATTGATAGTCCGTATGTTAATAAATGTAGCATTGTCAAACGATACACTTCATTAGATTTGTTGTTTAAATATGTTACAAAATTTATTTACCTCGTTAATATTTTCCTCATCTGCTTCGCTATCGACGTTCATTTCTTTCTCTTCATCATTATCTGCCATATGTTGGCTAACTTCCTCATCATGTGTGTAGTTTGACTCGGTACTATCGTAAAACATAAATAAAGTTTTTAATTTAGATGAATCGGTCACAAAAGATACATGTAGAATCAAAATGATCTTGTAACTTTAATTATTCTTAACATTATTACACTCGTTTTTTAAAAGTATCCTTAAGAAACAGCAAAGACTGAAAGTATTTCCATTGAACAGATTCCATCTGCTCCTCAGTGAGAGCGTCGCCACTTTTCCCAGGAATTAACTTTTTTCGAAATTGTTCGACAAGTTTTTTCCATTCATCTTTAGCTTTGTCAACTTTAAAAACAAATAATAGCTACGATTACAATATGCTATGGAAAATAATTGGACTGCAGTAGTTGGTAAATAAATTGTCATTACGCAATGTATGAAACCCTAAAACTCAAGAAAAAAGTCAAACTTACCATTCAAATGTAAAGAATCCGAAATCGATTTCCATGCGGAGTATTTAAGTTTGTTATTTTTGTAACCGACTTCCGACTTGTCCCATATGCATGAGTACTCCCGAACTAAAGTTATCAGCACTTCCTTAGCCAAGTCACTAACTTTTTCTTTGGCTTTATTCCTTTTCCTTTGAGCACTGTCAGTCACCGTTGTCTCTTTAATGCTTCGAATATTTGATCGACCCATTTTTAATGCCGTAATAGTTAATAATCAATGATTAATTGTCTTTAGAATCCAGAACTAACTAAGAAAAGGCCGAACAATAACATTAAAGGATACTATAGATATCGTAGCCAAACAATAGTGAAAATGCCGGTAAATCATGTAATTGCCGGGTAATTTTTACTATGGTCATATTCTATGGTCAATTTTGATAATTTTAAGTTACTGCGCATGTGCACTAGTTTTTGCTGCTAAAGTTTGGCTGACGCTAGCAGCCAATATCAAACTCATCTTGATGCCAGCGTCAGCGTCAACATTTACAGTAGCGTCAAAAATTGCTTCATGACTCTTTCCATGTGAAGCAAAAAATAATTGCTGACGCTAGCGATTTTTGGCCTTGTCGCTTTCCATATAAACCCAGCTTTAGTCTTGGGGACACTGGAGAGTGCGAGCGAGTGTTGAGTGTGGAAGCTACAACTAACGAGAAAGTCGCAATTTTGATTTTATAACTGAAAGGTGAAAAGCAGTTTAAGCTTTCCCACTAAAAACCAAGCAATTAAGTACTATATACTTTTGGGATGTGAAACATGAAAATGCAACGCATACATACATTTAATACATTATACTGATTATACTTATACATTTATTACATTACATTCATTACATAATATGTTACATTACAAATTATTTTATTTAATTCGTAATTTATTTTTGTAAACAATTATTTGTTAGCATAGTATTAGGGCTTTAGGCTAGAAACAAGAGCTGGGGATGGTCCTTAAATGATGCCACGCAATCTGCTGGCTACCCACACCACTGATCGATATTGACTGTAAACTGTTTGGCCATAGCATATTGAATTGCTTTAATTTTGTTTTGTTTTATGCAAGTCAAAATCTTAAAAATATTTCTTATTTCTTGAAGATACGAAATTTTGATATTTAACTGAGTTTTAAATTGAAGACTTCAAAATATATTATAGCATAATTTTTAATGTTACATAAGTAAGTATGGTACTGTGCTCATACCCATACAAATATTAGATTGTATTTTTGTTCGTTGTATGCGTAAAATACCAATTTATTAATTTCAACTTGCTTAGCAATGTCAATGGAATTATTGAATTCAGAATCATCTAATAAAATAATATGAGAGAAGAAAAATGATGATCATAAAAATATATATTATATGAAATATAAAATATAATATTTTATGCTGTAAAATGTAAATCGTGAGTTGAAAATAGAGACGGACGGATATTTCCCCAAAAGCCCTTCAGGCAAAGTTATCCCACTAAATAAGTAGATGGTCAAAAGGGAAAATAATGTTCCACACTGTGGAGATGAAAATAGGGATTAAAGCATGGTACGTGAGGATCTTCCATCCTCGCGGACCATGACCATAACCAGTTTCTACTTGGACTCCGGCGAAGAAACAGGTACTCCTTACTCGACCATGCTACGGCAGAAATTGTTGCTACGAGCAAATTATAAGGGACCCAAGCGGACCAAGACATCCCACGAGGAAAAGTGTATTCATCGCTACGGGTGAATATTTAGGTGATCAAACGCTGACCCTTTTTGACCTTACGAGGGATTTAATATTGACGCTACGAGCGAAGAAAATAGGGAACACAAGGTGACCCAGAAAGACGTTCTACGAGAAGTCTGAAAATATATCCGTCCGGCTCTGAATTCAACCTACGAGGTAAGTAAATAATTTTGTGAAACTAAAATCTGAATCGTACGACGACAGATAGGGAATTTACCCAGAAAAGAATAATCGAATTTAAAAAGTAAACGCTACTTTCATTTTTGGTTACGGACCACTTTTCTTTGGCGTTACAAACGCAGTAAAAGTATTATTAAAAGTAAATAAATACAGGGCTGTATAAGACCCTTAAAACGTAACCTACATTATATAGTTTTGTGTGTGATTGCATCTTGGTTGTCGAGTTGATATTCGCATATAAAATATATAATTTATATTATAATTATTTATATATATTTTAGTGTCATATTATAGCCATAGTCATTGTAGGGAAAACGCATCATAACCCTCCCCACCCATATAGCATTGCTAGCGTAAGCTCATATTTCTTTGCTACATAAATCCCTCCATTTGTCGTGCATACTATTTAGTATCTCGCCGGGCCGGTCCTGAGATACGAGAGAACCCCCCAGGTAAAGTATCTCCGTCGCCCGTTCCCGATTCGGATTTAGAAGACCGCAATAAAATCCCTATTAAGATGGTGCGGGGTAAAATAAGACTATTTTACCCCCCTCAATTAGTTAATTATAATTATACAATAATTTTAGAAAAAGTCCTGTTTCATTTGGGCCCATAAGTTAGGAGTTAGCATACTGTACCATTGTACAGCATAGCAAACCGCGTGGCTTACAGTTTCATTCACTGTTAGCTATACGCGCATAAGCTACAAGTAGTGCTTACGAAGCCACATGTAACTTGCTAGCCAGAAAAAGCGAAAGGGAAGACCGATTTGGCAACCTCGCATGGGGCAGCGTGCACGGCACATTATAATCCATAGGGAATGAAAAAGTGAAAGTAACGCTTCGAAGTTCTACGAGAATTTAAGCCAGTAAAAATTTTGGAGGGAAAATATCCCGAGCACACAGTGCACAGAGGCCGAGACGAGAACACGTAGCGAGGAAACGCTCCCGCAGAGAAAAAGAAAATATATTGCCCAGAAAATAGTGGCTGTGGACGTGAAGCTGAGAGGACGTGCCTACAACGAGCGGAAGACAGGGATAAGTACCTACTGGACTGACTGCACCGCATCTCTCATAGTGTAAAATTTTGCTGAAAATAATTCAGAGTTCAGAAAAATAAAATTTCCAAACTATTGTTCGTTATTACGAAACTTAAGTGGTTCACATTTGATAGCAGAATTTACGAAATTCTGACCATAAAGAAAAAAAACCGAAGTGCTGAATTTCTACGAGAAAACCAAGCTAGCAAATCCATAAAGGTACGTAAAACATATAGAAAAGCATCATATATTATGTATATTAGAATTGCCATTTAGATACATAGGCAGCCATTTTATAAAAAGTTGAACTGCATGTTGTAGGTATAGGATACGATCCTTCACAGTGTTACAGTTCATAAAGTTGAATTTTCAAAATAAGTTTAGAATCATAGATTTATTTCAAAGGCTACAGGCCATTATTTCATAAAGTGAGTTACAATTAATTTCCTAAAATAACCGATTTTTCCAATCAGTAGATTTTTCAAGTAAAAGTAAGTAAGCCATAAGCCACAGTGGATGGTAGTCGGCAGTTGATTTTACGAACTCAGTTTTCCAGTTTTTCTAGTTCACTCTCAAGTGAATTCCACGATTGACAGTAGCGGCAGTTGTTCTTAGCAACCTACAAGTAAAAATAGAGTGATTTATGTAAAATATAGCAGTGAACACCATAATTCGAAATTTTTAACTTAAGGGCCCATCAAGCCGGCATATAACACATTACTTTGTAAGTGTGTTCATGGTTAATCATCAGTATCAATCATTTCGAAATTCATTTCGGATTTCAGATCTAATAAAATAGTAGTTTTGATTTTTACCATTCAACTTGTCAGCTTATAGTGCAAACTCTGCATTCATTTTCGTTGTAAGGGTAGGTACTCCTATTAAGAGTGGCATTGCCAGTAGGAATCTACGAGATAGGAAATCAAAAGTTCAAATTGTGAAATCAAATCATTAAAGTGATTTTCCAAGGACCTGGGTGCCTTTAGAAAATTCACTTCTCTTTAATCTTAAAGCTTATACTGGTAAGCAGCCATTTCATAAGTTCTGCATCGCATACATTTCAGGTTTACAAAACCACCAACCACTTTCATCGTGTTATAATTTGTTGACCATTATCGTTACATATTCTAAGGTTATAATATATTTTGTGTAAGTATAATTGATTAAAATTTGTGTCCTGTAGCTAATATAGTGCAGAAAAGTAATTACTGGCAGAAAACGGCTTCTGACGTGGTAGTAATTAGTGACTATAGTTAATATTCCGAGATACGAATCTCGACCTTTTGTAGTAAGTATAAAACTGCAGGGAACGCACCCCTGACTTCGGTGTATGTTGAGTTTTCAAGGAGAATACGATTCTCAATTCAGTGGTAGAAAGAAAAATTACGAATTTTATCTCCAATTCGAAGTACTCGAGTTTTCTGCAAAGTAAAAAGTTTGAGTGTTAAATTAGTACGGGGGATAGCACCCCGATTTATGTGTTGAAATTAAAACCTGAACCAATAAAGAAACTAAATCTTAAGCAATCATTCTTATATGTCGTTATTTCGATACAATTGAAATTTTGTTGAATCATTATAGTTATATTTGATTTACGGGGGATGCCACCCCGGTTTGATTATTAAAGCTTGAACAGTTCAAAAGGTGAGGCATCCGAACCTCAAAATATTGGTCTACGGACATTATATTAAAGTATGAACAATTTATAATTTCAATACAAATATTTTATTACCGCAATATAACAGGGAATTTGCCACCCTGATTTTACTTGTGCCAGCCAGGGATTATTAACCTGGGCTTCGTTTGATCAGTTTTCGAATATTCATAAATATTGCCAGTCAAAAACTAGCAATAGAAAAACAAGTTTCAATTTCAAATTTGATGCAGGGGATTCACCCTGACTTTAACTAGTGAATATTCTATTGTGCAGGGAATTGACCCAGACTTTTTGATTGTGCAAATAATATATATAATAAAATAGTGCACGGGATTGACCGCGGCTTTTGCTAGCAACTATAATTTATTGCAGGGGATTGACCCTGACTTGTGCTATTGCAAACTTATAAAGTGCTGGGGATTCATACCTAGACTGTGTCATTTCCGTTTCAACTCTACATTTTGGGGAGTTCAGATTTGTAAGGGGTGTGTGGAGTGAATTAGTTGCGACAAAATAAATAAAAGGTAGTACCAATCCACTCTACAAATCATAATTCAATTTTCCACTTACCAAATTGTGTTGAATTGTGGAAGTCATCAGTGTATGACTTCATAGTGTGTAATTTTCAGTCATCATTCGGCTTTACAGGTGGCTCAGCATAAATTAAGTTCATTCTTCGAATTGGTACATGTGGGCACAGCTAAAACCAAATTACGAAGAAACTATATAGTTAAGTTGTTGATTTTACTAAATCAACATTGATCAGCACTGGTTAATAAAACACATTGGCACACACATAAACATTACTACAAACTAAAATAAAGTCAATTCTGTATTTCTATTTTAGTTCACTTACGAAGTGACCAGCCATCAAAAACAGCAAAGGTAGATCTACGGATTTGACCTCAGATACGGTCCAAAATTAAGGGATTTAATTCTACTTCGAAGTCTTCGAAATACTTGGTCCTACGTGGAGCCAGCCAAATAGGGATTCCTACAAAACAAAAAGAAAACCAATAGGTAAATAAAATACAAATTACAATTAAAATTGGTGCCTGGACTTGGAGTCCACACTGTTGTATTTTGTGCACATCGAAAACGTATGTATACCCAAGTATAACAAAGCACACTGTTGTAATTTGGGGGCCTGTTGTAATTTGTTCACATATGTCATTTTGGGGGCATTTACAAATAAGTGCATTACAACATAGATAATAATATTATATCTTTAGTAATAATTTATAGACACCTTACGAGGTCAGGACACGGGCCACTTTGGACGTGCCTGAAGTCAGTTGGACTTAAAATCAGGACAATCCGGGAGGAAGAAAAGACGGAGTTGGATTCTTCTACTTCCGTCAACTATATAAACCGGAAACTACAGCGAAGCTCCTACCGTTCCACGGTTTGGCTCTCTGTAAGTCAAAATAAAAAGAAAACACTTACTTATGTTCACCAAGTCACTTACGAAGTGAATTTTTATTTTGAATTTGATTAAAACTTGGAGTGCACGAAAATCACTGTTGTACAAATACACTATTGAAGTCTGTGTAAGTATACAGTTAAGTATTTGTGAGTAAAGTGCAAATACTTACTTTTTCTAGCCTCACGTGGCAGCGAAGAGAATCACAAGTTGTGACTTCAGCCTACGGACTCCAGAATAAGAATAAAATCCTTTTCAGACAGAATACATAAGTACCCATCTGGGGTAAAGAAGATTTGACCAGAAACGGATCGTAAACGTTCATTCTTTCGTTTACGTTACGAAGTAAGTCAAACCACATCAGTGCTCATAGTGCCAGAAATAAATTGTCGAATTTATTTCAGAATAAATTCGAACCACTAATCAAGGGGTAGATAAAATAAAACGTTTTGTCGTGTTTATCACGAACCATTAATAGTAGGGGATAGGTATATACGTAGTCATAGATATTCAGGTACTTACGTAGTACATAGTAGTGTTAAAGATATACATATTTTCGTGGTACTAGTTAAGTGCACATCCATACGGTGGGTGCAGAGAAGTTGGCGACGTGTTTCACTGTACTATTCCAATACAGCATATAGGTACTTACGTAGTACATAGTAGTATTAGTCATATACATACTTTTGTGGTAAATACTAGTTAGTACACATCCATACGGTGGGTGCAGAGAAGTTAGCGTCGAATATTTACTATCATTACACCATAGTACGTATAAATTCATGATAAATAACAGTTACTACTGTTATATAAGTAATCATATATTGAATTAATTTACAATTTTGAATTTTCTTTTGACATTTGAAATTCATTTTACAATTTCAAAATATTATTCTTATCTTTTCAAAATTTTCCAAATTTAGCATCCCACGTGGATTATATAAATTAAGGAAGTAGATAGTTATTACTACAACTCAAAATTGGAGTAAAATAAAGTTAGGGAATTTTATGAAAATTCATGAATGCTGATTTTAGTAAATCTGACATCAACAGACATTGCATTTATTTTCTTTACATTTAGTATTTTGATTCTATACAAAATTTGGAATAAGTTAATGATTTATCGCGTTCAACTAGAACGTTGAATGTTTATTGTGTTCTACTTGAGTCCATACGACTAGGTAGCCATAATAGCAATTATAGTAATTTATTTAATAGTTAAAATAAAGATTTCTCTAGAACGTCATCGACGAAATAACCCTTGGAGATACGATTGGATTCTTACTGACAATTCCAATTTATTCTAGTTTTGCAGGATACGTTCCTGACCCTGACTTACTAGTTGAAGAAGATTTTAGTTGTGACGCACAGTTCGCTGTGAAACGTGGAAAGATTTCTTTAGTTGCTGACTTATTACTTTATTTTGATTAATTCGACAAAAGGTACGTGTTACGACACTACAATTAAGTTATTGCTTGTGCTTAAAAGCTTGCTTTTGATAGTTATCAAAATTCGGTGGCCGTTGCGCGAGACATATGTACCCTCGTCCTCATATCACACTGCAAAGCATATAATCACCCATCATCATTATCATCATAATATTTAATTCAATTTCAACGCAATTCATTCTTCAAATAAATACAAAAGTCAGAATTGTGTCAATATTATTAATTCAAGTAAAAATTAAATAATCATTGTAAATTTATAAATTGTTTGTGAAGGTAAAGATTTAAGGCCTGATTGATTTAAAAGTATTAATCAGACTTAAATCAAATAAAACAAAAACAGATTCGGTTCCCTAAAGCGGAAGCGCATCCGGTTCACGTACGCTAACGTCGACGTGGGCATTGTTTTATCAACGGAATTTGATTAAAAATTTTGGTAGTTAAGTACTACACACATAGGTATTTCTACATATTAAATAAAATACGAAATTAATTACTCTTACGGAGAGACTTAAAAACAAGGCATCCATTTTACATTTTCCTACGAGGCAGCAATTAATAAGTACTGAGTTAAGATATCGTATTCATATTCGGATAAAATAAGGAAACGTATTGTCACTTACTAGTGAAATATAGATAAATATACTACAATACTACTGATACGTCAAAAAAGCCAAAATAATTCATTTTCAATTATCGATATTGCATCAAAATTGCAACTAATCCGAAGCCCTGTGTATTAACTCCGAGTTAATCACAAATAAGGACAGTTTAGATCCAAGGATCCGCTACGAGTTAAAAGGCAAATTCTGTATTTCAAGGAAAATTCCACGTGAATTTCCAGTTCAACTTCAAACTGGAAAAGAAAGGCAAAGACGATAAGATCGATTCTCAGCCGAAAGCAAAAGAGGAAGCAGTACCCATCACAATAATAAAGGAAGAGAAAGAGGATTTTGATCTTTCCGATTCTTTTATTTTTAGGGACGACCCTACGTTATATATATCTACAACTTCATCTAATTTCATAGGATTAGCAACTCATTTCTCAGATTCTCCAAAACGCGAGAAATCTTGGCACGACGAATCATTAGAATTTGAGAAGGAGGATTTAGAGTATAAGCTTCTACATTATAAAGTTAAGCTTTGGGAACCGCCCCAACATACATCCTTCTTAACCTTACATTATCCGTATCTTGAATTAATTAGTCAACGGATCATGACGGTTACTCATGAACAGCTAGAGGGTATTTTGAAAACCCTCTTGACTAAAAATATAGGATTAGATGCTGATCAGCAATTGGTGATTTCCGAATCCAAATTAATAGATGGAATACCAACTTATAGTGGCGAAAAGGAAGCTCGAGGGTGGGTTGACATCTTCAAAGAAGAACTCACTACTCGAAAGATTTTGACTACGGATAAAATCTACAAGGCATTAGATAAGGCCTTGGTCGGGACAGCACGAAATTGGTGGTTAAGAGAAAAGCCGCGATTCATTGCTAGTTATGCTACCATAACTAATGCAACTGAACGGGATACAGCTAAGGATGCTACGGTTAACCAGATATACGAAGCACTCGAATTGAAATTCGACCGCGCGTATGTCAGTAGCAAGGCAGCTTCAGAGCTTGCCTCAACAATTTTCAATTCCAAGTTAAGTGGAAATGAATATGTTAACCGACGGTAACAATGCGTAACTCAAATGGATCCTAACATGGACGAAGAAGGAAAGTTGATGAAGTTATTAGAAGGACTTCCCCAACCATTGCGAAAAGAAATGATGAATTGTACGGATATTAATAACTTCACGAAAGTTTTGAATCGTCATATCCTTCAGCAATCAGAAAGCCTTTTGAACCACAACGTCCAAGATGTATTTGATGGACATCAAAAGAAGCCAATTTACATTAGAGGATTAAATGGAGGTATTCCTCCCAATAACAGCCGTAATGGGAATCAACCCAACGGGGGTCAAGTTCGTCATGGAGCTGACCCAGGGAAATATAATCCTAATATTAAAAAGAATAGTGTAGCCACAGATGGTCAGCCCACATGCTATGAATGCGGTAAAACGGGCCATTTTGTGATTGACTGTTGGCAAGCCATGCAGAGACAGGGTATTCCGTTACCCCCTCAAGCTGCAGGATGGGCTAAGATGAATAATGTTCCCATACAAAGAAATTCCTGTAACAATAACAGGGGAAGAGGAAACAATAGATACAATGGAAACGGTAATAGGGGATATAGGAACAATAATGGATATAATAGAAATAATAATAATTATAATCAGGGATATCAAGGTGGTTTTTATAACCAACCCCCGTCTTATAATCAGAACTACAATCATAAGGACTTCAATCAAAATTATACGAATACGATGCACCAAATGCGAGCCATGCACATAAATGATCGTGATTACAATTACGATCCAGCTCGTGATATGGGAATGAAAACCAATTATCCAGCATTGCCAACAAGCAATGACCATCAGCCGCAGAATAATCAAATTTATGGGAGTCATAGTAATCCCAACCCACAAACTTTGGAACAAGTACATCAGCAGATGTCTCAAAATAATCCAAGGTTCAGAATGTTCAGGGTGAGATCAGCTGAGGATTCAGAGATCCCAGACTTAGAGACAATACCATTACCAGGGACATCAAGTCGAAAAAGTGAAGAATCACCCATTGCATCGGTATTCTCGAGTAATGATGAAAATAAGGAATTAGATAGGTTAATGGCAGCTTACGAGCTGACCCAAAAAGAATCTTCAAATGATTTAGACAATAAGAAAGAAACATCGACATCAAATAATACATTAAGTCAAAATCAAGCTTCGGTAATTCCGAAGACCCTACATGTTAGGAAATTAAATCAATCACTTAAGGAGGTGAAACGAACGTTTCCATTCCGTAACTATTACGGAGTGGCAATGGATTTCAATGATATAGTAGATACTGGATCTACATTTAGTATTGTCAATCCCAGGACAGTTAAGTTGTTGGGATGTGATCATATCATCACATCCTGCCAGCGTATCGAAGCAGACATGATCGTGTACGATGGTAAACCATTACAATCAAATCAACAGGTAACATTGGGATTCTATGTGGATGAACTCCACACATGGATAAATTGGACATTTTACATTGTAGAGAATATGATGGATAGTATAGTATTTGGAATGGACTTATTATCTAAATATAACATAACAGTAAGTTGTCAGTCCGGAATAATTGCGTTTTCCACGGAGAACAGACCCAGTCCAGACTACGTTTATACATCTGATGAGTCAGATGAAATACAGATTCCAAAGAAAGCTGAAACACAGGTCACGCACGCGTCACCTTCAAATATCATGACAGCATTACCAATTAAGAAAAGACAACAGAGATCTACGGGCTCTGACACATTAGACAAAATTAAGAGCGATGATTCAGATAAATCATCAGAAACAAAGACAGATAAAAATATTTATGTTCAGGATCACGTACATTTAGAAATAGGGGAAGAAAAACCCATCAATATATATACTGATGAGAGCTCATTTGACGGTCACATAGTAACCGAAACTAATTACAAGTTATTTTTTTGATTTAAGATTAATGATCGTCCCGAAACATATTAAATGAATTCAAGGAAAAGGAATAATGACAGTAATTAATATATGTAAGACCGGTATGAGCTTACAAGCAAAGAGTCGAATAGCGACATATCATCATCTGCCAGACGAGGTAGTCATACGCCTCGGAAGTAGACAGACACAAGGAATGATAATTCATAATCAATTAAATCGTGCAGCATTGAAGGCGGATATAGAGACGAAATACAAAGAATATGAGGATTCAAAATTAAGATGTAATCTAGATTTTAATAACTATTATCCACAGTTGAAACTTCATTCAACTGAGTTACAGGTTCCAAGCCCTATATTAGGTGAACGACCACCAATTCCAGTATCAACTGATACTGACCAACCAGAAACTGAGGTAGAGAAAACACGTAAACAACATGCACAAATGTTACAGCAAAAGCAAATAAATTCAATTATGACTTTTCGGTATCCCAAAAATATGGGTGAATTAGGTGATTTCATTGGACAAACAAATAAATTCAGTCATACGGTCCAATGTTATTCTCAGGTGATGCAACCTCTTTTCGAATTACTACGCAAATCACCGCCATTCATATTCACGGCAAAGTGTCGTGAAGCCTTTGATGCTATCCGGTATCAGATTCTCACTGCTCCGGTAATGGCGTTACCAGATCATTCCATTCAATTGGAATTATGGTATCATATATCTGAGAATCATATCCTCGCTATATTGGTACAAAATAAAAACGGCGTACGACGCTTACTCTCACGTTTCCAATATTATTTGGTACAGGTAAAAGAGACCTTCTCAACGTTGGATAGGCATGGTATTGCGCTTATTCAAGCATTACGGAACTTCCGTAACTTCACTACAGGTCGGACCATTCACGTGTATACCACTGACGCGGTATTGCCGACAATTCTGAAAATCTCAGATCTACCTTCACGATTGGTAAGATGGAACTTGAAACTACGAGAATTCAACATTAAAATACTTTTGCTGGCTGGACTGCCCGCACAAATAGATGAGTTGTTGCATACACCTACGAGAAACAACCTTGACCAAGAGATTGTATTTTCTTGTAGACTTATTAAAATAGTATGTCGTAACCGCAAAGAAAATGAATTTTTTCGTCGCTGCGCAGAACTAAAACATAGAATTGATAATTTGCATCAGTTACAAGCTGAGGACGAGCATGTAGATAAAATAATACAACGATTACGATTCGATAAAGACAACGAGTTAGTTGGAACCAGTAGATATAGGAAAATTTATCGTTTGGGAGAGAACGACTTATTAGAAAGAATTACTACTGAATTTATGAGTGGTCCTTATGTTCCAGTCATACCCCATAAATTGGCAGTTCAATCCACTCAATTTATGCATCAGAAAAGTCATTTTGGAAATGAAAAATTACATATGATTATGCGGGAAGACTATCACTTCCTGAATATGGGTGAGCTCATATCTAGGGTTATTGCAGACTGTACTCAATGCCAACGTTATCAAAGCAGTCGGAACCAGGTTCCCGGTTCCATACTACGCATACAATCAAACATTGATAATATGCCTGACAACATTACTCCTGCTCCAAATAATAGCCCTCTTTTTCCTTTGATTCATTTTTCACCTTTTCAATTTCCAGAACCGTTTACATCATCCGACGATTCTCAATCGCCTGTTGATGCGGGTCCACCTTTTCCAGGAGGAGAAGGGGATGGTGAGTTAGTTAAGATTAATTCAGGACAAAAAGTCCCCATTACATTACTATTGCCAAAAGCAAATGACATCCTTACGCAGGAAGACGTATTAAGAATAATACGACCATTACAGGCCGCTGTTGGGCAACAAGTCGATATCGATGTACAGAGAGTACAGACGCAAGGGTTTTCCAAAGCCGAGACGCCTCCACAAGGAGCCGGCCCGACTCTGGGAAGGTCTGCCACTAGAACAAGACGACTTACTCACGTATTCGACGGTCCTTTATATGACGTCGACTAGAAACGCTTATTTGCTTTGCTTACGCTAAAAGACTTACAGTACATATACATACATATATAATTTACATAGGTTAAAATAGAATTTCATATTTCACGTAGAATGAGTGATCTCGAGATCATGCTCGGTGGAAGTGACGACGAAGGCTCCATAATTATTCTGCCAGATGAAGAAGAACAATTGTTGCAAGGTTGGGACGAACGAGAGCCCGATGAAAACGATTTACAAGTTGTTTGGCAGGGAGATACTCCAGAAATGCAGTTAGCTGTTAGCAAGATAGATATGTCTGGCAACGTTACTCCACCATTAGATTTAGCAATTAAGATAGATAGAATTAAGTTTACGAATCAGCAGGACACTGACAGCGAAGAAGAAGCTCGAGCCCCAAAGTTCAAAAAGCCAAAATATAAATTGTACATAGAACCTCGAGAGGAAGGAGAGATCTCATCAGATGGTGAAATCGATGAGGTGCCTCCTCCCCGTAAAATAAGTAGGAAAGGTAGACCAATAAAAGAAAAGGTGGTCTGCCCAAAAATTGCTTTATGCCAAATTTGCCTCAAGGCTGGTATAGAGGAGAGACACGTATACTTAGATTGTCCCAAAGTAAATGGCGATTTCCATGAAAAGAATCGCGAAAAGAGTAAATTGAAATGTTACAGGTGTGGATCCCTGCGGCATAAGGCTAAAGATTGTCGCGAACCCCCTCAATTTTGTTCTAAGCCCCGACGAGGTAACCCTCATGGCCGTTTTGATCATGGTCATGATGGTCCGTCACAAATGGTTAAAAAAAAAATTCCAATCCCGTGAAAGAGTGTTGTAGTCATTTCATTACCTTTAGTGAATTAGTATGAATTGTTGCTTTAAGTGAAATGACCAAAGAAAATGACGGTTAAGAGATAAATGTACAAGTTGGTAAAATATTCAAGATATTGATGTATTGACGGTTATGAAATCTATTTG
The DNA here is from genome assembly GCA_949802685.1 of Dicyrtomina minuta. Taxonomy (NCBI): domain Eukaryota; kingdom Metazoa; phylum Arthropoda; class Collembola; order Symphypleona; family Dicyrtomidae; genus Dicyrtomina; species Dicyrtomina minuta. The sequence goes on along the minus strand of OX461808.1, from coordinate 154,700,331 downwards.
TGTTACTTTTAATGATCTCACTATTGGTGATTATTGTGAGATAAAAGACTACGTTAAAATGACTATGTAAAATATTTATCTCCATACAATTGACTGCATAATATATTTATTATGATCTTCGTAAAATTTAGAGTAGATATAAGTACGAGATACGTCTCAGGTTACGACCTATAAATTTTGATATTCCAAAAGTATACTTTTGAGCACATGATATTAAGGGTTATATAAAAGGTTCAAAATAAAAATGTTGAATATCAGTGAATTGAGGGTTTTGAATTTTTTATTTTTTTATTTTTGCTTTTCCCCTTTCCATTTCAACATTATAGAGTTACGAAATGTCGTCCCCTATCAAGGACAAACGATCAGGGATATTCGCACGCCGATTTCCCCTTCCTGAACCTATACCCATGATTATAGACGATGAGCCATTCATTTATGAAAACGAATCACCTAAGTTAATGCTCGAGGTGGCGAACTTCACGCCGTCAGTCAACTCGAGACCAGCAGAAAATTTGTCGCCAGAAAAACCTCTTCTGGAAGACCAGGAGCGAAAAATCTCTGTTAATATAAGTGCCAGAGATATTTCAGATTTATCCCTGTCAATAAATCGAAATTGCGTGGAAACTTCTCCATCGACTGTAAAAGGCTCTCGCCAAATCAAAAATTATCAGCGAGAGAAAATTCCCAGTAGAAATAAGAGCTCACGAGCTTCGAATCAATCGCGGTCAAGTTTACCAAACTTGGTCGCTGGAACGTCTCAAGGGACCCTCCAGAAAAACCCGCATCGAAATTCATCTTCAAGTTATTTTTCATCAGATACGTCTGATTCTTCATTATAATTGATAATATGTTCGGATACATCCACAAAATTTTGATACAATTTTATATATATAAGTAGTTAGTAATATTTTGCTTTCACGTGATCTCAAATTTAAAATGACTTAATGAAATATTTACCATTTTGACACGTTATAAAATGAATAAGCAAAAATTAGTATTTTGAATGTAGTTTAGAATTTTTGATATATAAATTTTCACTCATTACTTGACAGAAATAATATTTATTTTACTAAACAAATTACCTGTAAAAGTTGGGATACTTCCCAAAAGACTGAGTAAAAATGATGTTCAAAATCAGTCTAGAAAAAGAGTCAAATGAAATAATAAATACCATACAGGAACTTTAATCAATGCAATAGTGTGTGTTCTTTTTCTTCCGCATCATAGTTTCTTTCAGGTTCATTATTTGCACCGTTGCTCGCACTTAAGGATATGGAAAAAAAGATGTGGATTATTGGACGTTCATACTATTGGCTATTTCGTTTGAAGACAATAAAATATTTGGTCCAGAAGAAGACATTATAAAATTATGAAAATTCTTATTATGTATTTGAAATTATGTTTTTCGTTTTGATGAGGGCATCAAAACATTTGGTCCAGAAGTTTTGAGAGAAGAAAAATGATGATCATAAAAATATATATTATATGAAATATAAAATATAATATCTTGTGGCCTACTTTAATCTACCCATTTCAGATGGCTCCGCTTTCAAAATTATCTAAAAAGTTTTTAGAGTCAATTGACAAGATAATTCGTAGTTGTGTGAAAGAAGTTATTAGTCTTCCAATAAGTACACCTACCAGCATGCTGTACTCTAGCTCAAAGTGTAAGGGATTAGAACTCATTCGTGCTAAATGGGAAGCTGGCATTCAGAATTTTAATGCACTAGAAATTTTGTCGTTGTCAAGTCATGCTTTAATCCACGAAGTAAAGGATTTGGATTCTGAAAAATCCCAATGCTTAGATTTCCTGGATGTTCCATTTGAAGTTCGACAAAACATGGTCTATTATAAGGGAAAAAAGAGTAAGTTCATCAGAGATCATTTAAGAAGTCTGGAATACGATACCTGGTGTAAGCTGCCGCAAAAAGGGCAGGGTGTGATTCAATTTCAAGAATGTCCTTATGCCAATGAATGGATTCATTCGAAAATTGGACTTTCCTCATCAGAGTGGACCACTGCTATTAAAATGGTTGGTAATGTATTACCCGTCAATGCTATCCCTCGACCTGACCAAGGATCCCTTTATTGCCGCCATGGCTGTAAGGAGATTGAAACGATAGGACATATCCTTGGACGTTGTCACCGTGGAGAGCTGATTCGTAATAACCGACATCACGCAGTTCGCTGTTTAATTGCTGAAGCAATGCAAAAATTAGGGTGGAAAGTTCTTCAGGAAGCTGAATGTACTGGAGATGGTTCAAGACGTGTTGACATAATTGCTTACAACTTAAAAACGAAGCAAGGAATTATACTTGATCCAACCGTGCGTATGGAACAGAATGACATTAATCAATCAGAGGCCATTTATAAGGAGAAAAAATAAATTTATGACCCTTGCATTCCCTACTTCAAACAGAAATTGGGACTTACTGAAATTCATGTAGTAGGGCTGTATGTTGGGGCACGCGGGACGATCTCAAAGTTTTTCCTCAATTTCATGAAAACTCAATGCCTACCTTCAACGCTGATTGACGACATAGTTATCTCTGTTTTGAAGAAATCCGTTCAAATATGTGTGCACCATTTGTATTCTTGTATACCTACTGATTAATAATTTTTAAACTCTAATTTATTTAATTACATTAACAACCATAAACTATGTATAACGAAATTGTGCAACGTATACTGAGTCCGTTGGGCTATCGTCGTTGGACGACAGTGTCAAGTTTATTTTAATAAAGTTGTCTTTCTCTCTGCTGTAAAATGTAAATCGTGAGTTGAAAATAGAGACGGACGGATATTTCCCCAAAAGCCCTTCAGGCAAAGTTATCCCACTAAATAAGTAGATAGTCAAAAAGGAAAATAATGTTCCACACTGTGGAGATGAGAATAGGGATTATAGCATGGTACGTGAGGATCTTCTATCCTCGCGAACCATGACCATAACCAGTTTCTACTTGGACTCCGGCGAAGAAACAGGTACTCCTTACTCGACCGTGCTACGGCAAAAATTGTTGCTACGAGCAAATTATTAGGGACCCAAGCGGACCAAGACATCCCACGAGGAAAAGTGTATTCATCGCTACGGGCGAATATTTAGGTGATCAAACGCTGACCCTTTTTGACCTTACGAGGGATTTAATATTGACGCTACGAGCGAATAAAATAGGGAACACAAGGTGACCCAGAAAGACGTTCTACGAGAAGTCTGAAAATATATCCGTCCGGCTCTGAATTCAACCTACGAGGTAAGTAAATAATTTTGTGAAACTAAAATCTGAATCGTACGACGACAGATAGGAAATTTACCCAGAAAAGAATAATCGAATTTAAAAAGTAAACGCTACTTTCATTTTTGGTTACGGACCACTTTTCTTTGGCGTTACGAACGCAGTAAAAGTATTATTAAAAGTAAATAAATACAGAACTGTATAAGACCCTTAAAACGTAACCTACATTATATAGTTTTGTGTGTGATTGCATCTTGGTTGTCGAGTTGATATTCGCATATAAAATATATAATTTATATTATAATTATTTATATATATTTTAGTGTCATATTATAGCCATAGTCATTGTAGGGAAAACGCATCATAACCCTCCCCACCCATATAGCATTGCTAGCGTAAGCTCATATTTCTTTGCTACATAAATCCCTCCATTTGTCGTGCATACTATTTAGTATCTCGCCGGGCCGGTCCTGAGATACGAGAGAACCCCCCAGGTAAAGTATCTCCGTCGCCCGTTCCCGATTCGGATTTAGAAGACCGCATTAAAATCCCTATCAAGTATATTACTACAGTAAACAGTATAAAATGACTAAAACGTTATACTACGTTATTAACTCTGTTACAAGGTACTTACAGCCAGTAATAATGTAAGTAGGTAGAAGTTAGCACAGTCTCAATACAGTAGTGCAATATGTATATATTATGTAAAATTATTTAAATACTTTCCGATATTTTGTACGTACGTGATGCTTTGAACAGTCTAGCAAAAGAAGAATTAAATAAAAATATTTTACTACTTCGCTCAAGCTCCCTGCCCCTCAACTTTGTGGGAGTAACTAAACTCCAATGATGCAATGTTTGTACATGGAGATTTTTTTCCAGTTTTGAACTAACTTGCTTGAGGGGAAAAATGTAAACAATAAACTCCAAGTCTCTCGAACTCATCGAAGCGTTTTAAGCCAAGTTTTATCTTTACACCTTTTGTCTTTTCTCTTCTTTTATCTCCCCTTCTCCTCCAGTTCCAGTGTTGTAAATTATTCACAAAGAAAAATAAATTCTTTTAATCATAATTCATACACTTATTTGTTTTTGCAGTATATTATTTAATGAATTTGTCACATTGTAAAAGATAACTTGTGCACAATATAACCTGAAACAAGTCTACAATTATTGTGAAGTAATAGGGTTCTGCACTAAACCCAGCAAGCATGAACTAAGAAAACAAGGGCTAAAGCCCTTGTTTAATGGCAGCCTTAACAGCGAAATTAAACATTTTGAATTTGCCGCCAAATTTTGTTGTCAACTAACAGGTTGTAAATTAAAGGAAAGAAGCTGTAAACGGGTTAGCTGTGACGATTTACGCACAGGTATTTTGATATTCTCAATAAATCCAAAAATTTAATATTGAAATTTTTGAATTTCCCGCCAAAACTTTAAATATTGTGTTCAATGAAGATTTAAACAGGTAAGTCAGTAAACTTACACAAACATGATATACTATTCGAACGGTAACGATTAGGCAAATCTATATAACTTAGTGTGCACGCACGATAGTGATTAGTTTTTAAATGGCTTGGAAAAAACATAATTGAAAATTTAAAAAATTTAACGGATTTTGTCAAGTGATATATCATTTAAAAGCTCTTAAAAAATAGGCAGACATCATTTTTTTTGTTTTTTGATTGTGACCCATACAACACATTTTTGGCGGCATTTAAAAATTAAAAGACCGTTATTTTGAAAACGTTTTGTTATAATGGAGGCCCATTCCGTTATTTGAGTTCTACTAGTGATTACCTTTCGAATGATATATGGCTCGATGAAAGTGGTCCAGTATTGCCAAAGTTTCAAAATTCCGGTAAATTATGTAGATAGGTAGGAATTAAGCGGGATCAGTTGTGAACAGTAAACAACACTGTATTAAATTACCTGTCGTGTAAGGGAGACATTAAGGCCAAGGCTCCAGCTGGATTGGATGTAGGGAAGACTCTTTATTCCGGTTTTAAAGCTCCAAGGTTGTTTTTTTTATGATTATTAAATCACTACTACAGCTAACTTAGGGATCGTCCATAAATGATGTCACGAAGTGGGTAAATCAGTCTACTTAAGTAATTGGATATTGGTGACATCCAATGTTATGCTACTGTTAAGCTGATGACAGGGGGTCTTAGAAATATTTATAGAAATTTACATATTTCTATGACATTATTTATGGACGAATCCTTACTGCCTACTTGTGTGCACTACTGTGCTCTGTTGCATCCAGTCCCCTCACTCCACTGTGTTTGTAATAAATTATTTAGGTATGTAGGTATGTATTCTTTACTGTACTGCCAAATTCAACGAATCGACAAAACCGAGTTGTAATATTGCAACTTTACCCCTAATACGTAATATGTAATTAATTACATAGGTTCTTAATTGGCCCACATGTAATGTACTAGTAATAGTAAAAATATGTATAGAAGCGGTTGTAATTTGTAATGGTATTGACCAATAAACAGTTAAATGAATAAATACATTTCTATATGCACCCAAATTTAGGGAAAAACAAATGTAATTAATTTAGTGTATTGCTATTATCAAAATTAGGTTACGAATCATTGTCACTAACATATTAAATATTTTTTATAGGTTTAGATTGTTTCTAGTTTTTTTTTTTGTGATTACTGGATACTACTTGAAATTCATAATTAATTTATTTATTTATTTGATTAATTGACCTTATACCTGACAAATTATTTACGGACGCTCCCTAATGTCCCTAATACAGTTTTTTTCAGCTGGTGTTTAAAACAGTATAAATTTTGCAATATATATTGATTATATTATCGTGGATAGTTGCAATGCAATTATTATTTGTGCCATGTTCATATAAGTATGTGCTATTTAGGTAATTGGATTCATAAAATAAAACCCAGCATGATAATCATAATATAAGTGTTAAGTGATACATCAATCGAGCTGTAATAAAGTAATAATTGTATGTAGTATAAGCTAATAATTTTCTCCAATTTACTAGCATAAATTTGGATACTTTTTAAAACATTTCAAAACCAAATGTATTTTTACAAATTCTGTACAAAATGTAGTACGGGTCAGAAGCCAAATCAAAGAGTTAATTTCTTCTTTCAATGGCATCGGCATCGGTATCGGGCATTGCAATGATATATCACTCGTTAAAACTTTACTATTTTAAAAATTCAGTAAAACTTTGAGGCCAACTAAAACTCAAATAGGTTTCATGCCAGCACATTATTGCAATTGTAAATTAATTGCAAAATTGCAAAATATCTTCGTTGTCGTTTTCTATCCTAAATCCTAAATATTTTAACAAACCTTAAGTAATCCTTGTTCCAGGCCTTGGCCCTTGGCCTTAAGCCGTACCCAAAGTTATAGTAGTTAGTTACTACATTCAGTACATTCTCTTTTTCTCTTTCTACTTTCTACTGCACCAATGCACTACTGCCAAAAGTACATACTTGGTTTGTAGTGGGAATGTTTAAACTGCTTTTCACTACCTAATTCAAATCTCGATCTAAAAATCTAAATCAATATCAATAATTTAATCATAAATCTCCACTAAACTAAATTCAAAATTAACTAAGTTCTTGATACAAATGAATTAAGTTACAAATAATAATAATTATCTAGTCACAAATTTTACCGATCTGCTTCAAAATATAATTACATCTAATTTACTTGCATGTAAGTAATTATTACCGTTTGGAGTGATAACACAATGTTGGTCCGTGTCCGTGGTGGAAAATGAGAAGCACTAGGAAAAAATTGTCTTTAAATATTTACTGCAAATTAAAGTAGTATCAATGAAGCTTATAACAATCAATATCAATCTACAGTCTTTCAACAGTTGTAAGTATGTTCTAATTTAAACAATATAAGTCCCCTTCAAATACTATAGAAAATGGTAAAATAAATATTGTTTCTTTCGTTTTCCACTAAACTCACATTACTACTACTACTACAGATGGCAGTTGACGTACAGTCAAATGGGAATAAAGAGATAATTAGTTTGATATTTTACAAACAAAATTAATCTACAAAAAACTAAATGTATACAATATTTATCCGGCCAGATAGGTTGGTAATTCATAATTAATTAAACAGTAAACCCATGATAATGCTAATAACGGTATTTTCAGTTTCCGTGGTTGGTGCGTGCCTGGCAACTGGCTGGTGACAGGCTGATCACTCGAAAACGGGATATGTGAATTGTGAATTGTGACCTAAGTGACTTAAACTGATTTTAGCCAGACTGCAAACATCTCAAAAAGACAACAAACAACAAAGGCCATCGACAACGACAACTTGCCTGTTTTTATACATAAGACTTCTTTGAAAGGAGTCAGTCAGTAACTACGGAAAATCTGGAATAATTGCAAAACTAATCGAAGAATTAATGCATGCCATTAAATATAGCCGCAAACTATGGATCTGGAAACAGTTGTCAAAATCGAAGGTTATTCTGTTGAATACCCAGAGGCAAATGACAACGGTCAACCTCAGAGTGACGATATAAAACCAGCAGTATCCCTCACGCCGGTGCCATTATTACCCGAGACATGTGGTTTCCACCAAAATTATGATTCAGGATCACTTACAGCAATTGCGTTTCATTCAGAAATTGGCACAGCTTCAAATTGTAATCGAATAGTAAATGCAGGTAAATCACCGTTGACATTAACTAAAGATGTTAAAGAAGGCAGCAGCAGGAAAGAAGAATGTTCAGCTAAGGAGAAATTCAAATGTTCCATTCGAAACTGCTCCAAGAGTTTTGCCACCAACAGAAAACTTACCCTTCACCTTAAATTTGATCATCGCGAAAATTGGCTCAAGTGTCACTTGTGCGAGATAGCATTTAGATTAAAATCCGATTTAGAAAACCATTTAACTGCCCATTTTACTGCTCAGCAATATGTTTGTAATGCGTGCTCATCGCCCTTTAAATATATTCGCGATCTCAGAAAGCACGAACGCCAAGTGCATCAAATTACTTACAAAGCGACTCTAAATGTTTCTGTCGAAGAAGTCCCGCTTAAGGATATTGTACGATGCTCCAAATCTTCTAGAAAGAAAAGTAGTGGACTTAAAAAAGAGGAAGCTTCCTCTGAGAAAAAATTCAAATGTTCCATTCCCAACTGCGCCAAGAGTTTTGCGGACAATTTGAAACTCGACGCTCATCTAAAAAATAATCACGGCCAAAATGGGTTGTTCAAGTGTAACTTCTGCAAGAGAATATGGTCAACGAAATCCGCGTTAGAAACACATTTAATTAGCCACTCCACTGCGCGTTCACATCATTGTAACGTATGCTCCAAATCATTTAAACACATTAAAGATCTGAGGATTCACGTGCGAAAAGTGCACCAAACTTCATTGGCGTCCACGGAAAAACGTGAACTTGTAAACCATGATCGTCATAAGCCTAACATACTACTAAAACCTCAGTCACAGATTTCGAGAACCACCACAACGTTGAATTTACTAGACTCTACAAATGAGACACTAGAGGGAGACCTAGTGGACCCGAACACTGCTCTACAAGCGCCATTGTTGAAAGCTAATCCCACAAACAAATGTGACGTCTGTTTGAAAGCCTTTAAATCACGTCCTGCGTTATCAATACACAGAGAATACGTACACACTGCTGAGTGCTGAGAACGAGAAAAAATACAAATGCCACGTTTGTACTAAATCCTTTGTAGCCAGGGCAAAATTGAAACAACATTTGTATTTTGTTCATGGTGAAAAAAGTGAGATTGTCAAAATTTTCGAGTGTGAGTTCTGCGGACGACAATTCCCATGCGTATCCCGCCTGGAAGCTCACATTGTGGATAAGCACGTCTTGGACAAGGAATTTAAACGCTCAGTTTGTTCCAAAACATTTGTTGATCAAGATTCCCTAACGAAGCATCAAGTTTTTCATGAACAAACAACTGTAAATCATTTTTGCGATGTGTGCTTGGCCGGGTTTACAAGTAGAGGAAATTTGGCTGGTCACGTTAAAAACGTTCATAAAAAATTGTACTGTTCCAAGTGCGTGAGATCCTTTAAGAATAACTCTGAATTTAATGAACATTTAAATTCGGAAGGAGCAAATAATTTAAAAACTGGGCTTGAGCTTGAATTAAAATGTCAAGTTTGTTTCGTTTCGTTGTCTACCCAGTGCAATTTTAATATTCACACAGATGGTCATTTAAAAGAAATTAAATCCACTGTTGTTACTTAAAATACTGTTTGCTTTTTAGGTTTATTGTATAATTGAATTGTTGGTGACTGTATTGGTGAGGGTATACATAGTTGATTGTGTAATAAAGTGCAAGGTGAATCTCTTCAAAAACATGGAAATAGAACATTTTGCACTTTTCAAAAACATAGAATTAGAATATTTTGCACCTTTTTAAAAACATGAAAATAGAACATTTTGTGTTTTTCAAAAACTCCTAATTAACGTTTTGCGCATGTTTCTCATTTTTTTTCATGACATAGCTCATTTTGTCATTTTGATTGTAATTTAAATTGGATATGGGTAATTTTGGCTCTTCTAGTTGTGATGAGTTAGGTTTTTAACAGGATAACATTTTAACTGACAGTAAAGACATTTTTTTGCATCTAGGAATATTATTATGGTTCGTCCTTCCATGCACGATATACCCCCATGGCTACAGTGCTGATGTTTTCCTGTTCAAACTTGATGAGCTATTAAGTTGCCCACTTCTCTACTCTATATTGCACAAAATCACACGACTGATATAGGTACTATGTATTGTGTTAAGATTAAGATTAGATGTAAAGGTGATAAAAATAATAACATCTGAACTCTCAAAAGTTACGTTCGTTTTATAATATTATTAGTCTTATTTATTTATTGAACAAATTTAACACCAGCAATACAGGCTATATGTTTCGATCCCATACACGATTGCATAATGAATTATGGAAGACACTCAAAAGCATTATTTGAATTAAAAATGAAACTTTTTATCCACAATTTATTATTAATTACCAAGGAGTTTTCATCAATTTTTGATCAATTTGTAAATAACGACTTTGTAAATACTTATTGTTGTATGGGCTGACGCCAAATCGACTAAATGAATAGAATATTATTATAAGTATTATATATTTAAACTTAATGTTTGATAGATACAAAAAAAAATATACAACATAGTTATCAATGGCTTTTATATATTTCATGAAACATCTGCTGCACATTCTTATCAATTTCGTATTCCTCTTCCTGCAGAATGTCTTTGCCTATAGGTGAACACCTCATCTTCATACTGATCTTCATAGGGATCTATGGGATTAACGTGTGTGTGCAAAATATTGTACACGTAAAAACAATAGATAAATTAAATGACATTTAAAAATTTAAAAAAATATATCTTAAATATTATACCAAGCATTTCCATTGATTACCTTTAGTGCTTCGAAATGCGTTTGGGTAGTACAACAAATAAAATTTTGTATCCGGCATTTTTGCAAACACATACATCTCCGCCACACGGATCCCCAACTTAGCTCTCCCTGAATATTTTAATTTGAATTCCTTTAAATCTGTAAAATTGCACACACACACACACACACACAATAATTACATTCAACATTATATCACAATGGATTAGACTACAAAGTGCGTATTATAAAAAATACAACATATATTAATAAGAATAAAACGCTCTTTTACGTTTCAAGTCTGAGACTGATGGATGTATCCGTAGGAGATCATATGTCTCTGGACGATCTACCAATTCCTCTGAAATCTCAGACGTTTCTAGTTTGGTGCACATGTCAAAAGAAAATCCCGAGAAAAAGTTGTTGAAGAAAAGGCATCTGTCCGTACTTAGAAAAAAACCTTCCGTTGAGAGGCCCTTGATTTCAATGAACTCAACCAAAGGACACATGACCCACAATGAATGATTTAAATCTCGTAGATTCTTACAGCGGATTTTCAAAATACGAATATTTGGAAGAAGTTTTCCTATCAATTTTGCGCATAGCTGCCCACAAGTACCACCTAGTCTAGTCTACTCTAGTCATGGTCCGAAATGTGTACCACTAGTCTAGTCTAGTCAAGTCACGATAATATAAGTGCCCGTCTAGTCTAGTCAAGTCTAGTCAAGGGACTTTATAAGTTTGGCTAGTCAAGTCTAGTCTAGTCACCTATGCTCCATCCAGACTATGATCATAGGCACCTATGTTAGTCATTGAGTTTACACTCAAAAGCGCGAAACTCAAACACACTGCCTATGACGGTTATTGATAATAGATTACGGTCAATTGACAAACCAACCTCAATTGACTATAATCGTATACCTAACATAGTGTGGATGGAGCACTAGTCATTTAGTATAAATTTTCAAATTTCGCGTAATTCTTACGTACCAAGGATATGGCAACAGAGCAGCGGTAATTGAAAAAAACTCAAGGTTCATGTTGCTTTAAAAGGTTAAATATTATTTAAAATGATGAAATGGAGGTTCTGACTACAATAAGAGTTTAAAAATATAATTTAATGCTTAAATTTTAATACAATAACATTAGTTTTTAACTCCAGCGTAGTAAAAAATTTAATCGTCTGCGCCCTTTATAATGCCTTTAATTAGAATGAAGTTATGTAGTTCATGTAAATAGGAAACATAATGTATGCTTCTCAACATTAGGTATGCATTAATTTATGCACTAATAATAGAAAACCCACCTTTTTACAGGTTTTGAATTATATATTGCTTCTGATAGAGCTAAAAATTGTGACATAAATGAAATGTATTGCAGATTTGTATTCCAGCGCTAACTAATTTTTTAAATTATTTTTTGCCTAAAATAGTGACTTCAAAATTGGACTTGCTTTTGATGAGTTTCAAAAAGTTTTGAAATTTTGAAGAATTCTGAAAATTTGTGTTTGTCAAAAATTATATTTTAATTGCCTAAAAAAGTTAAAAAATTTATGAAATCGCTATAAGTCGTTTAAATTCTAACGTGGACTTATAAGCCAGTTAAAAAGTCACATTAGCTTTAAAGCGATACACAGTTAACAATAAGTGTCAATCCGGCTGGTTTTATAATGCACGGACACTGAAATAGCTCATAAACATTGACTTAAGTGAATACTGATGGCGTGAATGCGCTAATTTAAGAGTAAAATGGAGTTTTTCAATTTTAAAATGCAAATAGAAAAAGGCGGGATGACTAGCAAAATATCCTAGTCAAGTCTAGTCTAGTCACTATAATAATTAGGCGCAAATAGTCTAGTCTAGTCAAGTCAGATGAAACCATAAGCCCGGCTAGTCTAGTCAAGTCTAGTCAGATGTCCCAAAATTGCTCAAAAGTCCAGTCAAGTCCCTAGTCTCCTAGTCTAGTCTGACTAGACTCGTGCAGCCATGTTATTTTTTGCCGTTTTCAAGACAAGACTAATCAATTTGTGCCTCTCGATAAAGCATACAAGAATTTCAAGTAGCACAGTTGACAGTGAAATTAAAATTGTTGGCTAAAGCAGAGTTGAAAGAAGAACTTTGTAAAACTATTCATAGTAGCGACATTGTTTACTATATTAATTGTTTTCAAATTGTAACAATAATTATAATATGGCTAATTATTAACAATCTAATAATTGAAGTGAATTCAAATATATTTATTTAGGAATTAGTTTCACATAATTCACTTTTAACTGTGTAATTATGTCATCGCTTCGGGTTTAACATTATATTGAAAAAACCTTGTAGAGTTGTGCCTGATTTTCCGCAAACAAAATAATCCAACCAAAAGAAATAACTTTTATACATACATACATGTTTTCATTCTGTATTAATTTCATATCGGTCAGCAGCCATAGTAAACGGAATCAGCATCGTGATCCCTTATCGACTGCACTATTAGTTTAATTGTAATGCTTTCCATGATGGCAACCTTATTCATAGCTAGTGCCCACGCCAGTGCTGGACAGGCTGACCAAAAGCACGACTCGGCAACATTCCGGCCAACATTTGACGAAACTAACTTTGTCACCTATCCACCATATGCCATAGCAATTTCTCCCCCTCAACTCCGAAATTTGGCAGAAAATGAAGACATTGTATACACACTCATTAAAGATTTTTATTCCAGATTTGGACCAGGACCAGTAGACAAGGCTCAAGATTCAAATACTCCTACTCTGCCTACATTTAAACTGATGGGCACCTACCTCACAAATTTTGAAATAACGACCGGCTCCCTTCAGCTGACCTTAAAAATCCAAACAACCGAAGACCCAAATAACATGAACAGTGCCATAAGAACTGCATGGAACCCACTCACCACCTACTTTATGCTCCGGCGAATTTCGACCACGCTCAAAGAAATAATTCGAAACTTGGACCCGACCCAAAAGACTGAATTTAATCTTCAAAACCAAATTTTACACGTCATGAAATCGGGGGGTTGGCCTGTTGAAGAAGATGTCACGTCCGCGCTAGATGCAATACTTCGAATACAACAAGTGTATAACCTGTCCACCATTGAGATCGCCTCTGGAAAATTGGCGGGATTTGAAACAAATTTAAATTTGTCCGCAGAAGACTGCGTTGACATAGGAAAGGACGCGCTGATGGAAAAAAGAGGAGTATATCGATACTACGCACTGGCAGTAGAGTGGTTTGAAGAAGCGCGACGGCGCAAACTCAGTGAAGGAATTTCTAGTGCGATATCTCTTGCAGAAATCGACGATAACTTAAGATACGCCACCGAACTACATGACAAGGAATGGTCTAGTGGTGGTGGAATACGGGACACTTTATTTTTTACCACTCGCATTAAGTATTCCAAGTCCGTACTGACCCGTACCAGGAGAGTCACTGCAGAGTTAGATGCTTTAAAGAGCGGGAAAGTTTTAAATTCAAATTTAAAGGAAATGAAATACTGTGGAACTTGCTCTGGTCAAAATTACCAGAGAGACTCGGATAGAGCGAAGCTCTTTTGTTGGTATGAAACGGAAGTGAATGTTTATCACAAAATTAACCCACTGAAGGCGGAGCTTCTGTCCATGGAGCCCCACCCCATCATCCAGTACTACGATATGATTGGGGATGAAATGATTTCTAGAATTAAATCTGAAACTGACCACCAGCTGGATCACTCCTCTGTGCACAGTAAGGACGCCCCTCCCACTAGGTCGCCCAGTTTACGAACTTCTTCAAATACCTGGATAGATGACATCGCACAACCAGAGTTTCGCGCTATTTCTCAAAAAGTTGAGGCTGCGATGGGACTAAGCGTAGGCAGCCTGTTTTCGTCAGAGATGTTGCATGTCGCTGCTTACACTTCCGGAGGTCATTACTCTCTCCATAAGGATGCTTGGCTGGCAGAGGCTGAAACGATTTTGTCAAAGGAGGACGAGATGTTCTCGGGTGGAGACCGGATCGCCACATTTATGTTCTACTTGGGTGGCGTGGAGAAAGGGGGTGGCACTTCTTTCCCTCTATCCGGGATTGCAGCCCAGCCCATCAAGGGGTCTGCTGTTCTCTGGTTCAATTTAATGCGAAATGGGGAAGTTGATGAAAGCACTTCACACGGAGGATGTCCAGTTATTATTGGGGAAAAATGGATTGCTAACAAGTGGATACTGAGTAAGGACCAAATGTTTCACAAGGATTATCAATGTGTCTTGGATCAAAAGGCTCGTTTAGCACTCAGGATTAATGGGAAAAATCTCGCGGATTTAATTTAGAAATGGTGAATTTTAGTGCTACAATTTTAGAAATCTCAAACAGTAATAAAAGACCAGGACAGGTTGCCAACTATCTCCTTACTCACAATCTGGTTGTAATACCTTTAGTTAAATTGTATTTGTTTTATTTTTTATTTATTACATATTTATTTAACAAGTAAACCGGCACGTTCAGGGGGGGGGGGGGGGGGTCAAGATTCTTGATCACGTTTGTATACGATAAATTGGAGGGAGGGGAGGAAGGTTGGATCCCTGGATCACGTATACACTATTAAATTGTAAAATAAACGGAAATTACAGTTTTAATTTCACAAAACGTCTGTTTACTAAACAAAAATCTGTCACTTTATTTCTGTTCATACATTGATTAGTGGGTCCTACAGAGGGTTAGATTGTACTTTAGTGCGTACATAGAAAAGACAAATTAACTACATATTTATTGAATATTTTTATTTACTAACATTATTTCTCACTCTACAGTCAATGGACTATCAACGCTACTATTAACTTGGTATTAAGATTCAAATACATGAACGGTGTTTAAATCTAAATACTAAGTAATTATAACTAAATACTTGAGATTTAAAACTTGATACATTCCAGCAATACGTTCTAAATCTAAATACTGAGCACTTATACACATAATTCACTATTTGATTTACGTGACTGCTACTATATTAGCTATATACGGCATTTCCTGTAACAGTGGTTGAATATGAAATAATGTACTGGTCTAATTCAAAACTTGAATATTGGATGGGTCTATTTAACAATTAACACACTTTATGGCAATAGACGGGCCTGTTGTATTGGGCGGGTCTGGGGGATTGCAATTTGAATAATGAACTGCGCCAATAACGTTACAGGAAATACAGTCCCTAATTCATTACCATTTTGAAAATCTTGACCGATTTCAACTTCAACGAGCGATTTATCATTTTTGAGATCATAAAAAAAGTGAAACAAAACTGTCTGTTTTAACTTCTGGCCCATACAACCATTTTTAGAAGGAGTTTAAAACAAAACAAAAACATGCTTCAAAAACTACCCGGCATTTTACTGCTTTAAGGCCTGTGTTTTACGATTAAGGTTGTGTCGTTCCTAAACTTACAGACCGTATTTAAAATAAGATTTTTTTTGGTTGCCGGCTTCATGGTTTTAAATATATGCCAATTGTTAAAAATTTTATTGAAGTTGGAAAAAGTTAAAAATATAAGCTTTTGAATCTCAAAACTAAAATTTTAGAATTTAGGTTTTATATGAATACCAATACAAGAAGCACGAAATAATTAAATACTAGGTTTGTAAAACTACATTTTTGCTAAGGTATTTAATAAAATGTAGTATGTATGTTGTTTTGAACATAAAATTGAATAAATAACAGTTATTTTAAAAATCGGTATTTTTTAAGACAAATGTATACGTATATAGGGGGAGGGTGGTTGTCGTCAATGATCATGATTGTATTGCTACATTTATGCTTATTATTGCTACATAGGACAGGATGTATGGGAAGCGAGCCGGCTGGTGGGCTTGTAACATCGCTCCCGTTTAACTAACAGTTAGGTAGGTAAAAAGTTAGTGACAACAATTAATTCTGGTATCAGCAGATAGAGAAAGATCTAACCTACATTTTAGTGTCAGTGTCATTAGTGTATTTAGATTTTTAAACTGGTTAAAATCGTAACAAATAGTTACAAAATACAGTAGAGCTAGAAGTGTAGCATGGGAGTAAATTCCTACAGGGTGTGCAAAATTCAAAATTGTGTACTCCAGGCATAGGCATTACTACAGTGTATCACACGTGCTAATCTTGGATGGCTGCAGAGCGCCTCTAGTCTACTGAACATTAGTTTTTGTTCCGCATGGTGCTACAGACAGGGTGCCTCATATCTTCCTATCAAGACAAGAACATCCGTTGTATTAATTCAATTAAAATTAACAATGCGGAAGCAGAAAGGAAGGCAAACAAGCCAAGCTAATAATAATATGGCCGAAGAGGAAGAAAAGTGTCCTTTTTGTGAGGGGTTTTACAAAAAGAAAGGAATTTCAATTCATATCTCCAGGTCACATCCAGATCATGCACGAAACAAAATTACAAATTCATACCAGTCCAATCCAAATGTGCACAATTATTCCCCTAGTTCTGATGAGGTGCAAAGCACTGATGTAAGCACCGAAGAACAAACTGCACACAGACATTTGGAAGAAAAGATGAATGTTTTTGTGAATATGCTAACCCCAATGCTAGACACCCAACCGAATGAAAAACAATTTAGCGAAGTGATCTCAGAGTTTTCTGAGATGCTCAGAAATGCAATTGATCTTTTGCCAGGCCCAAAAAACCCAGCTAAAAAGTTCATCGAAGCCAGAAAAAGAGAAGAAACATATGTCCAGAATGATAAAACCTACAGTCAGAGCAAAAACCCTCAAAAATCATCAAATCGAGATCGACAAAGACGTAGAGCCAAATACAGATTTGAAATGCTACAACATCTGTATTACTATTCTCGGAAAAAATGTGTTCGTATGCTAATGCAATCATCATTTGCGTCTGAATCTTGCGCAATCCCTCTTAATGTCCTTCACGAATCCTATTCTGCAAGGTGGAGCACACCAAATGATGCGATTCTGGACAGTTATGGACCTGAATGTAGTGAACGAGAGCAAGAGGCATTAGATTTTGATTATAACAGTCACATATCCTCCGAGGAAGTAGAAATGGCTACAAAAGGTATTAATAACGACAGTGCGACCGGATTAGATGGAATACCAGTCCGAATAATTAAACGCATAGGGAAAACATGTTATTGCGTCATAAGTCTTATTGCCTCAATTATGCAAATCTGGAATATAGTGCCTCAAAACTTTCGTAGTGCCCGCACAGTTCTGATTTTGAAAGACAAAGATGAGAAACAAGACGTCAATGGATGGAGACCAATTTCAATCTGTTCCATTCTTCGGAGAATAATAGAACGGGTGTATGACCGGCGACAGGAAGAATATATTCTTATAAATGCCAACCAAGTCGGATTCAGCAGACATCCGGGCACGTTCATAAATGCTTCAATCGTCAGTGGATGTTTGGCAAAAGCCAAGGCGGAGAAGTCTGATCTGTGTGTAGTGTTTCTAGATGTTAGAAAGGCATTTGAGGAATCCTCCCACCTTCACATACAAAACTGCTATAACCACATAACCATGCCGTCTGCACTCAGAAATATCGAAATAAGCCTCATGAAAGGAAATGAAACGCAAATTCAGACGGCTCAAGGTCTATCAAAGCCCATTGCAATTGGACGTGGAGTCTTTCAAGGAGCGCCTACCTCACCCAGACATTTTAATATGTCAATAGATCATGTGCTCAAAGAATTAACGGAGAATGAAATATCGAATAATTACGGGTTTCAGATTCATATGGACATTCCTAAAGTTTCAGCACGAGGTTTTGCAGATGACCTAGCTATCTTTGGACATTCTATGGATGCAGCCCGTGAGCTCACTCGAATTGCGATCTTCAACCTGCTAAAAGTTGGGTATAGCCTAAACTATGATAAATGTAAAATCATAAATATTCGTAATGGCAAATTATGCGAAGATCCACTCGTTTTAAATGAAACCATTTCAATAGCAGCAGTAAAACCAGGGGAAAGAATTCGGTATCTCGGAGTCAACTTTAATGATGACATTATCTTTGAACCAAACAAAGTCATCAAAAACTTTTCAGATGATCTACAAAATCTCGTTGGTACACCAATGCTCTACCCTACACAAAAATTAAAGATCATCAATCAGTATCTGTGGCCTACTCTAATCTATCCTTTACAGTCAGCTCCACTTCATAAACTTTCAAAAAAATTCCTTGAAGACCTGGATAAACTCATTAAATCATCTGTTAGGGAAATAATTGGACTCCCTGCTGATACCCCAAATGCAATGCTCTATACATCCCAAAAATTTCGTGGGCTTCAAATAGTGCGCTCAACATGGGAAGCATTTATTCAGCATTACAACGTATGCATTGCCCTATTCCGATCACAAGACGTATTTATTCCACACGTTAGAGAGTTAGAAGACGAAATGAAGGAATGCATGGAGTCACTTAAGCTTTCTGAAAATGACATGAACTTAAAATTTGAGGCTCGACCTAAAACTAAGCGGAGCCAAATAATACGCCAGCAACTACGGGACGATGAGTACAAAAAGTGGTGTGATTTAAAATCCAAGGGAGCTGGAGTTGAACTTTTCAGTGAGTGTCCAGAGGGAAATAAGTTAATTATGGAAAAAGATGGAATCACGACAAGTGAGTGGATAGCGGCAATGAAAATGTCTGCCAATGTATTCCCAGTAAGATCGATTCCGGGACGAAGCCTAGACAATAATCCTCAGTGTAGACACTGCACTGAGCGTGAAACCCTTAGTCATGTCTTAGGTTCTTGCCCCAGAGGTAGTCTGTTGAGAAATACAAGGCACCATGAAGTCAGAAAAATTCTCGCCAAATATTTGCGTCAAAGTCCTTCAATTGGCAAGTCATTTTGGAAGGCACAAGAGGAGGTATTCTGTCTTGATTTAGCCGGAGGAAATAAACGGGTTGACATTCTCTGTTATGACGAAACAATGAAAATTGGATACATAATAGATCCAACAGTCCGCTTCGAACAAGGTCATGAACAAGTGAATGCCGTTCATCAAGAGAAATCCAATCACTATGAATCATGCATTCCATATTTTTTGGACAAATATAAACTTGAACAGATTGAAATTATTGGCCTGCTGTTTGGAGCAAGAGGAACTATAACTTCGGCTGTGTTGGATTTCAAAAAGAAGTTTATCCTGCCGCACCAGATGATAAAAGATACTATAGTAGCAGTGATCCGTGGATCTCACAGAATAGCCCACAATCATGTATACAATAATGATACTTAAAAAAAATAAATGTACTGTATACTAATATTAACGGAAACTAGAAAAAATTTGTTTTAAAGAATTTAATTGTAAATTACAACATGTTTGTTTGTTACTGTGCCTCCTTGGCAAGTACTATTGTAGTACCAGTGTAAATAAATGCATTTACTTTCTCTCTACGATGAGAAGTGATCTATGCTTACATCAAATACACACAATCTATGGAAATATTACAAGGAGACTTGTATACAAAAATATTTTTCCAATTTTTTGTTTAAAGATTCCTTTTAAATTGACAGGAACAGCTATATATTGTTTCCAGGCTTTACCACAATGACTTGAAAATATCAAAAACCCACTTTATTCCGGAAATAAAATTATTGATTTATGCGGCCGATGAAATAATTTAAATATTTTTTACACGGGCGTTCGAAGTTTAAAACACATAAATTCTTAATGTTTTAATCAACTAATGGAACACAGAACACAGCTCTTTTATGAGCTCTATCTATCGGAACTAGTAGTGATTCAAGATGTTTGTAAAGTCCCGTCGACCTTTACAGTAAATCCATATCTGGGTGGTCCCAGTAAAATATTATAGCAATACATAGAGTACTTAAGCAAGTACATTACTGTATCTCAAATCTCAGGCGAGTTAGGTATGCAGACAAAAGTACAGTTTTGATGGTTGAATTTCTCAAGGACATTCTCAGCCTATGAGTTGTTCACTATACACACCTAACGTTCACCATTTCTAAATCAAATCCATGAGATTTTCCCCATTAATCTTGAATGTAAAACGAGCGTTTTGATCTGGGATACATTGATATTCCTTCCAAAACATTTGCTCATTGATCCGTATCCACTTGTTAGCAATCCACTTTTCCCCAATGATAACTGGACAGCCTGCGTGCCAAGTGCTGAAATCTGCTCCCCCATTGCGCATCAAATTGAACCACAGAACTGCCGCCCCCTTGACGGGCTGGATACCAATCCCAGATAGAGGGAAAGAAGTCCGTCCCCCGTTCTCCACGTCCCCCAAGCTGAACATGAAAGTGGCAATCCGGTTCCCATCCAGGAAAGTCGTCTTATCCTCTGGCAACACCGCTTCAGCACTTGCCAGCCAACCATCCACATGGAGAGAGAAGTGACCTCCGGAAGTGTAGGCTGCAATAGACAACATCTCTGTGGACAACCGACCGCCTTCGCTTAGTCCCATCGCGGCCTCAACTTTGAGAGGAATGGAAAAAAACTCGGCTAGTGTCCTGTCATCTATCCAGCTGTTTGAAGAAGATCGTGTGCCATACGAATGAGTACTATGGGCCATGTCAGTGCTAAAGGAGGAGAGGGCCAGTTGCTGGCCGGCTTCAAATTTAATTCTAGAAATCATTTCATCACCAATCATATCGTAGTACTGAATGATGGGGTGGGGCTCTATGGAGAGAAGCTCCGCCTTCAGTGGGTTAATTGAGTGATAAACATTCACTTCCGTTTCATACCAACAAAAGAGCTTCGCTCTGTCGGAATCACTCTGGTAGTTTTGACCAGAGCAGGTTCCCCAGTATTTAATCTCGCTCGGATAATTTGAAACTTGACCACTATTCAAAGCTGCTAACTCTGCAGTGCGTCTTCTAGTACGGGACAATAAGGACGTTTCAAACATAATACGTGTGCTAAAAAATACAGTGTCCCGCAGTTCTCCTCCACTAGACCATTCCTTGTCATGCAGCTCTATGGCAAGTCTCAGGTAGTTGTCGATTTCTGCTAGTGATGTCACACTAGACGTTCCTTCACGGAGTTTGCGCCGTCGCGCTTCTTCAAACCACTCCACTGCCAATGCGTAGTATGGGTACGACACTTGTTCTTCACTCAGCGCTTCCTCCCCTATGTCCACACAGTCTACTGGGGACAGATTTAAATTTGTTTCGAATCCCGCCAATTTTCCCGAGGCGATCTCAGAGGTGGACAGGTCGTACACGTGTTGTATTCGAAGTATTGCGCTTAGCGCGTACTTGAGATCATCTTCAACGGGCCAACCTCCGGATTTCATGACGTGGAAAATTTGGTTTCCAAGAATTAATTCCGCTTCCCTTGTGGAGTCCAAGTTTCGAACAATTTCTTTGAGCATGTCCAAAACTCGTCGGAGCATAAAAAAGGTGGTGAGCGGGTTCCATGCAGTTTTAAAGGCTCTGGTGATGCTTTTTTGGTCTTCTGTTGTTTGCCTTTTTAAATTCAGCTGGAAGGAACCGCTAGTGATTTCGAAATTTTTAAGGTAGCTGTACATCATTTTAAATAGTGGAATAGTAGGAGGTTGTGAATCTCCAATATTGTCAACCGGCCCAGGTCCAAATCTGGTGTAGAAATCTCTGATGAGGATGTAAACAATTTCTTCATTTTCTGCTAAATTTCGGAGTTGAGGGGGAGAACTTGCCATGGAGTATGGTGGATAGGTGACAAATTTAGCTTCGGCAAACCTTGGCCAGAATGTTGCTGAGTCGTGGGTTTTGTCACTCTGTTTAGCACTGGCGTGGGCACCAGCTATAAATAGGGTAGCTATCATGGAAAACATTACAATTAAAATTATGGGGCAGTTTATAAGGGATCACGATGCTGATTCTGTTTACTAGGGCAGACTGTTATAAAATTATTCAAGGATGAAAACATGTATGTATAAAAGTTATATCTTTTGGTCTTCGGTTAAAGAATTTTGTTTGTAGAAAATCTAGGAGAACTCTAAATGATTGTTTAAATAGAATGTTTAAACCGAAGTGGTGACACAGTTACTGCTGAATGACGTAACATTAATACTTAAAAAAATATATTTGCATTCACTTCAATTAGCACGTAAATAATATCAGCCATATTGTAATTATTGTTAAAATTTGTAAACAATCAAAAGTAAACAAAGGCGCTACTATAAATGTTTTAGAAAGTTCCTCAAGTCAGAAGCTTTGTTATTACTGTGCTACGTGAAATCTTGAACTTCTTGTATTTTATGCTGTCCTGAACTAATATGCCTTTGCTAATAATTTTATTTTTGTCTTTGAACCCATTATTATTTTATTTATCAGTCACGGCAGTGGCTACTGCCCAACTGTAAGTAAATCAGCTCGAGTCCCTATGGCTTCGGACTCTCGGTAAATATAGTCACGAACACAGTGTCTCTCGGTGCAATGTCTTTGTATGTATTGGTACTATTGGTTATGGTTATGTTATTGGCATTGGTGGTGTGGACTACATACTATGAAATAATTTCAGGCGGACGAATAAAAGTTATAGCTTTTGGTTAAATAATTTTATTTAGTTTTTTGCAAAAAAGCCAGGAAGGTTAATAATGCGGGCAGTCGAGCATTATATAGAATACGTATTCAACTTCTCGTCCACAAAGGTCACAGCCAGTCCCTTCTGGTTTCTATATCGTGTACATGCCATTGGGGTTAGTTTTCTTTCCTTTTAGCACGATTCTAGGAAGGCCAGTTCATTGAATACAAACTTTGTCATCTTCCACATAACGTTTATCTCAAAGTGTTCTGATTTTATTGCGTGTGTTTTAATACGAACATAGAATGTCGTTGCAACTCTGCATTTGGATAACGTCATTGTTCATACAGTTTTGTCGATATTTCTTAATATTTTACTTTCTGTGTTTCGTAAGATATTTCTTATTTAAGATTTCTTGTTGCGTCCGTTAAAATCTTTTTGATTTGAAGCATCCAGTTATATCGTGGGTCTGAGACTTTAAACTTCCGAGTTTCCTGGTAGCAGTTTTTGACGATGCTGTCTTCTTTGGCATTGAGCGTTTTCTCTGGCAATCGAAGCAACGCCCTAAATTTTAGTAGCTAAATGTTCTGTATCTGTGCTACTTGTAATAAGAATATTTTAGGATCAGTATCTGTATAAATAGGTAGGTATTCTCACGGAATTTAGTTTAACCAAATTTTTCTAATACGCACGGGCGCAGTAACATTAAAAAGGAGCGCTGAGGCTCTTATAAAAAGGCAGCCTCAGCGCTCTAAAAATCTCAGTGTGTATTCAGGATCGAGATTGATCAGTTTTTATTTACATTTCGTTAAAACTTTTTAGTTAATTTTCACTCTTTGGTAAAAAATTATTTTGAAATTCTTCTTATAAAAATTTTAAAACTTAAAATAACCATCAAACTTAGAAATAAATTCAAACATTTATTTCGGTACACATTCTAGCTCCATTCATAAATGTATACATATAAATATATATATCAACAATATAAAATAAAAATAAACGGGCCCTTTAGGCCTTATTAAAATCAATAAATACCTAATT
The DNA here is from genome assembly GCA_949802685.1 of Dicyrtomina minuta. Lineage (NCBI taxonomy): Eukaryota > Metazoa > Arthropoda > Collembola > Symphypleona > Dicyrtomidae > Dicyrtomina > Dicyrtomina minuta. Next base: position 154,676,166 of record OX461808.1, on the reverse strand, counting down.
CATAATAATAATTTATTCATTGGGTCGATTTAACATTTAACCAAAGTTCATACAACCAGACTCAAATAGTCACTGTGGGTGAGGAAATAGGAGGCTACCGCGTTAGATCGTCTCGGCGGTATTTGTACCCTTTCACCTATCCCCGTCCCCTCCTCCACAGTAAAGGAGTCCCATTCCCTAGGCCCCTACAGTAAGTAGTGGTCACTAAGGAGCACCGAAGGAGATTGGGTTTCAATCAACCATCCAGTGACGTTTACCGTACAACACCGAGCCGTAAACGATTAGCAGTGGCCGAGGATTGAAGCCAGGTCTGAGACTGTAAATTTCGTTACAGTCTGCAGTCCCAACCCCTCACCCAAACACGCCTGCTTATAAATACCTAATTGCTTTGTCTACTTGACTTTAAATTGAAGGGTTCTACTTACTTTCATATATCTATATAATAAAATACATAAAAATATTAGTAATAAAAACACCTGAATAGTATTACTTTGGTAAAAGTACGGTCTAAGAAAACGAACATAACATTTTGTTCAAGCATATATACAATAGATCAAATGAAAAAAATTTAGTTTGAAATTTGTACGCTCAATTTTTGGTATATTTGATTAAAAGACCTATGTATAAGACCAATACAAATCAAAACTCCTAAATAAACTGCATAAGATTTTTTCCATTAATCTTGAGTGCCAAACGAGCCCCTTGATCCGGGACACATTGATAATCCTTCCAAAACATTTGCTCATTGATACGTATCCACTTGTTTGCAATCCACTTTTCCCCAATGATAACAGGGCAGCCTCCGTGCCAAGTGCTGCCATCAGCTTCCCCATTTCTCATCAGATTGAACCAGAGCACTGCCGACCCCTTGATGGGCTGGGCCGCAATTCCGGATTGGGGAAAAGAAGTCCCTCCCCCTTTCTCCACGTCCCCTAAGTAGAACATAAAAGTGGCAATCCGGTTTCCATCCGAGAAAGTCATATTATCCTCTGGCAACATCGTTTCAGCCAGTGCCGGCCAACCATCCAAATGGAGAGAGTAATGACCTCCGGAAGTGTAGGCTGCGATATGCAACATCTCTGACGAAAACCGACCGGCTACGTTTATTCCCATCGCAGCCTCAACTTTGTGAGGAATAGAATAAAACTCAGGTAGTGTGGTGTCATCTATCCAGCTGTTTGAAGAAGATCGTATGCCATACGACTGAGTACTATGGGCGTTGTCAGTGTGAAAAGAGGAGTGGGCCAGTTGGTGGCCGGTTTCCAATTTAATCCTAGAAATCATTTCATCCCCAATCATGTCGTAGTACTGAATGATGGGGTGGGGCTGCATAGAAAGAAGCTCCGCCTTCAGTGGGTTAATTTTGTGATAAGGACTCACTTCTGTTTCATACCAACAAAAGAGCTTCGCTCTGTCCGAGTCACTCTGGTAGTTTTGACCACAGCAGGTTCCCCAGTACATAATCTCCGCCAAATTTGAATTTGAAAATTTTCCGCTTCGCAAAGCTGCTAACTCTGTAGTGCGCCTTCTTGCACGGTTCGATAGTGGCTGAGAATGCCTAATGCGTGTAGTAAAAAATAAAGTGTCCCGCACTTCAGCACCACTAGACCATTCCTCGTCGTGTAATTCTATGGCGTATCTTAGGTAATTGTCGATTTCGGCAAGAGATATAACACTAGACGTTCCTTCACGGAGTTTGCGCCGTCGCGCTTCTTGAAGCCACTCAACTGCCAATGCGTAGTATGGAGATGCTCCTTCTTCTTCCATCAGCGCTTCCTCTCCAATGCCAACGCAGTCATCTGGAGACAGATTTAAATTTGTTTCAAATCCCGCCAATTTTCCGGAGGAGATCTCATAGGTGGACAGGTCGTGCACGTGTTGTATTCGAAGTATTGACCTTAGCGCGTACTTGAGATCATCTTGAACGGGCCAGCCTCCAGATTTCATGACGTGAAAAATATGGTTTTGTAGAGTTAATTGCGGTTCCTTCTCCGGGTCCAAGTTTCGAATTATGTCTTGAAGCAGGTTCAAAACTCTGCGAAGCATAAAGTAGACCGTGAGTGGGTTCCACGCAGTTTTGAAGGCTCTGTTGACGTCATAATTTGGGTCTTGTGTTGTTTGCCTTTTTAAATCCAGCTGGAGGGAACCGCTCGTGATTTCGAAATTTGTGAGGTAGCTCTGCATTAGTTTAAATGAGGGAAGAATGGATTTTGAATCTTTAATATTTCCTCCTGGTCCTGGTCCAAATTTAGTATAAAAATATCTGATGAGGGTGTAAACAATTTCTTCATTTTCGGCTAAATTGCGAAGTAGTGGTGGGGAACTTGCTATGGAAAATGGCGGATAGGTGATAAATTTAGTTTCGTCGAAACTTGGCCAGAATTTTACTGAGTCGTGGGTTTGGTCACTCTGTTTAGCACTGGCGTGGGCACTAGCTATAAATAGGGTAGCTATCATGAACAACATCACAATTAAAATAATTGGGCAGCCGATTAGGGACCACGATGCTGATTCCGTTTACTAGGGCGGACCGTTATAAAATTATTCAAGAATAGGAACATGTATGAACGTAATAAAAGTTATATCTTTTGGTTAGAGAATTTTGTTTTCAGAAAAGTTAGCAGAACTCCACATGATTTTTTAAATAGAATGTTAAACCCGAAGCGATGACATTATGACACAGTTACAAGTAAATTACATAAAACTAAATAAATATGTTTGAATTCATTATAATTAGATAGTTATTAATTAGCCATATTGTAACTTTTGTTACAATTCGTAAACAATCAAAAGTAAACAAAGGTGCTACTATGAATAGTTTTAGAAAGTTCTTCTTTAAACTCTCTTTAAGCCAACAACCTTTGTTTTTACTCTGCTACTTGTACCTATTGTATGCTTTGCGGTGCTGAACTATTTTCTTTGCTAATAATTCCATTAAAACATTTTTTACATTGGCTTTCCAAGTTTCATAACTTTAAGTGAATTCACCATCATGCATAAATTATTGGTGGTTTAATCAACTATTTATTTAAACTTATTTTATGAATTTAAAAATGATTTTATTAGACAAATAAAACAACCAAAGATAAGCAAAAAATTAAATCGTAGCAAAAAATATATAAGGTATTTAAATTAATCAATTTCGATTTCTCAAATGTTCCAGCTAATCATGCCATCTATGTATAATAAATTGGCATAGTGTCACTAACAGATAGAAAAGAGTATTTATTTAAGATGAATTCCAATGTTTCCACAAACTTTTGTTTTTACTATAAAACATTCGCATATCCTTCTCTATTCTTTGATGTTTATTTGATCTTATTTTTAACATAATTTAGTAAGCTCAATGTTACACTTATTTTGTAATTCACGCAAGAGAAGTTTGCAGGGAAAACACTTTAGGTCATTTTTTTTTAAGTTTACATTATTAGCACAGAATAATAACAAAAACCTCACACGACGGCCGACGGAGTCTTAGTCCACAAGGAGACACAAGGCCGCAAGCAAAATTATTCGAAAAAATAAACAAACATACGTATCCGATACATTATGGCGAGCTGATTCCATCTGTCGAATCAGTTTTTAATTTAGTCAAGTAAAAAATCAAAAAATCAAAAAAAGGTGTCGCCGTCACCGAGATGTGAACTCCCGACCTGTAGCAAGCCTGGCCCAAGAAATGCCAAGGATAGTTCAACATAGGCCATTAACGTTAAAAATAATTAAAGTTTAATTGGTTATAATTTTTTGGCCAAACAAACTCTGGCAAAATTCCAAATCATACATGGAGCTAATTTATTTCCCAAATTTTTGAGCTTTGAAAAATAGTAGAGTTAGCTTGGCCACCGGAGATAATCGTAAATAACCGAAGCCGAAAACCAAATAACACGGGTAAAATCGGGTTAATCACGATTCTTTACGAGTTTCGAGTTCAAAAAAATCAGGCGTGTGCTAAATACCCATTAAAAAATTATGAGATAAGCAGAATTTTTATACTTTAGTTACAAACCGTTTAAAAAAAATAAAAACCGTTTAGAATTTACCCGGGTATTACAGGACACCATATGCATGTATTCGACTAAAATCGTTGATTCTTACTAATTAGGGGATGGCGCACCTGAAAAAAAATACCTTGTTCTTTTATGAAATATGACCCGCCCTGAACTGTCCGTTTTCATTAAATGTTACTCACACTTGATTTCAGTATTTGTGGCTGCGAATACAATTCGTTCTATACGGCCACGGAAGAAAAGATTTAAAAAGTTATTTAAACCTAGTAATTTTTCTATTGCATCTAGTAAACAGCGTTACGTAACTTTCATAACTTAAACCCACTACCTATTGTAACGATTTTGTGACTCAAAGTCCGAACTACCCACTGCCCATACTTGCGTTACGTAATACTTGAACGACCCCCTAGTGGCGACAACGCAAAGAACCGAATAGCAAAGAATAGCCCGAAAATGCAAATAATAAGAGCTGAAACCTTGATGCTAAAGATTTCGGCTGAATTACACAGGTTGAACAAATTCAAGAGAAGCTGGATTTGCCTAGACTGCCGCGTTGCTTCCATCACAGATGCTTTGTCTATTTGACCGTATTTCCTGTTAAAAAAGGATAAAATCACAAAATTGTAATAATTAGATACGCAAAACCTTGATTCAATTAAAAAAATGAAATTATAAAATTAGAGCGTACTTTTTGTTTTCCAGTTTCCTAGAACTTTGCATCAGCTTCGAATTGCAGTGTTCGAACAGTGACAGATGAAAATAAACAAAAAAATAAATGTTGAAAGCAATGTGTAAAACGTCAACTGTCTCAACAATCCCAATTATGCCCATAGCCAAGTATCCAGGTTTCGGTGTGTTCAAGAACGGAATGTAAAACTGAGGTCGACTTAAATCAATAAGTATAATAACAAGAGCGAGGAATACTGAGCCATAGATGACCTGTGTGAGATAATGAAGGAGAAGATGCTGCAGTGACATCTTCCAAAATCTCCACTCGAGCTTTGCTTTCTTTGGTGCAGCATTTCCAATGCCAATAAGGAACTGCTCCGATTCAATGTAGATTTCGTTCCAAACGACGCAGATTAATTTATAGTGTCTTCTGTAATTAATGGCTAGGAGAATTCCGTAAAAGTAGGTACACGTCCCCAGAAAGTGAACACAAAAGTGGTAAATATTTCCATTTTCATCGAATGTTGTAGGTATCGCGGGAAAAGTGTAGACAAGGTGAAGGAAACGGATGCAATAAAAAGTGCAAATCACAAAATATCAAAAAATCCGGCGCCTCGCGCCAGATTTGTCGACCGTGGGCTGGCCCGAAGTAGATGCTGAGCTTCAACAAAGGCACAAGACAATTTATACTACGCTAAACGATGATATGAGATTTATGGAAGCTCCCCTACAATCAATAAGACATACCAATGTTCGTAGCTTGTAGTTTAATATAGCTGAAATTTTGTTATAAATTGCACCATTCACAAATAACGTCATTATGGACAATCCCTGAATATCTGTTACGCATATAGGTAAGTACGTGACATGTAGTTAAAATAGGATGGAAACAAATTTAAAGTTGGGACTTGGGATCTAGAAACTATGGTTTTTGAAGGACGTTATTATAGACGATCTCAAAACATCTACAACACATATAGGTCAGTCCGTGACTTGTAGAAGAAATTTTCACGTGACATCGTTTGCCCGTTACCCTTAACCTGCTTACCTAATGTGAATGCAATAGCAGCTAAGTGGAACTGTCTAAAATAAATTTTCACGTGACGTCAATTGCGCGTCACCCCTAGCCTGCCTACCTAATGTGAATCTAATAGCATCTGAATGGGGCTGTCTAACTGAAATTTCCACGTGACGTCATTTGCGCGTCACCCCTAGTCTGCTCACCTAATGTTATTGCGATAGCAGCTGGGTGGGGGTGTCAAAAAGAAATATTCACCTGACATCATTTGCGCGTAACCCCTAAGGAATAAGTATACAGACTAGCTATTAGGCAACCCGATGGGTTGCTAGCGTCATGATGTTAGACCGACTCGTGTATAGAATATTACGTGAGATAGAAAAAATAAAGGATGGCTTTATTGCTGCTGACCTGAAACCTTGTTTCATTGTGGGTAGCAACCTAATTATAGGTTTTTAGGAGACTATTATTACTTTAGTTGGCACGTATTTCTTGCATTTTTAAATGGTTAAAAGCTGTACTTTTTGAATGCAATTTGACATGGGATCGTTAAACATTTATTTGTTTGAAACTGGTTGAATTGATCAACCGAAAAAAATATGGCACTTTGATTTTGCAATTGTAGTCTTGTATTAAGTTATAACCTTTCAATTCGTGTTAGCATGCTCCCATTCAACAGTTATTTATAGAAAACAGGTTAATTCTATCAACTTCAAAAAGTGCAACAATATGGCACTTTGGATTTGCATTTGTGGTCGTCTAAAAGTTGTTTGAAGAAAATCAGTTAAAAACTGTGACCTGTGGAGCACGACCATCAAAGAGACGACGGACATGAATATGCCAATATAGATTTTGATGTCATTTATGGACCATCCCGCTTACTCCCCCTCCTCTTTTACTCATACTTGTTTTTAATGGTAGTATTGATACTGTAAGATGTCGTTGTTCTTGTACTTTAGTGCCGCGCGAATCAAAAGAAACGATGTTTTACCAGCCATGTCTGTAATTACGTATTGACGATCATGCTAGTTTTACCGGTTTTTGTTTTTATGCTTTAAATGCGATACGACATGGGTCCAATCAACCGTAAATTTTACAAATCTGGTTTGCACGATCAATCCCTAAAACAATTTTTTCGCACTTTTTCCTTGCATTTGTGGCCGTTTAAAAGTTGTTTGAAAAGCATCGATTGAAAACTGTGACTTGTAGAGTATAAAGAAAAGACAGAATGACATGTTAGATTTTGTGAATAAAGTGCAGTCAGTGGTCGTAGTGCAGCATCGCACTTGCACCTGTGGGAATATTACATTTAAATAATTATAAAACTGTGAAGTGCACAATCGGAATTTACAAAATTAGCCGTCTTAAGTTGTAAATAGTTGAGTTTCACCATTACCATCTATTAAACATCAAAATAGGGCTGTATTGAACAGAGCTGGTAATTCATGTTCTGTGCAGCATTACTTACAAGTTTATAGAACAGTATTCGTACTTATAAATATATTTATAGAACAGTAACTTTACGTATCGATCAGTTACATATAATACTAAACTACAGTGTGGGCTATTTATATCAGGGGATTTTAGCAGGCTATAAATGCCAAGTTTATTATTCGAATATAACAAACAATGTACCAAAATAAAGACGATTTCTGGGAGATTTGTTTGACATAAAACGAGTATGGTATTCTTCTCCCCAAATAATAGCGAGGGTGGGAGGCCATACCTGAGTTTACCACATCCCATCACCATGAGCATCCATGAAACCCCTGAAAAATCGCGGAATTTAATTTTTATAATTTAATAATACGAATAAATAAAGTATGTGGGAGTGTGAAGGTGTAAAAGATGGTAAGGGTCAGATGGTAGTATTTAAGTTAATAAAGGGGGTGTTCCACCACTCCGGAGGAGGCCGGAGACCTATGAAGAGGGGGAAGGAGACACGGCTGAGATTCCAGCCAAGAGTCTCCAGGATAGCTACAGATGGTAAGAATGCAAATTGTTTTTATTTTAATTTTTACTGAATAATTTATTTAGCTAGGATTTATGTTTTACTTTTAGATGTAAGAATTCCAAGAGCAGCGTAGCTCGGTGGCTGAGGTCAAGGCTGTAGATAATGTCATCCACGGCCCCGGCGTCGCCACCACGAGCTCCCGACTCCATGAGGGACTACGGGACCACCTCGACCGTTGATGGCAAACGGAGTGAGTGGACGGTCGAGTGGTCCATGGTCCTTCAGATGGCAATTCGGTCTGCCCGGGAAATTTTGCCAATTATGTTTTTATTGCCAATGATGGTGAGTAGCGGAGGGAGAAGACTGACTTATTCTGCTCCTCTTTGCAGGAGGACAAGCCGGCGTGAAGGTCGGAGGCCTGGAGGATTGGCTTCATCCTCCGGCGGTCCCCGGCTCCAACGCCGCTGGACGGGACGGACAAGGGAAACAACGAAGCGCTTGGGCTGCCGAGCATTTCAGATGGCAATCGCTTGTTGTTCCCGACCTTCCAGTTCAGCAGCAACGACTTGTCTTGAATTTTGAACCAATGGAAGGTAAGTTTTATTTTTATTTAAGTTAATTTTTATTTCATTTATATTTCAGGAGGATCGTTGGGAATGTGGTGCTGGCTCCGTGCCCAGCAACCACATCCAGCCCAGAAAGGACGGAGAGGTGCGGTGGAGAGTGTCCGGGCCATAGGGGAAGGCATGCTTCGGACACACACCGCACCATCACCACCAGTCCAGGCCGACCAACGATCTTGAATTTTGGATGCCAATCAGGTAAATTTTATTTACTTTACATTTTATTTTAATTAGTTTTAGTTTTTATTTTAGTTTAGTTCATTTTTCCAATTAGGTTAGTCGGGGAGGTTGGATTGACGATGGCAAAGTCGTGTTGCAGAGGAGCGCCGGCTGCGTGCCAGCTCCATCGACCACTCCAACTTGGAGGACAAACCTGCAAAACACAGCAGGAGCTGCGGGTTCGAACCTCCCAGTCTCCCCTCAATTTTGAATTTGTTTTTATCAATTTTTGCCTATTTAATTGTATAAACCGAAGTCCCTAAATTACGTCTAGCAGGTTCACATAACCACTGCTGACGACTAATGAATGAGCCAATGATTTATGATGCCAATTATGTTAACTTAATTTCATGTTTCTTCTTTCTAGATTCCATGGCGGAAGGTATGAGAATCAATAGGGGATTTGCCGATATAAATGAGAACACTCAACGATCGAAGATGAGAAGGTAAGTTTAAAGTTAAGTTTATATTAATTATTAAATCAAAAGAAAAAGATAAGTTGAAATTAAACGAAATATTTCCCAACCGACATAAGGTCGAGGGCCACAACTGAATGATAATTATTAATTCATGTTTTTGTTTTGTTCTCAGGTTTCGTCCAAATGCTTTACAATATAATGGATTACAATGTAATAATTTATAACTGATACGCTTACGGATGCCACGGGTGTGGCATCTGAGATTTCCGATTCCAGGTCCAGATTAATTACAGGTAATTCACAATATAAATTTTGATACTTTATAATTTTTATAATTTGGTCCAATCGACCTCAATATTAATTTATAACAAACTTAAGAAGAACTCGTAGAGATGAATCGCGAACACGGTGAACACCATGAATAGGAACAAGAATATATAAAAATTATCGGATTTTCTTTCTTTCTTGATTTTAGGTTCTTTTTGATGGCACCAACAGGAGCCATGGGGACAATCCCCTTTTGCTGTTCTTATTCCTTTCGGAGTCTCAATGTTTCGCAATTCCTTTCTAGTCATTTTTCTACCGATTTTCCAGAAGGGAAAACGGAAAAAGAATTTAAAGATTCTCAAGGATTTTTGGAAGAATTCGTGTCGGAGACCCTCTCTTCTTCACGGCGTGATTGTTTCTGCCTTAGCTAGTTCGCCTCCGCTCCTTCCTCGCTTCGTCTCCTGTCGCCTCGGGAAGCATCATTTAATTCCTTTTGTGGCTCATAGACGCTGTGTGGTGGAGGGCTGCGAGTTGTACTTATTTTATTATCTCCTTCCATGGATCTTCCTCACTCTCTGTCAGATGGCCGATGCTGTCTGCAGGATCTGAGGAGAATCTGTGGGAGGACGTGTCGTGATTTCGATTCCTTTCTCATCATCCCCTCGTAGGGCTCCGTGTCCTCACGGAGGGTGATGTCTGAAAAGATTGGAAGAGAAAGCACGGCACACAATTACATTTTAACTTTTATTATTTTGAATGGACCTTGGAATTTTGGATCTGAATTATCTCTCTGAAGGAATAAAAATTTCTGAACTCTGGACCTATGGAATTTTGGAATTAATTCATTTATAACCTTTATTTAGTCATATTGGCAAAGTCATTCATGTCATAAATTCGCATATAAAATTTTACTGGACTTGGAATGGAATTCATACGGAAATCTGTTGAGCTTCCTATGGCTTAACTTAAATGCATAACGAAGTTCTTTCTAACAAAAATAATAATTTTTGGTAATTAAACTAAAACTTGGCAAATTTCCTCAAGATCCTATGACTTAATCATTTATGCATAGCGATCTGATTCTCCTCTTAGTTAATTCATATTTCATTTGAAAACGCAAAAATTTTAATTAGTCATGTAAATTGTGTTTTATAAACTATTCTACTTATGCCTAAGAAATATCCTACGGCTAACTTTCTAATGCGTAGCGATACCACTATTCTGGGCATCTACTTCTAAATTCGAAAATCGAAAGAGATAATGGGAAAACAAAATGAAAACGAAATTATTTCTTCTTCTCTAACTAATTGACATAGAGATTTTAAGTTTATACAAATGCCGTCCAAAACAAAGACATAACTTTTGTTGAGATCCTAATACAATAAAATTTTAACGTAGAGATTATTTTTATAGGTTTTATATTTATTAACGGAGGTAAATCTTTATCTTTAAAGTGAACACCGCGGGTCTTGAGACTATTTATTTTCACCGGGTATTTTGGTTTAATTCATTAATTTTTTTTGTTTTTTTTTTTTTGAAGTTATTTTCTTGAAAAGGGGGAAAATTAATTGGGACGAAGGATCCTCATTAGGGGATGGATGTCTTCTTCATCAATCATAAGATCTTTCTGATTTGGAGCTGGATCCGCTGCCGGTGGATTTTGAGGATCCTGTGGTTCGGGAATTGGTTCTCGGGGATCTTGGGGATCTGAAATCGGTTCTCCATATGGATCTTCAGTATGGATCATCGGGAGGACATGTTGAATTGGAGCTTCAGGAGAGGCTTGAGGCATAGGTAAATGTAGATTTCCCTGTATTGCTGCTAAGCGTAATGGAGCATACCATTCAGTCTCTTCATTGTCCAATAATCGCACTGGTGGAATGATAGCAGGGACAAACACGATTAGGGTTTCTGTCAGGATTATAGGTGCGAAGCTTCCAGGTCCTGACTGAAACTCATATTGCAGACGCACATTTAGATTGTTAACGTGCATGGCTAAAAGATCCCTGAGTCCATACGGGTTATTTGGTCTTAGGATCGCGTTTGTTCTCCCAGGTCCCAACCATAGTTCGAACCCCGTGATGATTTCGAATATGATTCGATATGGAAAATTGGACCTGGGATCCCTAACCAACGTCTGGAAACGATGCTGTAAGTAGACCTGATACACGATTGCAAGTGCCATGGTCCTGACTGGTCTTGCTTGCATCTGAACATGGGGCATGATTCGTCTAGGGTTGTCTGCGAATGCAGGTACCGTGATGGTAGTGGGATTCGGGTTTTGAACGTTCAGTCCCCCGTGTCCTATTTGTGTGGACTTATCTTGTCGATTCAAGTTTACCCGTAAGACTGCCGCATCCGCGGCGGTCGGGGGTTTATGGCTGGTGGAGGCGATTGGGTTGATTTGTGGCCCTGGTTGAGAGGTCGTCAGGCGACATGTGGCTTGGTCGTTTGTAGGAGAGGATGGTGAGGGAGTCGGACGTTGAATGCGTTCCGCCCGCGAAGGGAATGGAATTCCCGCTCTTTCGTAATCTTGTCGAATAAAATCGATGTCTCTCCTACGTCGATCTGCCCAGGACATCGTCTTTCTTCCCCGAGAGTAGGGAGAATATTTATTTTGCTCCGAATAATTGAGAGGAGGCCGCCCACCCAATGCTGCAATACCTCTTGGTTGTCGACTTATTTCGATGGAGGCATCCGGCGTTTTCTTTGATGTCGAAGTACGACCTCCCGTCTAAGTCAGATCATATTTTCGGCCGACAATCTTGGGTTTACCTTTTGAGGTGGATGGCTTCGGCGCGGAGATGGGAAGCGGCTGAGGAGCTTTTGAGCCAGACTTTAGAAGATGAGGGCCAGAGCTCGCAAGAATGGAGGATTTTGCTGCCGCAATAGCGGCTCTGGCTATCTCCGCTGTGACTTTAGGAGCACTAATCGTTGAGTGGGGCGTCGGAGGAGCGATGGATCTTCGTACGCTTGAAGGACCTCCCATTATAACGGTGTTTTTGGGAGATTTTGGTACTAATTTCCATCGATACCCGGGTCGCCCTTGATTTTTGGCTCGGTAACCCGGTTGTCTTTGCCTCATACGGGCATGTTTATTTCGGAGCAGACGTTTTTCCTCCTCATTTTTCTTTGGGGGTCGCACCGGGATCCATTCCATATTCGGATCATTACTAACGGGGCGATTTTTGTTATTTCGCCAACGCTCACGTCTGACACGTTTCGATGGGGTTTGAGTAGGTTGAGGACGCGGTGGCGGAGCTTTAGATGAAGTTAAGGGCGTTGGGACTCTTGGGCCCATTGATACTCTTAATGTTTTCTGCTGTGGATTTTGTTTGGAAGAAGCATATGCCTTCTTCAGTACCTTTTTGATCTTTCGTTTTTCTTCATCGGTATCATCAGCGGTGGATTCCGCGGAAGAAGATGACGATGAAAATGGAGTCAGCTTCCGCGGTTTGTAGGGGTCATATGAATATTTGATTGCCTGTTTTAATTGATCCCTTTTTGTTTCTTCGGAATCGGAAGAGGATGAAGAAGATGACGACGAACTTGAGGATGATGAAGACATCTAATTAGAGAAAGAAAAGGGAAGAGAAACTGGAAATGATTAAATTGTTCACTTTTCGAAAGTCAATGTTTTTCTCTTTATTCGAAGCACTGATTAATTTTGATGTTAAAATGAGTTCAAACATCGATGTTTCACCGGTGTTTGCATTTTGATAAATGTTTTTCACTTTTGGTTCTAATTTATTCTAAATTAAATTCCTGATCCTGAAGGGATCAGAAGGGAAAAACTTATAAATTATTCGTATTGATCTCTCATAACTTTTATGATCTCTGTTTTTGAGGTTCGCCCTTGAACCGGCAAAATTTGTATCTGTGACCACCACCGCAATGACCACATTGCCTAATTCTTTTCTTTTTAGGCGGTTTAAAAAGGGGGCAATCTCTAAAGATATGCCGAATATCCCCTTTTATTGACTGCTCCCTACAATTCGGACATTCCCTAAGTTTTGAACTAAATTTAGTTTTAATGACCACATTATTCAGATTATTTGGTCGCTCGTGGGCTTGGCCTTCGGCGATCAACTTATCCTCTTTTTGTGCGGAGGCGGAGGCTGTCGGAGCTTCCGAGTCCGTGTTTTCTTTTGAAGGGAATTCTGGATCTGGGTCCCAGTTTACGGTGTTAGTAGGGCTCTGTGGTGAGATTCTGAGCTCCTGGGTGTCTGGTCCTAACCAGAAATCTTCTTGATCGGAGGGAACATTTCCCTCGTCACTGTCGCTGAGTGATATCTCCATTCATTACTGCGATATAGGATTGTCATTCAATTAACCTTACATCCTACCTAATTTTTAGAGATATCATTTGAATTTTGATATGTTTTTATTTTTATAATTTCTTTATGATAATTAAGTGTGGAGGTTCAGGAGTGGGATTCCGCATGTGAGCATTAATTTCCCAGTGAAATACTTTACCCAGTTCGCATTGCGCTGGAAATAATCAGGGATCCGATGCTCATATGAAAATCGCAATCCTGAATCCCCTCGTAATTTTATACTAAGGGTTCGAATTGTTTGGAAGGAAAATTTATTTTGGTAAGTTTGGAGAGTTTATATTTTAGTCTGAATCTGATGGTGATGGGAGGAAATGAGAAATATTGTCATGCATTCTTCCCATACACTTGATCATGCTGTTGATTAAACGAATCGACTTTGTATTTTCCTTCCGGGCGGTGGGAGAGGAACTTGGTTCCTTGTCCCTGTTTTTACGGGGTTTTGGAGGGGGATCTCTCCCTTGAGCAGCGGAGCTAGTACCTTGTTCAGGGGCTTTTAAAAGTGCTCTTCTCGATCGAGTTGCTACTCCAGGTCGACGATCACTGTCCGTTAGGGTGCGAGGGGTAACCTCGCGATTCTTTCGCCGAGTTCTCTTTTTTCTACGGCTTACAGATTCTTCGTCTGTGTATGAACTGGGATCTTCAGTCGTTTCTACCTGGGATTCGATTGTTTCACTCTCGGAGATCTGTTGAGCTTCATCTCTTTTTGGAGATTCAGTTCGAGATTTCCTCTGAGTGGGGGTTGCGTTAACCCAAAAACTTTCACTATTTCGCTTCTTTCTAGGAGATTGACGTGGGCGAAAGTTTGACTGAGGTTCCCTGCTTGGGGCAGAATTGGTATTTTCTCTTCCGCTATGTGTACTCCTTGGTGGAGTGTAATTTCTAGCTTCACCATATTGTGAAACTGGGTTGTTAGGAGGGGATGGGGTTCTCTCTCCGCTGACTCTAGTAGGTGGGGAGCTTTTGGATGAAGAGGTCCCGTCCCTACTCCGATTTGGATCACTTCGCGAGTAATCCCTATGAGATAAATTTATGTTCAAATTGATGTCTTGTCTTGGAGAAGGTTGAGTGGGAATTTGGTTTTCCTGGAATCTAGCTCTGAGGGATTGACTATTTGAATGTGTCTGAATTCTACTTTCCCTGACCTGCGAATCTGAGGGGTCAACGTGAGAAGGCGAATTTATATTCGCACTTCCGTGATTGCAAGAATCTTCGGCGCTCTGAGGCGGAAGTGGAATATTTTGAGTTTCCCCAGTCCAAGAATATTCGGGACACCTGGGAAACTGGTTTTGGTCTTCCCTGAGACTAGCTTGATTCTGAGCTGAGGGGCTCAAAATTTCTTCAGCAAGACTGAGATTTCGCGGGGTACGATTAGGATTAGAAAGGGCTGAATTTTGAGGTGAGGGGTCGTTTCTAATTACCGGAGAGGTTATTGCTCTTGGTTCTCTACCCTGTATTTGATGGGAAACTTCTCTTCTATTTGAACGTGAATTCGAATTTTGACTACTCTCGGTACTCCACGGAAGTAGTTGATTTTCAATTTCAATATTGTTTTGCATGCGTTCAAATCTTTCTCTAATATTTTGAACTGTATTTTTATTGAAAGAATAAT
This sequence comes from Dicyrtomina minuta, assembly GCA_949802685.1. NCBI lineage: Eukaryota > Metazoa > Arthropoda > Collembola > Symphypleona > Dicyrtomidae > Dicyrtomina > Dicyrtomina minuta. The sequence goes on along the minus strand of OX461808.1, from coordinate 154,661,044 downwards.
TTAAATTTAATTTCGTAGGCTGAATTATTGAACTGTGAGGCGTTCCAAGTGGTTCGTTCCTCGAAAAATTTTGGGGGCTGGTATTTCTTTCCAAACCGGCGAAGGAGCAAGTGCCCTTCATGCGGGTGAGGGAAGGAATTTCAGCGGAATAAGGAAGTACGAAGTTGCCTTCGTAAATCCTTTGTGTGGGAATGTCCTGATGGTTGGAGCCTGCAAGAATATTGTGGCTGCTCATCTCACCATCAATGACTTGAGTTTCCTGTCTATCATTTTGAATTGAGCCTGCAAGAATGTTGTGGCTGCTCATCTCATTATTATGATTGACAGGTGCGCTTTTGCTGCCGGAGCTCTCGGAACTGCTCAAGCCACTAATAGCGCCGGGAAGTCGTATTGGACCAGTGAAGCTCGAAGCATCGCTTAGTGGAACTCTCTCTGGTTGTACGATTTTCTCCAGATCTGATGGAGATTCTAAAGAAGATGTTGAAGATTTGTCTGAAGTTTGGACCCGTTGTGTACATCCATCTGGGTCTTAAGAAATAATATTCAGACCATCCCGACATCACCCCCAGGCGTTTTACTAAACGCCGACATATTGACAAAGGATGAACGCGAGGGTCCATGTTGAGGAGGGTAAATGTCAGGATTGAGTGTGTTAGGTGGAGGGGCACGGACATTCCAAGAGGAATAAGAACCATCCGTACTTCTCATGCTTTGTAGGTGAGGGTGTGACGCATCTGTGTCGTCACATCTCGGTAATTTTTCTGAAGATGGAATATGTTCCACCGGGGTTTCGACAGGAGGATCTGCCGAATAATTGAAATCCCCGCGGGGTAATACATCTACTATGGGGGTTCCATTTATTTGAGGTGGATCCTCAGTGGGATCAAGACGGGGCTCCGCGAGGAAGACCTCTTCCGCTGGGACGGGCCGTAAGTCGTTCAACCAGTCGGAGTCAACGGCGGATTCCTCCGGAGCGGGCAGGGGTTCGCCTGTAACATATTTACGTAAATTATGGCCATGGGTCAGGCGGAGCTGACGTTCTGGCAGAAAAACATTTATGTCGACATTGTGTGTACATAGAAAATAAGAATGTATATTTTCATTAACACTATAAACTTTATAAGGCCCCGTGTATTTCATAATAAATTTGGATTTGGTACCGGCTGGACGCGTGTAGTTGCGCTTCCAGACCAAGTCGCCAATTTGGAATCTTACAGCGGGATGCCTTTTATCAAACGCTAATTTTCTCTTTAATTGACTCTCGCAAGAGTTTTGAAAGGCTTGCATACGGACGCGAAACATTTCGCCTATGCGTACCTGTTGCTGTTCTAAATCCCACTCGGGATTCAGATGGTCATCTAATAAATTTAAATTTCTATTTGGAAGGTGATGCCATGAAGAAGAATAAAAAAGTGAACTTAGTACTAGAATGAGGTGCACTATTATAAGCATTCTGAACTGCTGGAAGTTTTTCATCCCAGTAACGCTTATCTTCAAATTGCAACTTCTTGAGGATGCTGCCGAAGGTGGAGTTAACTCGTTCACAGAAAGCGTTGGAAGATGCATGATATGGAGCAATGGTGATGCGGGTAATGTTATGTTCTAAGCAGAATTTTAAATATTCTTTAGCTATGAAGGCACTTTCATTGTCAGAGACAATGCTCTTCGGATGATGCTGTTGAACGAAGGGTATGAGGTGCTTGGCGAAATCTTCCCAACTAGTGGAACGACACGGAAATAGCCAAAGAAAACGAGTGCATTGATCAATGATGGCTAGTATATACCTATGTTGTCTAAAAGTTTTGTCCAGAGGACCCATATGGTCCACGGAGATTCTATGAAATGGTACTTGAGGTGTGATCATGACATGCAGCGGTCCCTTGTTCTTTCGGTTGATCTTCGCGAACCTTTGGCAAGTTTCGCAGGCGCGGCTCACATTGAGAATGATTCGATGCATGTTAAAGAACCAGAATTTATTCTTTAATATTTGTGAAATCTTGTCACTACCTAGATAAGATTGTTTATGGAAATCCTGGGCTGCTTCCTCCGACAAAGGATATGGAAGTACGGTTAGCCACATCGGACCTAAGGGGTCGTAATTTATATGTTGTAGAAGCCCTTCTTCTGTGAGCTGATAATCCTTCCTGTATTTATTTTCGCCTTCGAATTTATTTGCCCTATCTTTTTCTAGTGATTTTATAATCTTGAGGCATCGGGGATCGAGCTTCTGGCTAGCGACGATCTCGTGGTCCAAGTCAAGGGTAGCGAGGTTCGGATGAACAATCTCGGCATCCCGAAGACTACGGAGGTGAACGGTGGTTTCGGGCTCTCCCGGATTTTTCCATTCTTGATTTGGGATATCTCTTGGTGGTCTGCTTAAACCATCAGCCATTTCATTATTCTTGCCTTTGATGTGGTAAATGTTGATGTCGTAGGAGCTCAATTTGAGACTCCAACGAATGAGTCTTGAGTTAACTTCAGACGTCTTGAGGATGGATGTCAACGCAGAATGGTCGGTGTAGACATGGATTGTTCTGCCCAACACCAAGCTGTGTTGTTTAGCGAGACCATGAATGATCGCGTAGCACTCCTTTTCTGGAGTAGACCATTTTAGCTGCGGACCGGTGAGTAGATGCGAATGAAAGGCAAGTGGCCTTCGAAAACCATCGATGTTTTGTACGAGGCATGAGCCAATGCAGAAATCGCTGGCGTCCGACCATAGTTCCAATTGACCATGGGGGACTGAAAAAGCTAATAGCGGAGCTCCAATTATGAGCTGTTTAAGCGTGTCAATGGCATTGCGACAAGCATCATCAAAATTGAACGGAGCATTTTTCATAAGCAGTTTAAAAAGCGGACGAGCCACATGAGAATATCCATTTATCATTCTACGGAAAAAGTTAGAGATCCCTATAAACCTCCTAATCTCGGTAGTATTCCTGGGATACGGATACTCGACTATAGCCTTAACTCTCTCACTGTCGATCCCTATGCCTTCTGCACTAACTCGATGACCCAAGAAAATAATGGAGGGGAAGCCAAAAAAACATTTGGTTGGCTTCAACTTAATATTGGCTTTTAAGCAAGTAAACAAAACCTGTTCTAACCTCTCAAGCATCTGGCTAAAGCTAGAGCCACCGAAGCTTGTGTCATCGACGTAAGAGGCTAAAAAGTCACAAAGAAGTGGAAACCAAATTTTATTCATAATTTGCTGGAACAAGGTTCCAGAATTTAAGAATCCAAATGGAAGACTAAGGGGTCTAAATACTCCCATATGGTTTATATAGGCGAGAAGATTTTGGGAAGCTTTATCGAGCCCAATTTGTTGATATGAATTAGCCATATCGACATTGCAGAAGTGGGTACAACCGAAAAATTTAGCAAATAAACTCATTAAATTAGGTATGGGAGCTGCTATGGGTTTAACCCTCTTATTGATGTCCCGATAATCTATTACTGGGCGCCAATCATTGACACCTTTCTTAACCACTAACATTCTAGATACTGTAGAGCTTTGACATGGTTCAATGCTTTTGCGTGCGATCCCTGCCTCGTTCGACCACCTCCATGAATTTTTGAGACATGACTGTCGGATTATGAATCATCGGAGATTTATCTAACATTTCAATACTAGCTTCCAGGATTTGACCTGTTAAGGGATCCTTTACGGTTTCATGAAAATCTTCGGGTTGCCACCCGAAGACCTTATGAAATTTGCTGAGGAGATCCCTAAGTTGGTCTTTCTCCTCGGATGCCAATTTTTCATAAATTTTAAACTGTTGGAATTCCTCGTCGGTGAGCGCTTTGCTCCCTTCGACGGAGGACGGCACAGGTGTTATTTTCGGAGTGCTTGGGAACTGTTGTTGATCAGTATTTAAATGAAGCATTCTTAATTTTTGGTGATTGGGTGGAATAACTCGATAGGTAGTCAGTGAAGGTTGAATTGGAAGGATAATGTCTTCAGGATCGGAATTGATGAGGTGGCAAATGCCATGACCGTTTTCTATTCTTAAGGCGGGTTCAAGAACTTGAAGCCCAAATTTTTGAAATAAAAGATTATTGGGTTCCAATAGGATATCCCCATTAAAATGCCTATCTTCCACATACACATTGATGGGATTAGGACAGTATGCCTCAATAGAAAGCGGGGTAACTGTGCACAATCTTAATTTAAATTGGGGTAAGAGGCGCTCTGCACGAGATGACATACTAGTAGTTGATATTGTTTGTACGTCATCGTCGGAGGAGCTTTCTGAACCATATGAAGGGCGGATGGTGTGGACCACGGATTCAGTGTCCGAGCCATCCCCGTCCATAGGGGTAATTTCAGTTTTAATAATTAGATTATGAAAAGGATCATCAATTAAAGGATTGAAAGCAAATTGAAGATCAGCATTCACGTTGGACTCAGGATCTATGCTATCTGTGCGAGTTATTTCATCCTTCACCTTTAATTTCTTAACATTAGTTTTTCGAAGATGAAGGCAAGTTCCAGCTGCACGTTTTAAACTTTTGCGTGGAGGCGGCTGATTTTCGTCATGTTCAGGAGGCAGGAAGGTCAAAAGACCTTCGTGACATAAGACATATGCATGATTTTCCCGAAGGAGGTCCATGCCAAATACCAATTGGTCATTTGCTTTGTCCATGACGAAGAATCCCCACTTTATCCACTTATGAAATTCCTCTATATAAAGAATGAGGAATACAAATTTCTTTATGATGTGCTCCTTGCCATCATTAATGGATAAGATAGCCCTAATAGGAGCACATGGTTGAACTCTTTTCTGGAGTTCTAGTCTAACTAATGTACGAGGACTAATGGTGCTGATTGTGGCTCCAGTATCAATGAGGGCTTCGACTGTGATCTCTCCGCCGTACTTATTTTTAACTGGGAAAGAACGTCTGATTTCCATTTCGACGCGTGAGAACGTTCTAACGTGTTGGAGAGATCCCGCATCGGGAACTTTGAAGATGTCATCATTAGTGATGACATCGTCGGAATTTTCTATATTGAAATCAAAGGCGGAGTCAGTATCGGAGCCGTCATTGATAGGAGACGTGGGAGCTGAGTTATATGGTGAGACCTGAATAGATTCAGCTACCTCAGGTAATAAATAAGGAAGTGAAGGAATGTTGAGAAAAGGTACTAATTTCACTGATTTGTTTAAGATATAGCTCGGAGGTTCAGGTTCTAAGGCAATGTTGGTAAGAGGCGATTGGGGGGGTTCGGAACGATCTACGCCCCCCCTTTCGAGTTTAAAGAATTCTGATTAGAACTGTAACCGAAAGATGCTGAAGTTCCCTGTCGTTCAGGTGGAGGTTGATCACCGGAAGTCCCGGAGGAAGCTCCGCGAGTGTTCAAACCTCTCAGTGGTGCTCCACTAGAAGGGTGATATTCATCCGGTGGAGGATGTTGATTATAATCCCTAAAAGGTGATGGCATAGGATATGCCTGTTGATACATCGGTTGTTGTTGAGGCGCGAGATATTGCATGGGTGCTGGTGCGTACTGCATTGGTTGAATCTGCTGTTGCTTTAATTGTTGAACAGACTGAGCTAAATCATGCAAGAGTTGTGCTATGTTAGGATCTGTGATGGCCGTAGCAGGAGGATTATTATTATTGTTAGCTTTGTTCCCTCCTGAAGATGAATTTCCATTCGCCGTTTTGTTAGGAGTGGTACGTGGTTTCGGAGGAGGAGCGATGCGGCCTTGTTCTTTTAAGAGAATTAGGCATTTGCGGGCTCCATGGTTCTCCTCACCACATTCCATGCAATTCATACGACTTTTGGAATTTTTAGCGGCTTCACGTTGTGCAGATGTGAATTTAGACGTATCAGCAGTTTGATATTCTAAGCCATCCCAGGCCACATAGTAATCTCGGCGAAGGACATCGGTGGGTTTCTTTTGATAGGGATGTTGGACTTCGGCTTCGAGTCCTCTGATATAAGCTTTAGGGATGGATGCCGACGCCGAGTTACTCTGTGTACTGGGCTGATTTAGTTTCGCTTCCTGTTTTTCCGCAATATGACGTTGCATGACAATGCGGAGGCTCTTTTCAGTTGTACATTGCTTTGCTTTTTCAGCAATATCTGGTGGTAAACCCTTGATCAATTCGCGCATCCGTTTTTCAGGGTCCATGTGGGGATCAATGAGATCCAAACATTCGCCGCGGATGGCTAAGTAATCACGAGCACTTTGATTAGTTTTATAAGCAGTGGTTGGAAGATTAGCCTCAGCACGGTCTGCAACATAATTTCGATCAAAGTAACGAACAAGGGATTTTGTAATTTCATCCCATTTGTCGGCACAATGGTCGAAATCATCATAATCCATGCGGGATGTAAATCTATTTTTATTATTGCGCCACCACTGAGCCGCTTGATGGGTAAAAACCCGGTCAAGTCTAGTGATTATGGCGGATGGTGGCAAGCCATATAGACACACCAAAGAATTAGTATCAATTACCCATTTACGAGCTAACATTTCGCCATTAAATTTTGGTAAAAGATCAACGTATTTCGTTAATTTATAATGATCATATGCAGCAGGGTTCATAAGTCTATCTGCGCTCCTCCCGCGTGGGGGAGGTATAGCGGGAGGTGAAGGCATACGTCTATGACCTGGTCGTCCCCATGGGGATGATGGGAGCTCTTCGTCGGAACGACGAGATTCATCATCACTATGAGGGGATCGATTTGATCTATGACTACGGCTGCTACGACTTGATCGTCGTGGCGGCGAAGAGTCATTTTCACGAGATCTATTATCTCTGTTGGAGCGTCGAGGAGACGGTGAATAATCCCTATGGGATCGACTGCTACGACTTGAATGTCGTTGTGATCGCGAATGATCCCTGTGAGATCTGTGATCTTCCTGATCTCTTGCAGGTTCTCGATCCCTACGCGCCGAACTCTGTCTCGATGTTGGATGAGATTGTCGACCTGCATCACGATGTTGACTCCTACGTGAATGACTTCTGTCCTCTCGGGGACGCGATGCCAGTGGCGGAGTAGGTGTTCTATCGTCGTGATGACGACGAGGTGGACTATCGGGTTGTCTGGAACGAGAAGATCGAGGTGGAGTGGACCTTCTATCATCGCGATGATGAGCAGGTGGACTCTCTGGTCTCCTTGATTGAGAATGCCTAGGCGGTGTAGGCTGGCGGGATGATCTAGAATTATGATTTGGAGCAGGACCTGATGTAGGTGGTGCTGGGTATGATGTTTCTCTACGGGTTTGATTTGTTGAAGAGGGAAATGGATCCCTCGATAAATATTGACGTGGAGGGGCATCAGTTTCCTGATGTCTTCGCAAATCAATCTGTGGATACACGTTATCGAAGTTCACATGAGTTGCTCGTTGAGGAATGTTAGGGAGAGGATCCACCCATGGGGCAGGTTCCCTCGATCGATCAAATCTACCTTTATACGTGAGGGGTACAACATTACTACCTATTATTGGACGTTGTTGTGCCCTAGTTAATGGACGAGCTTGTCGAGTTGGGGCATGTGCCAAATATACCTTGAGGTCAGCTCCGGGAGGAACTGGTGGCAAAGAGCCAAGAACAGAAGATGGAGTTTGAACTGTATAGCGAGTCATGTTGACATCGCGGCTCTGTACCAATGCGGTGACCGGAGGTGGCACAAGAAGATTGCCCGTGGGATTATTTTGTTGAAGCTGTTCCCTACTACGGAATGGGGGATTTTGGAAATGAGATGGCCTACTAGTTTTTGATCTCTGATTCTGATCTTCATCTAAGTGAACCGATGCAAGTGCGGCTTGAAGCTGCTGTTGCGTGACAGGAGGAGTGGGAGAAGGAGCCGGAATGAGACGCCGATTTCCCCCTCCTTGAGTCAACTGTTGATTAGATGATTGAGCAACATTATTTTGTGAAATGAATGGCGAACGTGATCGATTAGATGTTGGAGGATTACTCCGTGATCTTTCCTTAGGTTGGAAGTTATAAGCTTCCCCAGTTGATGGGGTTTCCACTAAAGGAGATTCTCCGTGTGGAAAGCTCATAAAGGACCATAAGGCGATCTCCAATGTGGTGTTATTTTCCCTAGCAAAATCTACTATTCCTTTATAGAAGTCTTCATCTAATGCGCTAATCATATGCTCACTATGAGACAACGGGACTTGACGATCGTCATACCATCGCTGCATATGTAAGTTGATTTGTTGCCGAGTGCGAGATGTGATCACGGTGGGGAGTACTGAATCTCCCTCCGGGTTATCGTCAGCATATTTTAAGATAGGTAATAGACGTGTGTTTGAAGATGAGGTGTGTGGAAACTCCATTGGCAAGTGACTAAGTTCACGAGCCCCTGGTGGAGGACCCTCCTCAATAGATCTCCTATAAAAGAATGAATCGAGTTCTGAGATATCCTCATGATCGAGGAGAACCCGAATAGTTGGATCAACTATGGATTGTGATCTATTGACTTCAATTATGTAACCTGGGGTTACACCATCACGCAACAAAATTCTTTTAGGATTGATAGGAATAGAGATACGTCTGCCGTTGAAAATTAAATAATTTTCATGTGGACCATATGCCTCTAAGGCATAGTGAGTAATGTCATGACAATGTTGATCGATGTGAGCATCTAATTCTGACTGGTTTGGGACATCGAAATCTGAATCTCGAGGATTCTGATCTGTTTGGACCGAACCTTGATCATCCCCTGAGGGTATGGTTTGATATGAAGATGTTTCACAATCTTGGTTAGGATCAACCCCCGGAGTCTTCTTTTTCTTGGTCAATCTCGATTTGGAAGTCGAGTGTGACTTCGAATGTGAAGAGCTTCCAGCTTTGTGGCCTTTGCTACCCTGCTTTGAAGGAGATTTATTGGCAGTCCCCTTTTTCTTACTTGCATTACTAGGAGGTTTACCATTGGGGCCAGGTGTTTTTGGTACCACGGTGTTGTCCATATCGGACGCGCCGCTGGAGGTACCGCAGGCATCGGTGTCCTCAATATTCACTACAGGGATATTTTCGTCGTCTTGTCGACTCATGTTTGAGATTTGATTGAGAGGGGTATTAGAGAAGGAAAAACTTTTAATAATTCTAATACTTGTAATACTAGAATACATACACCACCTTTATAAACTCCTTGGAGTTGTGAGAAACTTTTAAACCTATCTATATATTACTATAGCTTAACTAGTGACGAAAATTGGTGAAAGCAAGCTTTCTCCGCTTTTCTATATTCCCCGCGGTTCTTAACCTTAAATAATGGTAGATATTCTAAATCATACCAAGTAATGAAAAGTTATTGAAAAGAAGATTATCTATACTTATTTCTATTGTTATCTAGCTAACTTTAGTTTGGTCAAGGACCTCGGAGATTTTAATTCTTTATTAGGGAACGAAGTATGGGAGAATCAGTCCGTTAGTGTCGGATTTTTAGAAGAGTATATCCGTGCGCTTCGGGCTGTTTTCTCCGGGATATGCTTGTATAATGAACTTTCCTTAATTTTCACTTGTAATCTTGAGAACGGTTTCAAGTTGTAGGTAGGTGAAACTTGTGAGAGAACTCGCTGGCTTGTGTAGAGGTCGGAGACGGCTTTTCAGCTTTACGCGGACCACCACCTGTTCTCAAGGTTGTAAGGTGGAGATTAGTAAAAAGTTCAGTTTACAAAATATGGGAATTCTTTATATTTTATTAGAATTATGTATAATTTTATTTATGTTCTCCCGTAGGGATGCAGGAATACCTGTGCAAATCTTTGGTGTCTCAGTGGCGATTGAACGGGGCACGAAGCTCTCCTTAATACTTAATACCACAGTCCGAGGTAAGCCAAAGATTTGTTCAGTTCCTGTTGTTCCAATTCCGGGAAGAATAAATTGATGGTTTCGAATGCGTAGAGGGCAAATATGACAAGTACACACAGTTGATCAAAATCAATTGTAGAATGACCTCCCGAGAAGAACCAAGTGAATGCGTCTTTGGTGAAGGCGTAGAATTGTTCTTGCGGAACAATTGACATGTGTTTCTAAAGAAATGTGACTCAGAAATAAATTTTATATTAGACCTCAAACAACAAATTTTTATTTTATTTTGGTAGATAATCCTATTTTATCTTTCTTTATATGACCACTAGTTTGTTTTCACGGAATTCGAGTCACGGTTTGCGTCCCGAATTCTAGCTAAATGATCTCTACGAAGATTTTGTGTAGTTGTAGATCGAGAAGCTGTTCGTCTCCCAATCCACCAAGTCTGCAACTACAAGATTCACAATTAATTAGTAATGAAATCAATATTATGGGAGGGACGCCTCTATCAACTAAGTTGACGGCGTAATGGTCTAAGACCTTAGGATTTTATGTTTAATACGATTCCAAATGACTCTCCAATGAGTTCTAATGAAAAGATTAGATTGTGCCCTACCGATGCAGGTTTCTCTGATGTGGTTAAGCACAATTATTATAAAACCAAGTAGTTGTATTTTTGTCAAATGCCTATGACCTACGCGTCTATGCCAGATGACAACTGATGCTACGAAATTTCGAAGAAAATTCGATTCTCTAATCGAGTTGATTCGCTGCATTCACTCTTGGGTCACTACAACCGTAATTGTCATATGCCATACACAACTGAAAGAATTTACGAGCTTGTGCGTAAGACAAACTTGGACGGTTTATGGCTATGAAATAAATAAATACTGCTTCTTTAAGTTTAGGAAACCAATTTTCTGCGTTTAGATGTGGTTTTGACGTAGCTATTGGACCGTTTAAACCTGTACGAAGTTTTAACTTATGGAAAATGAAGTTAATAAAAGAAGTTAACTGGGCTTCAGTAATGATGTGTTTTCCCTCCTGTGCAAACCAGAATCTTATGGCGTTTTCGGTTCGAGTAACCAATTCAACAGGAGTGGGATCACTCATTCAGTAATGATATTAACTTTTTCTATTATAGAAAAGAAAAGTTGTTGTTGACAACTTACAATGGGGATAGGATCTAAATTAAGAAACCAGTGAAATACCGCGGCTTGGTATTTCTTATTAAAGGATTGGGAATTAAATCTGGGAAGAGTAATGGGTGAATTTTTATTCTCACGCAATCCCAAATAATTTAGCACAAAATCACGAAAGTTCTCAGTGCTAATCGCTGAGAAATGTTTATGGCCTTCGATAATATGCCAATATATTATCTCAGTTTCTATCCTTTTTATTAATTTATGGGGATCACTTAAGTTCATGCACGAACGTATAATATCTTTTTACGTTTTCACTGATCCCACTGATTTGAGAAGTTTTGATCATGGGCAGCAACTATGAAAAGATATTGATACGCACGTTCGGTCGCTTCGGGTTCTTCGCAACGAGTACGGAACCAACAATACACAGATTCAGCGTAAAAACGTATGTAGTTTTGCTGAGTTAATCGTGTATGGGTGGTTGCTATTGGAGAATCCCTGTCCTCTTGGATTTCCAATCGGGCAAGGAAAAATTCGAGGAATATATTCTTCGAAAATTGAGTATGGGTTTGGAAACCTACGTGGTTATACCAATAATTAATGTGTGCTACGATTTGGGTTTTGAACTCAGTCGGTGTGCCGAAGTACATTTATTTAATTATTTGCAACTGAAGCAAGATGATGATTTAAAGATCCACCGTGTTCGTCAAAGAAATTAACGGTGGTGTGGAATTCTTCTAATTGGTCGAAAGTCAAATGATGATGACCAAGGCTTAAATACCATATGTATACGGCGTGCCTGAATTTTACGGGAAAAGTTGTGATTGTTAGATGGGAGATATCAGTTTCGATCGGGCCGGATGGATGGGATTGAATACCTAAGTAGTTCAATATGAATATGTTTAGGAAGCTAAGTTCAGATTCCGGAAGAAATTGGTACCCAATGATGGTATGCCAGTATTTCGTTGAATCTGTAATCCGCTTTGCTAAAAGAACAGGGTCCCAAGAGTTCATTTAATTTTCAAACATAAATTATAAAATTTTACAAGTTAACACAGTCGTATTTATCATACACTGTAAGGATGCCAATGAGATCGTCTAATTGAACAGTTGATAGGTAATTATAACCTCCACCAAAATACCAAAGGAATACCGCCTTCAAAAGTTCCTTCAAGAAATTCGTATGTTGAAGGTGCGGATTTTCTTGGATTGATTCGGTAGGAGATGTTTAAAGGTTTAAATGCTTAAGGATGAATTCGATGAATAAATTTAATTCAGATTCAGGAAGATATTTATGGGCAATAATTGAATGCCAATATCTTATGGAATCGTTAATACGTTTAACTAGGACAATGGGGTCAAGGAAGGGCATTCAGGGATATTTTATTGTGGGAAAAGGAAATCAATGTAACAACTTACAAAGGTAATGAAACCTCTGAGTTGTTGTTCTTCTAGAAAAAGGAAACCTTCCTCTTCGTACCAATGGATGATTGAATGAATGAGCAAGGTTCTTGAATCAGGATGTGGGATATGATTCATAGGGTAAATACAATCAAGGAAAGGTAAATTAAATTATGATGAATTAGTAGGATGCTCTAAATTAATTGAATTTAAATCGTCGTAACTAAGGACAACACTGATGAGGACCTTGGTCTGGTCTACTGAAAGATGCTTATGACCGATGACGAAGTACCAATCCACAAGGGCAAGTTTTATCTTATTGTTGAAATTTATTAAGTTCAAATGAGGAATTTCCTCGTTAAATAAAGTACCTAATCCCTGTGGGATATCTAATTTATTGATTATAAATACAATAAGATCCTTGAGTTGTGCCTTTGTACTTTGAAATTGGCCAAGGATTTTATACCAACGACGAATGCTTTTGTCCACACGTTCAATAGCCCAGTATGGGCTGAGATTTGACATAAGAGAATTTCAATACAAAATTATCCTAAAAACGGGGTTGTGTTGAGATATTGATTGGTGACGGCTAATAATATCTCCAGCTGATGTGGAGTAATGAGATGTTGACCCAATGTAGTATACCAACACTGAATACCCTGATTAAATACAATAATAAAGTCAGTAGAAGGTTGATATGTGATTGGACTAACAATAGGAGAGGTGGAAGTCTCTCGTAAACCTAAATGATGATGAATGAAGGCTATGAGAGTACCTAGTTGTTGAGACGTGATGACCTGGTAATTGACAAATCGATGCCAATATTGTAAGGCTTGTTCACTTCGAGCTATTAGTATTACTGGTATAACCAAAGACATAAATTTTTATTGTTCCTCTAATATGAGTTATCAGAAGTTGCAGCGGCGTTATCAACACTACCTTGATCGTAAATAACTATGATGGCAAGAAGTTGGCTGATTTCGTGGTCGGTAAGATACTGAAAGCCGAATACGTAGTACCAGCTCAGAATAGAATACCTTAATTTCTCTGGGAAATTAGATGAAGTTAGATGGGGAATAAATGCTGCTATTGAATTTGTGACGGGTGACCGAAGGCCTAAATACTCAGTCACAAATTCAATTAAGTGATTAGTTTGGTCTTGGGATAAGTATTGATATCCTGTGAGAGCAAACCAATAACGGACTGATGTGACAATACGGTGTACCAAAATAGTAGGCAAAAGAAATGACATACGGAAATTAATTAATCTGAATCTGTATTGAAAACTCTAGTAGCGTTATAAATTATTGAATTGAGATCGTCAAATTCACACACCTCTACAAAGAATTCTTCCAATCGATCAGTGGACAAATGATTATGCCCAATCTCTTGGTACCAATTCGTTACAGCGATGCGAAAACGACCTGTAAAATTAAGGTAAGTATGGGGAGATGAAAAATCACTAATTGGTGGATTTGGTAATCCAGTAATGCCTAATTTTACAAAAAGATAATTAATTAAATCGTCTACCTGTTGTTGATTCAAATATTGGTGCCCGTATTGACTTTCCCAATGGGTTATTGCAGCTTTTATTCGAAAATTTAATTCAATATTTTCGACAAATGACATTCACAAAATTAACTCAAAGCAACTTTTTAGCGATCGAGATCGTGGCAAAACGCCCTTTGCACGTTGAATTTGGACGACTCGTGGTCGTCTCGAGCAAAAACAGTGACAAATAATTCTTGTACTTGAGCTGGGGTCATATACTGAAACCCTATTTCGTCGTGCCAGCCCCACACTGCGGCTTTAAATCATTGGGTAAAATTCTCAAAGGTGTGGGGAGTTGGATAATGAATAGGTATGGCTTAAGGAACGTCTACAAGACCTAAAAGTTCAAGAACGTGTTTGATTAATGCACGGGCTTGAGGTAGGGATATGTGCTGAAGACCTATGGTATCGTACCAACCACCTATTTCTAACTTGATGCGGAAAATTAAGGCTGATGTCGAAATAAATTGACTCATGAAATTTATAATTTACCCTGATATTGTTGACCTAGAAATTCAGTATCGTCGTTGACAATTTGTAATACAACATGCATTAATTTTCCTAAATGAATCTCGCGAATATAACCAAATTCAGACCACCAACCAAGAAAACTATTCATCAACTTGTCAGTGAATTCTGGTGTCCCTGGAATTAATAATTCGAAATTGGAAGTTGATGCGGCTTGGTCAAGGCTCAATGCCTTTAATAAATACTCAATGAGTTGATTAACTTGGCTTTCGTTAATAAGTTGATTACCTTCCACTCGGTACCAACGTCGAACAGCCTGGGTAACGTTAGAAATAATAAGGTTTCTGACAATATTAGACATCAATTTCCAATAACGAATTAAATTTATAAAGGAAGTAAATAGAAAAGAGAATTGTTTTACCAAAAATGAGCAAATTCGGGATAATTCTGATCCTTGAAAAATTTCAAGGTGATGCGAATTACGCCGAAGACCTGTGGTCTGGTGATGTATGCTTTTCCAACGTCGTTATGCCAACTAATTATACCGTTAACGAAATGTCGCAAAAGTTCAGCGGTAATGGGCTGATATTGGAGGTTTTCAGGAAGAATATGAAGGGTTAAGCATATATCGTTGATCACAAAATTGATGAATGCAACCAATTGAGGTTTTGTGAGATGCGCCCTGCCTTCAGCCCGATGCCAAAGTCGGAGGGCTTGATTAACTTTATTAAAGAAGTTGTAAGCTGCTCTATTAGGCGAAAATTCACTAAGAAGGTTCGAATTTGACATTAACCTATAAATTTTCCAAATGAAAATTGAATAAACTGAATGAATTTTTATGCTTCTAATGCCCGATGAAAACTGATAATCGTCTCCACGAATGCTTTTAACTGGGAAGCGGATAAATAGAGATATCCAATCTCTGTATGCCAATTGATAACAATATAATTAATTCTTTCTTCAAAATGGGGAAGGATAATTTTTATTTCTGGTAAATTAAGTGGGAATTCAGTCACCAGAGTGAGTCCCAAACCGTCGCACACAAAATTAATTAAGACGGCAACTTGTAATTCAGATAGGTACTTGTGTCCTGTGACCTGGTACCAATATCTGATCGATCTATCGACGTTGTTTACTATAATAGCCTGACCGTGATCAGACATACACTGATTTTACTTTCTAAGTTCGAAGAATTTTCTTTCTGAAGGAAAAATGAGGGATTGGGGATCGAAATAAACTGAGAGTGGGTTGAAGGAAGGTCTTGGACCTTACAACTTCCCTTTTCTCTATATGAAAAATATTATTGGGAAATGAAAGAATTTTATGAGGGCAATATGAGCCTATGGTTATTAATGCTCAACTTAATTTTTAACAAGCCAACTTACGATTATTCCGGTGATGTGGTTCCTCAACCCGGCTTGAGATGAAGTTGCTTGTTTCCTCGGTAATTTCTTCTTTCTCCTGATTTGAGGATTAAAGTGCTGAGGTCCTCGACGACGGTACTGAAGAAATTACTACTGGATCCGGCGATGTTTTTCCGTTGGTCCGGTTCCTTTTGACGGCAATGGAGTCCCTTGAGGAAAGTCCCTGGTATTGACTAAGGTTCTGATTAAGTACTGAAAAATTTGGTAAGCACATTAATTAGAATTTTTATCAACAAAATTATCCCCAATATCCAACCATACCAATGCAATGCCCATGCACTTGCATCCATGTTCCCATTCAACATGCGCTACTATGATCAGGGAAGCATGGCCTGGGTCAGTGAACCCACCCGGCATGGTAATTCCGGCATGTAGATTCGCCAACCTACCCCACATACGTGTGAATCGCCCGGGTTAATTTCCCTGTTTTATAAGAAGAGATTTGACACTGTGGGTTTTCCAGGGAATGCAAAATAGAAAGGAAGATGTATTTACCTTTGTGCAAGACGGCAGCTTTTGGTAGGTCGATACCTGGGAATCTGGGATGTCCCCGGATGGAATTTTGAACTCACAATTTCACTACTGATGAGGTCAAGACTTTTGAATATTTAATTTGATATTTTGACCTTTTGGCTTTTGATGAGTAGCTGCCCGCTTTCAACAAGACAAGGCGTATTAGCTAAAGCTACTGATTTCAATCCCCCAGAAATTCTTACGCGATTTTTCTGAGGTAAAATTTAGATGTTGATCACTTAAAACAGTGATAAATATGAAGAGAAATTTGTCTTCTAAAAGATGTTGACTTTTCAAACTTTGAAAAAGAAAATTTTCCGAAAATGATGAAATATTTCGAAAGAAAATTCGGATGAATTTTAAGAAGCTCTGATTCGCATTAAGGCACGCACAATTATGAGTGATGCTGGCGATTTTACTATGAGCTGACAAAATGCACTTGGCTGTGGCATGGTCATGGTGTGCAAAGTTGCCAAGTTTATACGGGTGAACGAAGACGGCGCCTTGGTTGCCTCTCGTTCACTCTCCGGCATAGCAAATACGTGGCCCAGCACGTATTCGTGCTGATGGCATATGTATTTACGGGGAGTTCAGCCGCAAGGGAGATGCTGGTGTTCCGTTCATAAGAACGGCAACGTGGCGGACTTGGCCGAGCCCACCGCAGCATCCCGGCAAATAGCAGTCTTTGATTACGGTCGACATGCTGTTTTGGACGGGGCTATGAGTATTTAGATGATACTCATGCACTATTTAAGAAGCCAAAGGGCGACTTATTCCAGATTCGGATAGGCGGCGTTGGATTCGAGTTTGCAACCTCGAATCCTGCCATTATTTATGATTTATTTTCAGGGAATAGCTGCTGGTGATCCCTACAATACCTATATATATTTATTTATTTCATGCGGGAATGGTATTTGGTAAGTTTCCCTATAGGTACATAACAATTATGTTTTCGTTCGGGAATGGCGTATATTTCTTCCCTGCACGTACATACTAAATTTTACTATTTATTTATTTTGAGTAACAAAAAATGTTTCTGATCAGATTTTTATGGAGTTTCTGATGTGTTTGGTGACGGGGGGGTAGGGTTTAAGCCTACCCCGCACCTTGTAAAACGAGTATGGTATTCTCCTTCCCAAATAATAGCGAGGGTGGGAGGCCATACCTGAGTTTACCACATCCATGAGCATCCATGAAACCCCTGAAAAATCGCGGAATTTAATTTTTATAATTTAATAATACGAATAAATAAAGTATGTGGGAGTGTGAAGGTGTAAAAGATGGTAAGGGTCAGATGGTAGTATTTAAGTTAATAAAGGAGGTGTTCCACCACTCCGGAGGAGGCCGGAGACCTATGAAGAGGGGGAAGGAGACACGGCTGAGATTCCAGCCAAGAGTCTCCAGGATAGCTACAGATGGTAAGAATGCAAATTGTTTTTATTTTAATTTTTACTGAATAATTTATTTAGCTAGGATTTATGTTTTACTTTTAGATGTAAGAATTCCAAGAGCAGCGTAGCTCGGTGGCTGAGGTCAAGGCTGTAAATAATGTCATCCACGGCCCCGGCTTCGCCACCACGAGCTCCCGACTCCATGAGGGACTACACACCACCTCGACCGTTGATGGCAAACGGAGTGAGTGGACGGTCGAGTGGTCCATGGTCCTTCAGATGGCAATTCGGTCTGCCCGGGAAATTTTGCCAATTATGTTTTTATTGCCAATGATGGTGAGTAGCGGAGGGAGAAGACTGACTTATTCTGCTCCTCTTTGCAGGAGGACAAGCCGGCGTGAAGGTCGGTGCCCTGGAGGATTGGCTTCATCCTCCGGCGGTCCCCGGCTCCAACGCCGCTGGACGGGACGGACAAGGGAAACAACGAAGCGCTTGGGCTGCCGAGCATTCCAGACGGCAATCGCTTGTTGTTCCTGACCTTCCAGTTCAGCAGCAACGACTTGTCCTGAATTTTGAACCAATGGAAGGTAAGTTTTATTTTTATTTAAGTTAATTTTTATTTCATTTATATTTCAGGAGGATCGTTGGGAATGTGGTGCTGGCTCCGTGCCCAGCAACCACATCCAGCCCAGAAAGGACGGAGAGGTGCGGTGGAGAGTGTCCGGGCCATAGGGGAAGGCATGCTTCGGACACACACCGCACCATCACCACCAGTCCAGGCCGACCAACGATCTTGAATTTTGGATGCCAATCAGGTAAATTTTATTTACTTTACATTTTATTTTAATTAGTTTTAGTTTTTATTTTAGTTTAGTTCATTTTTCCAATTAGGTTAGTCGGGGAGGTTGGATGGACGATGGCAAAGTCGTGTTGCAGAGGAGCGCCGGCTGCGTGCCAGCTCCATCGACCACTCCAACTTGGAGGACAAACCCGCAAAACACAGCAGGAGCTGCAGGTTCGAACCTCCCAGTCTCCCCTCAATTTTGAATTTGTTTTTATCAATTTTTGCCTATTTAATTGTATAAACCGAAGTCCCTTAATTACGTCTAGCGGGTTCACATAACCACTGCTGACGACTAATGAATGAGCCAATGATTTATGATGCCAATTATGTTAACTTAATTTCATGTTTCTTCTTTCTAGATTCCATGGCGGAAGGTATGAGAATCAATAGGGGATTTGCCAATATAAATGAGAACACTTAACGATCGAAGATGAGAAGGTAAGTTTAAAGTTAAGTTTATATTAATTATTAAATCAAAAGGAAAAGATAAGTTGAAATTAAACGAAATATTTCCCAACCGACATAAGGTCGAGGGCCACAACTGAATGATAATTATTAATTCATGTTTTTGTTTTGTTTTCAGGTTTCGTCCAAATGCTTTACAATATAATGGATTACAATGTAATAATTTATAACTGATACGCTTACGGATGCCACGGGTGTGGCATCTGAGATTTCCGATTCCAGGTCCAGATTAATTACAGGTAATTCACAATATAAATTTTGATACTTTATAATTTTTATAATTTGGTCCAATCGACCTCAATATTAATTTATAACAAACTTAAGAAGAACTCGTAGAGATGAATCGCGAACACGGTGAACACCATGAATAGGAACAAGAATATATAAAAATTATCGGATTTTCTTTCTTTCTTGATTTTAGGTTCTTTTTGATGGCACCAACAGGAGCCATGGGGACAATCCCCTTTTGCTGTTCTTATTCCTTTCGGAGTCTCCATGTTTCGCAATTCCTTTCTAGTCATTTTTCTACCGGTTTTCCAGAAGGGAAAACGGAAAAAGAATTTAAAGATTCTCAAGGATTTTTGGAAGAATTCGTGTCGGAGACCCTCTCTTCTTCACGGCGTGATTGTTTCTGCCTTAGCTAGTTCGCCTCCGCTCCTTCCTCGCTTCGTCTCCTGTCGCCTCAGGAAGCATCATTTAATTCCTTTTGTGGCTCATAGACGCTGTGTGGTGGAGGGCTGCGAGTTGTACTTATTTTATTATCTCCTTCCATGGATCTTCCTCACTCTCTGTCAGATGGCCGATGCTGTCTGCAGGATCTGAGGAAAATCTGTGGGAGGACGTGTCGTGATTTCGATTCCTTTCTCAGACACCTCATCCATTAAAATCGGCCAAGAACTGGTTACAAAATGGCCTAACTAACAAAAATTACAGTTTTTAGATTTTATGGTCAGTCCTCAAATTTATTATGTTTTAACAACTTAGATTAAAAATGAAAGCGTAAAGCAATGAAGACTATACCTACAGAAAAAATCTGGCAAACATGTCAAAATTTAACAAATTTAATTAAAAAATTAAAAAATTAATAATTCCAAAATTTTAAAAAATTTCGTAATTTTTCAAAATTTCATAAATTTTTAAAATTTCAAAATTTTAAATTTTAAAATTCTTGCCAGATTTTTTCTGTGGGTATAGTCTTCATTGCTTTACGCTTTCATTTTAAATCAAAGTTGTTAAAAAATAATTTCAGGATTGACCAAAAAATCTAAAAACTGTAAGTTTTGTTAGTTAGGCCATTTTGTAACCAATTCTTGGCCGATTTTAATAAATAAGGTGTCAAACAAATCTCCTAGAAATTGTATTTATTTTGGTATATTGTTGGTTATATTCGAATAATAAACTTGGCTTTTATAGCCTGCTAGAATCCCCCGACATAAATAGCCCACCCTGTATTTATTCAAATGGGTCATACAGATCACGTGCACTTTTGAAATACGATGGGAAATAGTATAGCATCATTCAGAATTTTGAGAAGCATAAAGTTTGAAAATAAAAGGTAGGGATATGAATGCGAAGAGATTCACATATGAAAGGCAAACGGCCGGCAGTGCCGGTATAAATGTCAAATAGCGGTACTTGGTCCACTCGTTTGCCAGACCAACGCGCCATGTATGCCCCGGAGGACACCTCCAGATTTTAGACAGACTTGAGCCGTTTACGTATTTCTGAATGGATTTCAGAAATAGATGATCAGAATTTATTTTTCCTGGAAATTGAAGTGGAAAAAATTCTTGCGATTCCTTTCGGCTTGCATTAAAAGAAATGAATAAATAGTATATTTTTATCAGCTGCGTGTGTTCAGTTTTAATGTGCAATGAGTGAGTGTTATAATGTGGGCAATTTTCCTGCGTGACACCGTTTTGACTGCTATACTGCCTTTTTTGTTTTTGTTTTTACAGTAACAATAATTTTTAATTTAAATTAAAAGTTTGTCGAATTTTGATCTCTATGGAATAATGTGTTGTAGTAGCTATGCCTAGACTACAGCTTATGTGGCAGATTGTAGTAAAGCCATATAGGCATAGGCATTTGACGATTTAAAAAAATTAAATATTATTATGTTTTTTGAAAGTTGAAACTTCTTTATAAAAATAGTTTGAAAGTTAAAACTTCTTTGAACAATTATTTGAAAGTCGAAACTTCTAAACAAAAATAATTTGAAAATGGAATAAATAAATTATTACCTTGCTCTTCGCCAATCAGGATTGCCGAATATTTGAATATTTGAATTGCAAGGCCCTGATTAGGTAAGAGCGACAAGTGTAAATCGGTCATAAAAAGATCAAAACGCAACATTGTCAATAATATTGTTGAATGAATAAACTCCTTGCACGGAGGCGCATCGATTGATACTATATAAAGTGTGAAAAGTAAAAAACTGAGTAAGGAGCAGGGTGGACAAGGCATAGTTAATTCCTGTGGAGGGGTATACTTCTGTGTACTGCAGATTTTAAAAGTATGATTTTAAGTGTATAGATTACAAAATAAATTTTTATCCAGAAGCGATAACCTAATAAATGGGAATTACTTAAAATTATTTTAAAATTAAATAATATTGTATTAACTCAAATTAGCAGTATTAGAATTTTATTGTTACAATAATTCTAAACATTAAATGCTATTCTAAAATTACTGACAATAGTTTTAGAAATTGATAATAGAAAAATATAAATTAAAATTCCTTAAACAATGATGTGAAGCAATTATTCTGATTTTGCAGTAATTGATCATCACATGTAACCCAATAACATACAATACACATTAAATACTGACGCCCTATCCCTTATATTAATCATGTACATAAAGGTTTCGTATGACGTAATAGTTATAGCTCCGCCAAGGAGCACAGAAGAAGGATTGGTTTCAGTCAACCATTCAGTGACGTATACCGAACAACACAGAGCCGTATGGGGTTAGTAAAGGTCGAGGCGAGAGTTAAACCCAGAGTTTGAGATTAGATAGCAATATTATTGTTACAATTTGTAAACAATTAATAGTAAACAAAGGCGCTGCTATAAATAGTTTTCCAAAGTATGTCTTTTAGCTCTCGTTAAGCCAACAGCTTTGTTTTTACTGTGCTACTTGAACTTCTTGTGTGCTTTGCTGTGCTGATCTATTTTCTTTGCTAATAATTTCCTTTTTGTGTTTTACAAGGGCATGGTTTCACATGGTACTCGCCAATTTCAAGAAGTCATGTCTACAAACCTTAGGCTACATTTGAATAGTAGGGATCTATAGTAACTTGATTTCATTTTGCGTTGTTTGGTCGCAGCAGCCCAACAAAGCTTAAAAAAATTTAAATTTTACTATTTTGCCGCCCTGAAGCGTCTACAGTATTGTTGTTCTCATCCGAATTTGATAAAATTTGATTTTATCTACCGTTTAGACTTTTCTAAAAATAAATGTATGCATTTTCAAAATTCGAATATTTTAATATTTTCAAGAAAATTAGTCTATAAAAAAGGGCTCTAGAAATAATGTTTTCTCAAGAAATTTGAAAATGTAGGCGTTAAGGTCTTAGCAAAATATATATTTTGGTAGGATCAGTAAAGCCAAGAAGGACGATCTCCATTTCATCCCCGCCAAGTACAACTCACATGTTTATATTGGATTAGGATCAGTTACCTGTTCCGATTTCACAAAGATTTGAGGAGCCAGCGGCTTACATCAGTCAAGAACGATGGGCTTTGAGTCAAAATATTTCCGCTGAGGTCATCTCTACTAAAGTTTTATCCCAAGTCACGAACAACATTACATTATAGTTTCAAAGAAAAAAAAATTTGTCACATTAATTCTTGATCTGCATCTAATGTTAAAAGTGTAAAACCCGCGGTTACCTAAAGTTCAAAGGCTGCAGAAATGAAACTTGTTTGCTATGCTATGATAGAGCAAAAAGGAAGACTGAAATTCTTAAAACATCCCTGCCTGTACCGCAATTTCCAACATTAGATGCAAAATTTATATTAAGAGACAAACTAGAACTCAATAATATCCAGATGCCTTATGCTAAAAGAGTTAACAACAGAAATCAAAGTAAAATATTACTGTTGTTTGTCCAGCTAGTTAGTGGAAAACATGTTTGTTTACACAGTCCTCCAAAACAAGTAAAAACTGAAAAAAGGATATCGCAACTCCATATTCAATCAAGCAGAGACAGAGAGGAACTTCTTGTTCCTTTTTCCTACTCTTGGCTCACGGTCGTTGTTTTAAATTTTTCTAGTCGAAACAAAAACACATTCGATACTGCAGTAAATTTCAACTATTTGATTCTGGGTAATCATAGTAATGTGTGTTTGAAGTCACTCTTCTCTTGTAATCACTACAGACAAAATGAAAGGAACAGACTGTCTGTGGCTGTTGTCGTTTCCATTTTACAACCTATCAGTTGCTAACTTCAGGATCCTTAGGAAAACTATGAAACACAAGACCATTTCCACGTTCCTTCTTTGCATTATATTTTAGATAAATTTGTACACTCAGCAATAACACAAACTAGACCCATTTTATTAACTTAATTAATTATTTATAGCTAAGTAACTATTAAAACACACGAGAGTCTAGTTAAGCCGGTTGAGGATGCAGTGTTGTGCAAACTTCGCGCTCAACTGATATCAACCCGTGACGTCACGCATTTTTCTAAGATATACTTGAAACCCCATGGGAACATTAGCATTGCGATCCATCCCACCTCTTAGTATTGTATTCTCCTGGACAGCACTTGTGGCTCGCTTTTCTGGGCGATTAAAATTGGTTTCAATTTAATCGCTTAAAAAATGCGACATGTAGCGTGCGACCAACACCCTTGGGACAGACATACAGACAGACAGACAGCAAACACCAGACCAATAGATGCTTGCTCAGCATATCAAAAGAACCCTGCTTTTAAAAATTTAAAAATAGTAGAATGATATACTTTTAAGGCTAGCTGGGTCAAGTACAAGAGTGGCGGTATTAATCTATTAATAATTCAATGACGTGCCGCGTCCAAACACAAATCACAGAGCACATCTACTGCCAATAACTCTACAAGAACGTCCAGGGCATCTGGAATTTGACAGACTTGGACAAAGAAGATGGCATAAAAATTACTAAGAGTGACTTCATGTCTGTGCAAAACATGGTTTAAGTCTACAATTCTACCATTAATAACAATTTTTATAATTTTTCGTGTACACATCTACGGGCTGTCCGGTTAAACAATACCGGAAGAGCGTTAACTAGAGTATGTATTCTTGAAAATAAACTAAAAAAAAATTGAAAAAATACTGAATAGCAAACACAACATCCTTATTTTATTCTTTAGAAATGTAATATAACGCTGGAAATAATAGTAATACAAAATTTTTACTTCAATACTACTTTGTATAATACTGAACATATCTTTGCAGAACTTAACGAGGCTGTAAAGGGTGGTCCAATGCACCTTCATGAACTTTAAATTAGAGGAGGCAAGGTCGTTTCAACCTAATAAAATTAGCTAATGGCAAATTAGACCCAACAATGGTCTTTAAATCGAACTTAGCTGCTAGCAGGCTCTCCCACAACGGTGGTACAAACTCGACTGCCTCGTGGCTTATTAATTTTACTATTAACAAGACCTTTAATATTTGAAGCGGCCGTGTCAGCCCAAATGCTCTTAATACTTATACGTCCTTCAACTTATACCCGTTCCGCATTGCGCCCCTCCGGAGGTGACTTTCGTAAAAAACCTAGCTAGGTGCAGTGCGGAGAGCTTCCTATAAGCCTAAGTAGGCGTGGTTTACCCTAACTTTATACCTCCGTGAATCGCGTTAGGCGAGACCTAAATACCTACGTAGGTAGGTGGATTGTGCAGTGCGGGTGCTACCTAACTAAAGGTCCTGCACTTACCACACTTCATTTTTCCCTCCCTCAAACAAGGATGCCTCTGAAACTTTCGTTCATTGGCCCTGAGCAATAACGAGCCCGCGAGTTTTATTGGCCAATCACGGCAGAGCTTTATAAGTTAGGTGAGGTAGTGCGGGGTGTCATTTCTACGGAAGCTACCTACAAGCGTTATCAGTGACGATAGGTTTACCTTACTATGTAACCTACTTAAATTACCTCCGTAGGTGTCAATGCGGAACAGGTATTACGTAACAATTTTGTTTTTGATTACTGTCTAGCACATTAAAGTTTAATTAGTGCAATAAAATCAATTATTTGTATTGATATTTTTACATCAGACCTTGTGCCAGTTCTTACAGAAATCGCTCTCATGAAATATCGGTTCAGGGACAAAACACCGCAGCAATATGACCGCGGTACAAAACACCGCCACTAAAACACCGCGAGGTAAAAAGACCGTCCACCCAAAAGACTGCAAACGAAATGACCGCTTGGCCATAACACCGCGGGGTAATTTGACCGCGCCAAAATGACCGTTAGCCCATAACACCGCTGGGATATTTGACCGCGTCGAAATGACCGTTCGGCCAAAACACCGTTTTTATATAAACGTGCACAGAACGACCGGCAGAACAAATTAACCAAGGAATAACATAATAAATTTAACCGTTAGGAAGCGAAAGAGGTAGGTCAGACCGTCATCAAATCTTTATTTATTAAATGCTACCTAAACCAAGGAACAACACCAGATCAATGGTCTGAGGTGGAAATAGTCATGCTTTTCCAAAAAGGGGAACCGCTTGATCCAGAGAACTATCGGGGAATAGCGTTGATAAATACAATTACTAAGCTATTCACTCAAATTATTTACCATCGGCTGTATAAATGGTGTGAGGATAACAACATTATACCGAAAAGTCAGGCAGGCTTCAGAAAGGGCAGGGGCTGCCTGGATCAAATCTTCTCTCTCACATCCATAATACAAAATAATGAAGTTGCAAAAAAAGGTAAAAACTGTTTGCATTATTTGTGGACTTTAAACGTGCTTTTGATTCTATAAACCAGTCAATTCTGTGGCATAAAATACATAAAATAGGCATTTGTGGCAAAATTATTCGTGTAATCAAGAATATGTATAATAAAGCAAAACTAAAAGTGCGAGTTGACGCTAACCACTCAAAGCCAATCGAAATAACCTTAGGAGTGCTTTAAGGCGAAATATTGAGTCCACTACTCTTCTCGATCTTCTTATCAGACCTTGACGAGTTTATGCAATCTAAAAGAGCGTCGCAGGTGTCAATTGGAATTAAATATAAAGTAAATCACTTACTTTTAGCAGATGACACATGTATTATATCTGAATCAAAGCTGGCACTACAGAAAAAAATCGACATTTTAGAGAACTACTGTCACCTTAACACTCTGGTCATAAACCTAATGAAAACTAACATCATTGTATTTCGTAAAGGGGGTAGGATACAGAAGGCCCACAAGTGAAAGCTGGGAGAACGGCGCATCGATATTGTTAATTGCTACTCTTACCTTGGCATTACTTTTTCGTCCTCAGGTCTCTTCTCAGTTGCTGTTCAAGAACTTAAATCAAAGGCCAGGCAGGCCACACGAGCAGTGCTTAGAACTCTAGCATCCTCAAAAACAGACTCCTGGTTCTGCCGGTTAAAATTACTTAAATCCGTTATTCTCGCGACCCTGCTATATGCGGCACCTGTATGGGCCCTGTCATATGTAGATGCTCTTGAAACTATCCAACTCCAATTTATTAAGCGGGTACTTGGGCTTCCACGTAACACCCCGTCTCATATTGTCCGAACTGAAACTGGGATGAAGCATATAAAGTGTTATATTGTAAGACTTGCACTACTGTTCTGGGCCAGGATATTGTTAATGGGTGACAAACGGGTACCAAAACAGTGTTACGAGCGCCTTGTGTGGCTAAACGGGACTGAAAAGAATACAGCTAACTATAACTGAGCTTCACAAATACAAAATATCCTGATCGAAACTGGTTTTAGTTTTGTATGGGACCAGCAAGACGCTCAAATCGTCTATTCAAACATCGAAAACATCGTCAACAGGGTCAACGACCAGTGTATAGGGAAAGACTTCTACAGAATTCAAAAATCGTCATTTAATCAATTCTATAAAGAAATAAAACTTGACTCAAATATCTCAGAGTACCTGCTTTACAAAATTCCAATATCTTATATTCGTGTTTTCTCTCAACTTCGAACAGGTGTAAATGTATTCAGAATAAATGGAAAATGCACAATCTTTAACATTAATGATATGTGTAAATACTGTGGCATGGACGTGGATGATGTATATCATAATTTTGTAAAATGTCCCAAGTTTCACTCTCTGAGAGTAAGTATTCTAGGTTATCGTTTCACCTCGATCAGTAATCGCAGCGAATTTGCTAGTTCCCTCCGAGATCAATCGATTTCAAATATGTGTAATACGTTTAATTTTGTAACTAAACTAATTGAAATACGTGAGGACTCATAATAATTACAAAATATTTGGTGGCCTATTGTTATTATTATTGTCCCTATTAATTTTTAGGATTAGAATAAGTTGCAAATATTCTACCACTATGTATATAATTATAAACTCCCTGGAATCCAAAGGCAATAACCTGTCAGGCGACAGTAAAGCAAACGAAATTCGGATGCCTTTTTAGGAAATTCGGATGCTTTTTCGGAGAAACTCGAATGCTTTTTCGAGGAAAATTATTGTTCGTATTATAATGGAGTCTGGGTTTCTGCCTTCTCTTCAACTCTTCAACTTCTTATTAGTGAAATATTCAAAATAATCTAAATCTTAATTTTAAAATACCTATTTTAAATTTCTGTAATGTTGTGTAATGGGCAACGTCCCAAGTATCATGAAATAAATATCTATCTATCTATCGTAAACAAATTCGTGAACCTCAGCTTTAAGTGCAGACAGCCTACATCATAGACCCATTTGGGGCCGAACACTAATGGTGCCACTCAAATTCACGAGATTTTAGATTCCCTCTCCTTGTCACCTCTGTAAGCAAGCATTGCTTAAACAGCCATGTCTAACATGCAGTGTTTTTTAAATGTAACATACCCTCTATTTGGATGACGTTATTTGTGTCCGGCCCCATTAGATAACAGTGATAGGAGACAATTTCAAGCTCCCGCAAAAATCTTGTTGAAACCGAAAACTCGGATTTTTGACCGGTCACTCAACGAGTATGGGCTGATATAATAATAATAATAATTTATTCATTGGGTCGATTTAACCGAAGTTCATACAACCAGACTCAACCAGTCACTGTGGGTGAGGAAATAGGAGGCTACCGCGTTAGATCGTCTCGGTCTTTGTACCCTTTCACCTATCCCCGTTCCCTCCTCCACAGTAAAGGAGTCTCATTCCCTAGGCCCCTGCAGTAAGTAGTGGTCACTAAGGAGCACCGAAGGAGATTGGGTTTCAATCAACCATCCAGTGACGTTTACCGTACAACACCGAGCCGTAAACGATTAGCAGTGGCCGAGGATTGAAGCCGGGTCTGAGACTGTAAATTTCGTTACAGTCTGCAGTCCTAACCGCTCACCCAAGCACGCCTGCTTTTATGGGCTGATATGATACATCATTCAAACAGTTTGCGAAATATAACTGCAGGCCCGGATTACCTAACAAAGCGCGGGTGTGCTGACATTTTTTCACTTTTACTCATTCTTACTAGTCTTAATTCAAGGCAAAAGGCGCGGGTGTGCTAGCACACCCGCCCTCATAGGATAATCCGGGCCTGTATAACTGCGCTCGAGTTCAGCGAGATATTTCAACAGTTTTTGGAATTTCAAAAAAAAACAGTTTTTTTTTGGGGCAAATTTGGGCAAAGTTTTGAAAATCCCTTTTAAAAAGTATTGTATGAGCCGAAAGTGGAAAATGAAACCCCCAATATCTCTGTAATAAGCTATAATTTGTTCAAATCGGACCAATATTTCAACAATGTAATAAATTATGTAAATTGGGAGTAAAAAATTCAACATAATTCTGGAATACAGTAAACAAGCAAATAGGGATAAACTACCTCCTACTATGTGGGTGGAATTCTACAGAAGGTTTATGCCTCCAAATAGGATAAGGTTGTTGACTTTGTTGGAGTAAACAACCCCAAGCTAGACTGTTAGATTAGCTTAGACGAGCTTAATAAAGCTGTTAAAATACTAAAATTAGCAAAATTCCGGGTCTTAATAGTAAACCTAACGACTGTTTAGAAGGGATGAATCGAGACTAGAAGCCGCTCGATCAAAAGTAGCACAGTAAAAACAAAGCTGTTGACTTAAGGAGAGTCACAGGAAGAACTTTCTAAAACTATCCTAACTATCCTAAACTAACCTTTGTTTACTATTATTTGTTTACAAATTGTAACAATAATTGCAATATAGCTAATTATTTCCAAGCTAATTATAGTGAATGCAAATATATTTATTTAAGAATTAGTTTTGCATAACTCACTTTTCACTTTTCACAACTGTGTAATTAATCATCGCATCGTGTTTAGAATTCTATTTAAGAATTCATGTAGAGTTCTGCTAGATTTTTTGCAAACACAATTCTCTAACCAAAATATATAACTTTTATACATACAAACATGCCTTCTTTCTGAAATAATTTCATAACGGTTAGCCCTGGTAAACTGAATTAGCAACGTGATCCCTCATCGACTGCCCAATTATTATAATTGTAATGTTGTCCATGATAACTACCCCATTTATAGCTAGTGTCCACGCCAGTGCTGGACAGAGTGACCAAACCCACGACTCCGTAAAATTCTGGCCAAGTTTTGACGAAACTAAGTTTATCACCTATCCACCAAATGCCATAGCAATTTCTCCCCCTCAACTCCGCACTTTAGCAGAAAATTTGCGAAAATTTGCCTATACGTTAGTAAATAGTATTTTGTAACTATTTAGCCTAAGCAACACTGAATCAATCAGGCTCCTAAAGCTGCCTGAAAACGGATAGGTTAAATTTTTCCCTCCCGCCTGCGGCGGGGCCGCCTTCGGCGGCCGAGGGAAATGAAGACATTGTTTACACCCTCATCAGAGATTTCTATACCAGATTTGGACCTGGGTCCGTTGACATTATTAAAGATGCAAAATCTCCTACTCTTTCTCTAGTGGGCTTCTAGAAGCTTCTTCAAGCAGCATGGTAGATGACAATACACTTAACGAGTTTCGTTCTATTTCTCAAAAAATTGAAGCTGCAATGGGGCTGAGCATGGACGGTCTAATGTCATCAGAGCTTTTGCAAGTCGGAGCCTACACTCCTGGAGGTCATTACTCTCTCCATTTGGATGCCTTGAAGGTATTCGGTGATAAATCTAAAAAACATTTTGGGAGAAAGTAGGAGGATTTATTCGGATGAGGATCGGATGGCCACTTTCATGTTCTACTTGGGTTACGTGGAAAAAGGGGGAGGGACTTCTTTCCCTCTATCTAGCATTGCTATCCGGCCCGTCAAGGGGTCCGCAGTTCTCTGGTTCAATTCGCTATGAAATGGTGCCGCGGATTGGGACACTTGGCACGGAGGCTGTCCAGTTGTCATTGGGGAAAAGGGGATTGCTAACAAATGGATACTGAGCTCGAACCAAATGTTTTACAAAGATCATCAGTGTGTCCCGGATCAGAAAACTCGTTTGGCACTCAAGATTAATGGGAAGAATCTCATAGATTTAATTTAGAATTTTTTATATACAATTCAATTTTTTAAGTTTTGGACTTCCGACCCTTTTTTCTCCTGTCCACCTTTAAGAAAATTCACGGTAGAAATATTAAGGCCCTAAAAATAGGAAAAGTTTAGTTAACTTATTGTCTTCTAATTAACGGGAAGCGTAAGACCTTGATTTCACTAGAAAAGTTAACCATTGTTAGCCTTAAGAAACACGCTTTCAGAGTTAACCATTGTTAAATCTGAAAGCGAGTTTCTTAAGGCTTAACAATGGTTAACTTTTCTAGTGAAATCAAGGTCTAAGAGTATACAAGTACAATTGAATGTATGCATACAAGTAGGTAAGTGTATTAAAACGATAGTTAACGTGTCAATAATAAATTTGTTATCTAATAATGTGCTCAATTACTAACAATAAGGGGGCGTCCAAGCAAGACGTTCAGGTTTGGAGAAGGGGGTGGGAAACGACCTATTTAACCTTTTTTTTAAGTATGACGTCACATTTTGGATACTAGGGGCGGGAGGGGGTAAAAAGTTGATCTTGTTCCTAAACGTCATTGATGGACGCTCCCTAAGTAATATCCTTTATTTATACTTATAAAAATTACATTTGTAGGAAAGCTCACAATGCCCCATGAAATATGTTTTTTTCTGCTGTCGGCGTCGGCCGATATCGTATCATGGGAACTTCCTACTTATTTGCTACGCACAAACGGTACAGAAAATAAAATTACTTAAGTAAATGTCAAATTAAGTAATGTTTTGTTTAACAATGCAATGTTATGTATAATGATATAAAAGTGCCTAATTAAAAACAGTAAAGTAAAAAATCTAGACATTTTACAGCGTAGTACAACGAAAAAATAACGCTGAGTGATATTTTTTACTATTTTGTGCCTTTATTCCATTAAAAATTTTAAATTACTTAACAGTATTCTGCATCGTACACAAATATAACACAAAAATCACTTTTAAAAATGCGATTAATAACATACGCACTTTAGTTTTCAAAAAGGCATAAAGGCAATTAGCGGTCTTAAAAAGCCAATTGGCGGTACAGGATCAACAATTGGCGGTTAATTGTTTATAAATTAATCGGCGGTAAGGGCAAATATATTAATTCGAAAATGAATTATTTTGGTACAATTGGCGGTTGTAAAAATAGTTAGTATATTTCCACATTTTGAGCAATGCAGCTACTGTAAAGCAATAATTTGCATCCTCTTAGCTTTGCTGATAATGTAAATCAATATTTTAAATTTCATTTCTGTTGGAACTTTTTTCTTGGAAGTTCCGAGTTCATAACTTCTTTCCATTTACCTGCCGTAACTTCTAGCATCATCATGTCCACTCAAGCCTGTGGTAGTAGTGGGACGGCAAAAAAGAGAGTAGTTAATAAGTGGAAATTTATTAAATCCTTTGAAACCATTCAAGAAGCGGAAAAGAGCATTGCAGACAAATGGAAGAAGAGCTACAACAACAAGACTTTATTGCAAGATTTCCAAACGAGGAAATATTCTCGCTTGCAGCTCGGCTGTTTCAAGCAAAGTCATCTTGTACTTTGTACATGTGCCGCCTTCCTTGAAAGATATGCTTGCAAACATATTTTCGGGCTTGCTGTTAAGAATGCTATTATTAAATTTCCACTTGCAGCCAAAGCTGTACGAATCAACGTCCAAAAAAAGCGAGGCAGACCTACTAATGCTAGCCGCCAACCACTTGTAAAACAATAATTTTTTATCATCATTACTTCATTTTTTAATTTTTTCTCTACTTCAGCCAATTTTTTTGATTCGAAAAAAATATTTAATAAAAGTACAATTCGAAGTACCCTACCGCCAATTGATCCTACCGCTTACTGATCCAAAATGCCTACCGCTAATTGGTCTTTTTCATAATTCACCGCCGATTGCCCCCCCTCCTTACCGCCGATTGTCCTGCAGCCTTTCAAAAAGACCTAACTGTGAGAGATATGCATGTTTTTAAAATGTGTAAAATATTCTATTTAAGCATGTGTGCATGTTTTTTAAAAATGCTTAAAATGTTTTATTTACATTTTTTAAAGCACATAATGTTTTTATTTTTATACTTTTGACAAGTTTAGAATATTCTTTTTCCATGTTGTAGTTGTGGAAACCCAAAAAATTAGATTTTTTCAATTTTTCGTCACATATTGAATGAGGTAATTCCATCGGTAACTCACACTGCAAAATACTACAAAATATATAACATAGTTTGAAAAAGTGCAAAATATTCAATTTATGTAAAAGTTTTTGAAAAACGTAAAATTTTATATATTTAAATAATAATTGAAATGTGCAAATGGCTTTTTTGTCATTTTATAATTAAATAGAAAATGCGGGACCATCTTTTAAAGGAGCAGAAGCTGCTACACGGTAGCTACAGTATAGCGTGCATAATATAAATATCCAGATTACTTTTCTAGATATTATTGAAATATGTTATGCATTCAGGGTATAGGTGATAAATTGTGATCAGTCAATTTTTAACAGAAAAACATTAGCAGCGGTAAGGGTAATGGATATGAATGGAAGTATGGAAGACAAAAACCTACTGTTCGACACAAGGAATTTCTTTACGTTCGGTTCTACATTTATGCGTCTGATTTTACAATTACCGACGTAAGCACGAATTTCAAGGTTAGTAACAAAATTACAAAATAAAAGCTAAAATAAATTATGTAACTTGTATGTTACTATCACATTAATGAACTAAATTAAATACACCTGTACGTAAGAGAAAGTCTAGTTTAAAAAACCTGCAACAGTCACCCGTGTATAGAAAACAAATATCGTCTGTGAAGAACCAATATACACCATTTTTAATGGAAGCTATAATCAAAATGACCTTTGTCCTAAAAACAAATTGAGAAACATGCTTAAAATGTTAATTACGAGTATTTGAAAATGTGTAAAATGTTCTATTTACAAGTTTTTGAAAAACTGCAAAATGTTAATTACGAGTATTTGAAAATGTGTAAAATGTTCTATTTACAAGTTTTTGAAAAACTGCAAAATGTTATATTAACAAGTTATTGAAAAACTGCAAAATTTTATATTAACAAGTTATTGAAAAACTGCAAAATGTTCTATTAACAAGTTATTGAAAAACTGCAAAACGTTCTATTTACAAGTTTTTGAAAAACTGCAAAACGTTCTATTTACAAGGTTTTGAAAAACTGCGAAACGTTCTATTTACATGTTTTTTTAAAACTTCAATTTTTTTCTATTTTTACATATTTTTGAAAAGTGTAAGATGTTCCATTGAAATGCATTTAAGACATTTCAATGTTTTTGTAGATATTTGATATTGTAATTAGCTAAGAATGGATATAAGTCATTTTAGTTCTTCACAGACGATATCCAGTTTATTTTTTCCCTGCAGCATGATCCACGGGTATATATCTCTTTAGAATCCAGATATAACTATTAAGTAATTTAAAGCAAATTTGACATTCACACTTTTTGTCAAGGTGATACTCGATATGTTGAGCTGTGTTGTTAAGGTGATGCTGCACACTTTTTGGCATATTCCATATTTTACAAGCAAACTGTTTTTATAAATATCTCTTATGGGTCATTTCATGATATTTTAAATTGCTGCGGCGATCGAAAGTTCTTGAGCACTGCTCAAAATTACATTTCCACACATGACGACGATGAACATGTCTTCGATGAGCCACGACATAGTCTGCCCGATCGAACACTTTGGAACAGAGCTCACATTTAAATTCCGATAAGTTTGCATCCGCATTCAGATCGGCTGCTTCCACTTCCACCTCCAGTTCCGGTTCCGGTTCCGGTGACTTTTCACTTTGACTGAAATGGTCTGTTTCGGTTTCGGTTTGGTTTTGACTTATGATTGTCTTTAAATGACATTTAGTATGGACGGTGAAATTACATTGAGATTTAAATATTTGGGAGCAAATTTCACAACTAAATATTACTTGAGGATCATCAGAAACTACACATGTCGATTCTTTATGTTGATCATATTGAGACTGATCGATGAAGGGCTCTTCACAGAGGTTACAGTAGTGAAGCTGGTGATCATTCCGAAGGTGACGAACTAGAGTTGATTTCGTTCCGTAATATTTATTTGGACAGAGATGACAGGGATTTGTTTTGGGTGCGGTAGCAGTTTCATATCTTAACATGTGTTTCGTTAAAGAGCCCTGATCGATGAATTTTTTGGAGCAGACAACACACTCGTAATCCTTATCCACGACGTGCTGATCCACGACATGTCTCTCCAACTGTGGCACACCAATAAATTCTTTGGAGCAAAATTCACAGGGAAAATAGGTCTTACCCTCAACCTTTTGATTATGAATTTTTAATAAATGCACTCGTAAGTCACGATTATGTAAAAACCTTTTCCAGCAGACTTGACATTGGAAATGAGCGTATTTAGAGTGGGTTAATTGATGTCTTTTGCATAAACTTGAGGTTGCGAAAATTTTGAAGCAAACTCCACATTTTAGTGAGGATTTTTGAGATGACTCATCATGAGATGGAGGACTAGTATCGTAGAGCATTGTGGTTTCATTTATGTTGATAATTTGTTTTTGTTGCGACTTCTTGGAGTTAGTCTTGGTTTTGGGAGTACTTCTCATCACTGTCACTGTTGTACAGGTTTTGTCAACAATAACATCATCTTCTGGCAGATGGAGATCAACTTCTTGAGGGCCGTCTTCTTCAACTTTGATGGTTATTATTTCGATGTTCGCCTTCACATCCATTGTACCTAATCTTAATCGTTCCCCCTAATAAGATTCAATTGATTAATGAGGTTAATACCAAAGAATTAGAAGTTATAGGCCTTCACATCGGCAAAAGGGTGAAGGGTGTCAATTTATAAATTATTCTAGGATTTCTCGCATCCTGAATAAATTATTGCGTATATACTGATATACTGACTGTAGAAAGAGAAGATTGTAAATTTATTACACTGCAATCTAACTAATTATGCAGAATACATTTCAATTTTTAAATTATTTGACTTTAACTCACCCAATTTTGAAGTTTGTGTTCAAGCAGTAAAGTTGTTGATCGACAGTATGTAGGCTCGTTACATGCAACTTGACTTGTCACTTTATTGCACTTATTTAATGTATTTGATTATGTAATTAGTATTTACTTTTACTACTGAATTACTTACAGGATTATTTTATACTCTTTTTTATATTGTGTAATATAAGTATTATGTATGTGTTAAGGTGATTTGATGTACGATTTCAACAAATAGTATGTACCTACCTACTTTCTTTAAATGAATATATGGAACTTAAAGTACTGGCGGTGATTTTTTTTGCACCAGGTAATAACATCAAGAACATGAAAACCGAAGGCGTATCAGTGATGTGTACCATGAACAAGTAGAAGTCCAGCGCACCATTCAATTCACATTGGATCAATTTGCCCCTATGTTGCTCAGGTTTAAGTGGGAATTCCATGGGGGAAAACCTTAAGTAGGAACATTTTTGATATATTTTTTTTGTAACATTAGTATATGACCTAAAAATAACGTAGACGAAATTAGGCAGTTTGCGCACTTTCCGTAAAAATGAAAAACGTATACGTAAACGTAAATTTTACGTAAGCTCCGCCCTCAAAACGTAGAAATAAAATTTTGCGTGAAAAATGATAATTTACGGCCGTTATTTTATACGGCAGCGGTGTTCAAACAACGTCCACGCAATATCATACGTAACAAATATTGCCATGGATACCTATAGTAACCTTCCAAATCTGTTGATTTTAAAAAATAACAACTTTTACGTTTAACCCAAAACTGCGCAAACTATGACACGCAAAATGATCCGCAAAATTTTAAAACGTAAAAACAATTATTTTGCGTTTTGCGTTTTACAAAATATAATTTTACGGCAAGCGCGCAAACTCCCTATTATTTCAAAATATGTGGACAGGATTGGTGGGAAAATAAGTTTTGAATTTTTAACTTTAACATTACTTAAACGAGAAAAAGCTTCCTGTTCATGTCAAAAGATGTAAGTCATTTTTTTTACAAAATTTTGAAATTTCGTTTTTGTATGTAGCCTAGGTCACGCAATTACACAGACATCGTCCACATTTACTTTACGTTAGAAATTGGGTACGGTATGAATTTTTGAACATCGTAAATAAAAAAAACAATTGCCTAAAAATAGGTTTGTAGTTAACACTCTGAGGTATTAAGACTACGCAAGATAGGTTAAATAAGTTTTCTAACCAGATCGTAAATAATAAAACTCAATGAAAATCATTGAACCAGAAAAATACCAGTCATTTCATTTTTACAACAATTTAACTGACTAACTGTTACAATGTTAATTATTTTAACTTTTATTTTTATGCAACTGGTTTGCACTAATTGGGTTTACAATACGTTTTTATCAATATTTCACTTTAAACGCGTTTAGCCCATCAAAAACGAAAGAAAATGTAACTGTATTTTTAATTACATGTCTACTCAGTCTGCATACCTTAACAGCACTAAAACGGAAGCGACTTAAACGATAAGGGACAGCTTTGTAAAAACTTATGAATGCTCAGTTATAGAATTTAATTAGCCCCATTTCCAATTAAACACTAACTTCCGTGTGGTTAAACGCCGTAAAACAAAACGCCCCAACCCCTTTTTCAAGTTAAGGCGCAACTTATGCATGACCCCTTTATAGTATGAAGTCCCCCTTGGTTGAAGTTGACATAGCGTATATGTGCACTGGCTAATAGTTTTCAATTTTCAGTTTCTTGTTACAAAACTAAAACTTTCAAAATTCATACCACACCAAATAGTTACATAACAATACACATTTTGACAGTGATTCTTGCACTAAGATACTTAAGAAACAAATATGCAACGTTTGTCAAGGCAAATCATAAGTTGATGCATTTTTCAGTTATTTAACTTGAAGGCGGGACAGAGTGTTTCAAAGGCACATAGTATTAAGTGAAACACATTCGCTTATAGTGTAGTTAAATTTGTGTGTGCAAAGTTTTATACAGTCCACAAAAATTCAAATTGAGGGTGAAACAATTAAATTTAAACAGAGTTATCCTGACGTAATATCCACTGATAATTCCCTTTTCGCATCGAAACGTGTAAAATTGTTAAGATAACTTTCTATTTCTGTATCGCTGTAGGTTGTAGATACAAAACTAGTTGGAATACTTTGTTCGTTGCATAAATTGTAACGGACTTTTTGATTGAATAGCAGTTTAAAGTTTAAAACCACACTTACCGTATTTCCTCTAATAGTACGTGTGGGTCTCTAATAGTACGCGGGGTGTAGCTGCCTCAGTTCAAATAGTACGCGGGTCTATTTAACACACTATTAAATTGCAGTGCACGGGTCTCTAATTATACGCAGGGGGTCGAAGCTCGAGTTTGAATAGTACGTCGGGCGTACTTAGTACTATCAGAGGAAATACAGTAGGTACCTGTAGGTAGATACTTGGTAATACATGTTCATAAAGACTAGGTAAAGCATGATTCGAAAATTTAATTCATGCTCCGTACCTAACTTATGCTTAATATTTTTTATTTGATGTATGATACGCATATGAGGAGCCATATCGTCGGTGAAGAACCAAAATGACCCATATCCATTCTTAGCTAAAACCAATATCCACTATCTACAAAAATATTCAAATATGTCTTGAGAGCATTTAAATAGAACATTTTGCACTTTACAAAAATATATAACTACAAAATTTTACTTTTTAAAAACATGGAATTAGAACATTTTGCACTTTTCAAAAATATGCAAATACAACATTTTGCACCTTTTCAAAATCCTTTTAATTAGAAATTTTTGCATCTTTTCAAAAACCTTTTAATTAGAAATTTTTGCACCTTTTTGAAAACATGCAAATAGGACATTTTGTATCGTCGAAAAACATGAAATAGAACATTTTACGTTTATCAAAAACTCCTAATTACCATTGTACGCATGTTTCTCATAGTGTTATTATGACATAGCTCATTTTGATTGTAGCTTAAATTGGATATGGGTCATTTTGGTTCTTCACTGACGATATGCGACTGTCAAACTTTCTGAGCCGTTTAAGAGCATGTTTATGGCAACCATTTATACACAGTCACTACTATTTTGCTGAAAATGTACGTGTATGTTTACTATATAATATAGCAAAGCAACCATAAACTAAAAATTAAATAACTCTAATTTTAATGTTTTTACCCAAACTTGAAAAATATAGCACACGTTTGGGACGAGAAAACGCAAGTACCCTATCACTCCAAATAGATCCCGGGTCTGCAATAGATCCCGGGTCTCCAATAGATCTCGGGACTCTAATAAATCCCGGGTCTCGGACGAAATTTAACATACATCCTGGGTCTCTAATAGATCCAGGGGTCTCTAATAGATCCAGGGGTCTCCAATAGATCCTGGGGTCTCTAATACATCTCGGGGGTATCGCGAATATATCATATGGGGCGGTCTCTAATAGATCCCGGGTCTCTAATAGATCCCGGGTCTCCAATAGATCCCGGGGCTCCAATACATCCCGGGTCTCGGACAAAGTTTAAAATATATTTCGGGTCTCTAATAGATCCCGGGTCTCCAATAGATCTCGGGACTCTAATAAATCCCGGGTCTCGGACGAAATTTAACATACATCCTGGGTCTCTAATAGATCCAGGGGTCTCTAATAGATCCAGGGGTCTCCAATAGATCCTGGGGTCTCTAATACATCTCGGAGGTATCTCGAATATATCATATGGGGCGGTTTCTAATTGATCCCGGGTCTCTAATAGATCCCGGGTCTCCAATAGATCCCGGGGCTCCAATACATCCCGGGTCTCGGACAAAGTTTAAAATATATTCCGGGTCTCTAATAGATCCCGGGTCTCCAATAGATCCCGGGGCTACAATACATCCCGGGTCTCGGACAAAGTTTAAAATATATTCCGGGTCTCTAATAGATCCCGGGGTCTCTAATAGATATCTGGGGTGTCTTTAATAGATCCCGGAGGTGTCTGTAATGGATCCCGGAGCGCGGGGGGCTAATACATCTCGGGTCTCGGACAGAGTTTAAAATAGATTCCGGGTCTCTAATAGATCCCGGGTCCAGGGCAAAGTTTCGCGTATACCCCCCCCCCCGTGATCTATTTGAAGTAATACGGCAATTACCGTACATTATTTTATAGCCCTACTCCCCCCGCCAGCGCAATATTAAAATGCGAGCTTGTTACCCCTACATAAAATTAGAAATTAGTGCAGAAAAATCTTTAAAAAACAAAATTAGGAAATTATTGAGTATTCTGTAAAAATCTGAAATTACCAAACTTGAAAAGTTTATTGCGTGTTTTAGTTATGTTTTAACTTTTAAGTTTACTTGTTTAAATTTATAAATAAAATAATAAAAATGTATAAAATAATTAATTTAAGCATTTTGAAATAGCATGATATTCTTTTATTAGGCATGAAGACTGGCTTTCAAACAAATCGTCAGGTCTTGGTAATGAATGTAGGTTGGTGAAAGTCTGGATCTGGAAGTAGAAGCGCATATTATGTATTTATATTCCGAATCAACACTAGTCTGCGGGGAGGCGGAAGGATGGAAGAGAAATCCAGTGTTTGTTGAACAGGTTAGATACACATTACGTGTTCTATTCTATGAACCCCACTGTAACTTATTTCGGCTAAGATCCATTGACCCTACTGATGGCATCATTTACGGAAGATCCCATCTCTGTACTGTGTACTTGTTATTTGCAACCGCAATTGCAGCGAAGAAATGTATCTACTAAAATCTACTTAGGTATGTAATGTTCCTTTACACTCCTTCTGGTTTGTTGGGGTATCATCTAGTCTTTGGATTTGGGAGCGTGCATAAGGTATATGGAACCGTTTGGGGAGAGTTCAAGTTGCCTATCATTTTACATGGGCGAACAAACAAAAATAAGGGGGGTTCAAAACTTCCCAGGTTTGTACTATCTATTTTATGCACGCTCCCTTAATTCTTCTACAGCTGTTTGCCCTACATTCTACGGTTCTACACTCTACACACACACTGCACACAGATGCTCACTAGTCAGCTTCTTCGGCTTCACTACTCGGCTGATGAACTGCTGAGGACTTTTACTACTGTCAGTAGCAGTTCTGATCCCCATCATCATCTTGAAATACTAAAAGGGAGTATGCATAAATTACGTGGGACAAATTTACTGGATAGCAAGTGCTAATTTAGTGTGATTAAAGCTTAACACTATTAATCACATCACAAATTATAATTTTTGGTGGAATTGTAATAATTATTAGTTTGGAATGTATTTTATTCATTTTTATTAGTATTATATTGGTTAGTCCGTTAGAGAAAAGAAATTCAAATGCGAATATCAGAGTATATCTATGTATATGACATTTTCTTTTCGCAGGAATTTCCTATTGATGCCACCAAGAGATTTTGGATTCGGAAGGGGACTATGTGCATAGTAGTCAAGCCAACTAATGACCTCACGCTCACGTGGGATGAAGCTGAACCTTTTGAAACCCTAACTGGGTCAAAGTGTGACCAATGCTAAATTGCCCTCTATAATAGTAGCTAACATTTCTGCAGTCTCTATTATG
This sequence comes from Dicyrtomina minuta, assembly GCA_949802685.1. Classification (NCBI taxonomy): domain Eukaryota; kingdom Metazoa; phylum Arthropoda; class Collembola; order Symphypleona; family Dicyrtomidae; genus Dicyrtomina; species Dicyrtomina minuta. The sequence continues at coordinate 154,619,796 of OX461808.1, read as the reverse complement.
TTCAAAAAACTTATTTATCTAAAAAAAACCTTTATTTTAACAAATAACTCATCAATGCGATGCTATGCTAGGAATGTTCAATATGAGGTAACCGTTTCATAATATTCCCTATACCTGCGTTCCATATTCTTAATGTAAAATTTTTTGCCGTGTAGACAATGCAATGTTCTGCTCAAAGAACTATGATGTCCATGATGGTGGTAAACACTTCTTTTATAGGATTTTTGGTATGAACCAAGCAAGTATCGCTATTGCACGTTAGAAAGATCCTAAAAATTGTCTTTTGACTTTGAATACAAAAAATTAGTAGAACTTGGATCTGACCTATTTAATTATATCCGACCGATTGTTCAGTCGCCCATTTTCCCATCCCTGAAACAAGGATGTCTTACAATTAGTATTTTCGTTTCTTGGCCCTAAGCAAGAATGAAGCCTTGGAAAAGAACTTGGAAAAGTGACATGAATTAATCTTGACCTACGGATCACTGCTACGCAGAAGTAAAACGGTGCACTAAATAAATGACAACTACTTGTTGGTTTTGGTTGTGGTAGTTTTCAATATCTTAAAAATGATTGTGGTTTTGATGACCCAAAAATCCATTCTACAGTCCTTGACTTTCAGTTGTGAGCGGAATATTTTGAATTTTTCAGTTTCACTCTTCATTTCACTGTGAAATTTCAATTTCACTATTCCCTACCCTTTTACACTATAAACTTTACATACTTTTTGAAACTTTTTCTGTGACTTTTCAGTCTGTAGTAGTTTGAGTTCAAGTTGCCTTAAAATATCCTGTGGCAAGAACTACTGTGAATTTGATTCTCATTTTGACTCTTACTTAATTTGGAATATATTTGATTCTGACCTGCTGATTGAATCTTAACTGTTGACTGAGTGTACAGTGTGAGTGTACGTTACCTCATTTTTATATGTATAATCAATCAATTTAATTATTACAGTTACACAGTTGCACATTCAAACATGCTTGTTAATATTTTGTTAGAATATTTAATTGTGTTTAAAAAGCGAAATTATTGTAATATTAATGTAAGAAATGTAGCATAAATATATTTGATATTAAAATACTCCATTCCACATTTCAGTAAATTGCGACTTCAAATTTGTCTCTATACGCCTAACTACAAGCCACCAGCAGAAACCACGTATGAGGCCCTGGCTTGTGACTAAAAGTTAAGTTTATTGTTTTAGGTAGGTTCGAAGATCGTAATTTATTTTGTTTTTTGTTTTTAGCAAAGAGAATTTTAGAGGGAGACAATTTTCTTTTGGGTTTACTAATGTCAAACGTGCCAGTTTTGACTTTAATTCCTCTACCACAGCGATCATTTCAAAAGGCAATTTCCTATACTCAGTGCATGGACAACACTATTGATTTAAATACTTTAGTATTTCAGCTATGATTGAAAAGTTACTTTTACTTCGGAACGATGACGACTTCTTGTGAATTTGTGACTAAATTTTCATAAAAAGTTCAAAGTTAACTTGGCCTATCAGCAGTTCAATGGTTTGAAAGGGCAGGATTTTTCTGAATACTGAGCATTTAAAAGTAATTACCGTATATTTAGCATTAAATCTATGTCCCTTATAATTAAAGCCAAAAGTAAAAAATTAAGGCATTTAAATCTAAATATAAAATATTAAGTATTTACTGATGGTGATTGTCCACAGACTGCTACAGCAGTCATTTATCAGTTGCATTAAACGAATAAATGTGTAAAATATTAATGTTCGTATACCTATTAATTATTTTAGTTCAAGTGCCAATCAAGAAATGAGTTTGAGTTCAAAACTTATCTGGATTTACTCTCCTCAAGAATTCGATGCAGAGGCTGGTGGCAATTTTGAGGTCGCTGTTCCAGTTCCATCCACATCCAGCTGTGCCACTTCTAAAGATGTTAAGGCAGGACTTAGCGGTGTATTTTTAGACGACGTGAGTAATGTTCAACAATATACTTTTTTAGCAAAATAAAATAATATTGTTGCATATTATTTATTAATGTTGCTAAAGAACCAAATATTAAAACTGCTAAGCAACCATTTTAATAAATTACAAAAAGTGTTTCAAGCGCAGCATCGGTAACTGTGACACTTAACCAAATATTTGCTCAGCGCGTTTGGTTCTACAGTAAGGATGGTTTTAGGACATCCAAGAATAATTCCGACATTGATTTAAATTTTTTTAGTGACATAATTTTATTGCTATGCAGTTCCTTTCTATGATATTAATTTTATTTACAACACAATAAATCGCTAAATTATTTATTACAGAAATTATCCATGTCAGCCGTGTCGTGTGTCATCATCATTTCCGGAATCCATTCATGTCTCTGTTTGCCTACTTAAATAATTATACTTCCTTAAACAAGTCTGCTGGACTCGCTGGAGAGCAGGCTGCGGGATTGGTGCTCGATGCCTCTGAAAATAAATCCACGTAGAAAACTCACTCCTTTTAACTATGCTGCGAGGTTATTCTCTTTATGATGGCATTTCGACTAAACAATCTGCCAAAGAAATTATACACAGAGCGTGACAGAGACCGGCAGAGAGAAAAGCAGAAACAGGAGCGGGCGCTAATGTTACATAACGATGAGAAAGATATTATCCCATTAGCTCAAGATTTATTCCATGCGCCAGTGAAAGTTGATCCATCTCTAGAGGATCGTACTTCCCTAGAAATTCGTCACAGACTTGGAAACTTTGAAAGCGTGCGACATTACATGGTGGATGACGTTTCAGGTAGAAATTTAATAGGAGTAGATCAACATTTTAATCATTCGTCTGTGCAGAGTTCTTTGCGTCCGTTCCCAAGAACCCTACCGCCAAGTTCTACTAATTCCAAAATTTCAACAACGCAGTCTAATCGAAACTACCCTGTAGCAAGTACCGGTAGTAGTAGCCTTCCAAATTCGTCTAATGTACCACAAAGTAGTTCAAAAATTTCGAATCTTCAAAAAGTGCAACAACCGAGTCAAAACCAGTTGCCTATCCATTTAAGTGAGCCCACCAGTGGCAACAACTGTACTTTGAACAGTGTTAATGTTTCACACGGTGACTTGAGTTCGTCAAAGAAATCTAACTCATATAATTTTGTTACCACAGACAAACGGAGTGTTAGTGTTCATACTGGAGGTGTTCCGACGACTCCTTTGTTATCGGACAAAAAGACAAATATTCATAGTGCTGAGAGTGTGTCTGTTCAAAATCCTAATGACGAAAACGAAAGAGGAATTTCCTTCAAAAAGCAAGTTGATAGCCAACTTGAGCTGGAGAGTATATTAAAGGAAATGATGGATGTGACGGCACCTTTAACAGGAATTCAGACTCCCGCCAAAGAAAGCATCGCAAAGAAATACACCCCTCGAAGAATTTCCAAAAGCGAAGAGGAAATTGTCCAGTCTATTCGCGAAGGATTGCGAAATATTCCCTCACCCATCAAAAAAATGGATTCTAGTGAAAGCAGCTCGAGTGACACGGAGTCCACCGACTCAGAGGACTCAAGCAGTGGTAGCCAAGGGGGACTGGGCACGGATAACCCAGACCCACCACCCCCAACAACGGATTCACCTACGCGCTGGAATTTGTCCTCATTTATAAGAAAAGATAATGTCAAAGAAACCCCAGGTCCGGATTCTAGTGGTGCTGGAGGAGTTGTTAAATCTCCAAAGGATGGGAGTGCCGGAGATAATACTCAAACGTCAAGCACATTTAATTTACAAGAATCTCCAAAATTTCCAGTTAAAATTGAACCAAAAGTAACTTCCACGTCCGTTCACGACAAGTCTAGGTCTGTTAGTCCTGAGATTGATAAGAAATCGACTTTAAGGTCCTCCAGTAATTTACACCTCAGCCATCCCGATGTATCTGAAGCTCAGTCGAAAAAAGTCCTGGGTAAATCGCCTAAAAAATCCGTTGACGTGAAGAAGGAGGTTCTTATCCCTGTCAAACCACCAACGTCCAACATCCCAAGAAAAGGTCCTCCAGTTCGTGTTTCTAAAGTAACTTGTCCAAGTGATACCAGCAGCGAAGACGAAGACAGAAAACCAATAGAGACTTCAAGGTCTTCACGGACGGTTAAAAGCAGAAACCGTCGTGTTAATTCCGGTGCGGAACGAAAGCGATCCCGTCGATCATCTTCTTCAGAACCAGAACGCCCTTTACTGAACAGTGATGACGATGACAGGTCCCCTGAAGCGGAGAAAACTACTCAAGTGAAGCAGGACAGAAACAAGAGTGACACCATTAGGAAGTTATTTCGCCCTAGTAAAAAGAAAGAAAAGGTTGAGAGTTCTAGTGTCAAGATTGAAGCGAGTACCGTCAACTCGGACGCAAGTTCCAATAGTAATTGTGGTTATGGCAAGGGTTCAACTTCTAATAGAGTTTCAGCTAAAGACAGTGGCCGAAAAAATAATTTGGGTGCATCCGTCAGTGTGCAAAATGAAGATGTGGACGTAAAAACACGTGGGACGAACAATAGTGCCGGTGTCATAACTGCTGGAAAAAAGCGTAAGAGTGTTGGGACAGAATTGAAATTAACTCACACCACACATCATTACCATAGTCGAAAGCATGGTCGAAGACCGCATTCAGGTTCAACACTCACAAGCCGTAGTGAAGGGTCTGTCACTGCGGTGGGTTCAAATCTATTTTCTGCTGGTGTCAGCCCAAATAAAAACGATCCGTTGGGGAAATTACATCCCTCTTCTCTTATGTGCCGTATACCCTTAGTTAAGCTACTTCGCCCTCCAGGTCCTCCAATAACTACTACAAACTTATTAGGCAACCCCTTGAGGACTGCGAAAGAGGCTGAAAATGGTTCAGTTGCTTCTCAAGAATCCATGGGTGTTAAAGATAGTGCCCGGTGTTTGCGACTGCGGGACGACTCAAGTCGAGTAGGGAGTTCAAAGGATCACGCAAGCAATGCTACTTATGAAGATGTAATGGATCGGCAACCCGACGAGCCAGTGACCTCTGATTCCGATCGCCTGTCCTCTACTAAAGTTCACCCCAGTCCCAAGCGCTCAAAAAAGAAACCAAAATCACCGAAAAAGACTTGTAAGGTAAAACTCAAACCAGACTCCCATTCTAAGATCGATGAGAGTTCTAGTGTAGCGTGCGCAGAGGTGTCATCTAATGTTTTCGGTTATACAGCGTGTGACTCGGTTTCCGTGAGCACTACAAGAACTCCCCCCGTCGAACTTGACATTGCTCAAGCCCCAGACTCATCGCTTAATCCTCCACACTTGCCTTCCCCCGTAGCTCCACTGCAGCCCATTTATTACAGCTATTTTGAAGGAAATGAAACGCAACATCATGAGCAATATTATTCCAGGGACCAGGACACCTACCTGGAGGAAGCAAAGAGATTAAAACATAAGGCTGACAGTGAGAAGGTGAGTACAAATCAAGCTTCAGCGTATTTAGAAGCGGGCTTGTACTTTATCCTAACTGGCCTTTTAATGGAACGGGACCGAGCTGTTGGGTCACAATCCGCGTTCACAATGTACAAAGATACACTCAGTCTGATTCGCTATATTGGAGCACGTTTTAGAAGCGGTCGTGCTGAGTATTCAAACGCAATGGAAGCTAAAATTATTGTACTTAGCATGCGATGTGAGGCCCTGTTGTCATTGAAGCTGTTCAAAATCAAAATGCGTGAGACTAAAGATGTGACGCAGTACCTGACTGAGCAATTTGCAAAGGCACCTCCAGTAGAAGCGCTTCCGATCCCAAACAGCCCTCAGCTAAGCACACCCTCGCCCCGTTCACCCACTTCGTCCCCGGCCGGAAGCTCTGGTACTATTCCGGGCCTTACTCCTTCCCCGCACCCACGCCAAAATCAGCATGTCACAACTGTGTCTCGCTCCGTGTATGCCCAAGTTTACAAACAGTGTGTGAGTACCATGAACCTCATCAACGCCCATGAGTTATGGGACAGTGCGGACAATCTTGTTGAACGGTATCATATGGAAGAATTTTTTATTTCAATCGATCGACAATATGGACCTTTAACTTTACATACTTCGCTAGGGGATCTCGTCCGTTATGTCAGACATTGTTTGAAGGTTTTAAAGATTTGTTCTGAAATTTAATAGGTTAAAGTTATTACAAGTTGTATGCATCCTAGGATAATTTATATCTGCATTATTGAATATTTAATTATTTATAAATATAATATTTGCCCAGAAACCTGAGCTGTTTTTTACAGGATGAAAATTTTTAAATATTGCTTAGCTCGGTTGTTGTTTAGGTGGTATGTAAACTGGTTTTGTCCAGTTCAAAAAAAAATATTTTTCTTACATGTATTGCATAGTACGTCTGGCTGAAATTATGAATAAATCAAAGGCAGCCAGTATTCAATTTTAAAATTATAAACTATAATAATATAACATGCTTTAATTAATATTATACCTGTATAGCTTGTTAGACGTCATCTCCTGTCCATCCCTCTGTATAACGTTGTATTAGAGTGGTTGTTGTCTGTCTTTGAGTACAGTGTTCTGCTTTAATTATAAAAATATAAAATTGTAAAGTTTAAGTCGGCTTACAAGGGCTATCCTTTAAATAGATAAACAGTGATACCAACTATAAGGGACACATTATGTCGGTCCGAGGGCGTTAAGTGCAACAGATTTTACATTAATAGGATAACATAGTTTGTTTTGAAAATAATCCTAGCGTGCCTGATTCCTCCCCTGAGTGGTGTAAAACTATTAGGAACTTATTAGTATGTGTATAAAAGGCCCTGTTTCATAACTTTTGTCATATATGATTGCAATTCCCTCATGATTTTATTAATACAATGATAGTAGTAGCTTTGCTTAGTATTTTACGAAAAATGTTATATTATAGTTTTAATTATTGAACAATAGAATCTGCGTAATAAGTAGAATTATTTAAGAATAAATTGTATCTAAATTTGTGATTAATGAGTACTACACAGGTTTCTTATTGTTTCACTTACGGTTAGATATGTGATTATGGTTTTATAAATCAAATATGAAGTAGAGTTCTTGCATCCGTTCCATCTTTTATTAATTTAGGTCTCTGGGAGCAGCATTTGTATCACGAAGTTTAATGAATCTCGTGGGAATTTCTAAATAAATTTTGTAATTATTTAGGATGATTATTTGAGTACGAACATTGAATTATCTGTTGTAAGTTTTTAATTTATTAAGAGAAACCAAAAATGTCTCTTTGTTTCCCAGCTACTAAACTTGGGATGAAAATACACAAATTATCCTAATCCAAATATAACTTTACATATAGCGGTAATAAAATTGCTAATTTACTTTTACAAATGTCTAATGTGCATTAATTTGTCAATTTATTCGATTATTTTTAGGTCCATCCTATAATATGTTTTCATGAACTTTATCATAGTAACTATGCTATAGTAAGAATTAACAATTGACTTCGTACATGTATTGGTTAGAATGTGGGTTTCCTTCATTCTTTCCTATTTTTAACTAATTTTCTTTTTATTTCAAAAAAGAAGCTGGAAGGGAGGCGACTTCTGTTAATGAAATTCTACCCAATCTTTTTTTGGCTGTCATCGCATCAGTGTGCGCACATTTATAAATCACCGTTACCGTTAGAGTCGCAGTGAAATGCAGTGCGTGCTTCTAAATATATTTATTTTAATACCCTCATAAAAAGAAAGACAAATTACAACTAAAAAAAAGTTGTAATTACTTACTTATTGATAAACTTTATTCCTAACAGAAATAAACCAGATATAAGAGCATGAACCTACATATTCCATCCGACATGCATGCTAATAAGCTGCAATGCAATCGTAAATCTCAGTAGTAATTATTGCAATGGTGAAATAATTTTAATGGTAATTGCAAGTACTTGAGCGAATTGTAAATTGAGAGATGATACACATAAAATTAAATCCAAGTCCAAAATTATCCGGCCTTCCATTATCCACAGGAACGAAACTGTAATAAGAATGAAATAGAGACATAAATATTCTATTAAGAAAACTACGAGGAAGAATACAACATGCCAAAAAATCAAACCAGACCAACAGACAGATCATAAAATAAATTATACACTATTATAAGATCTTACACGGTCAACGGTACAGAGCTCGAGAATGAGAAGTAAAAGGATATACATACCAACTTTTCATCCGTACCTATATTTAAATGGGAAAAAAGCAAAATGAAAATCAGCTAAGCGCGGACAAACAAGAAGTACCACAAATGATAAGTGCTGATAAAAAAAGGTAAACTGCACTATAACTCCCAGTACATACACACATAGCACGCATGTCTATAATACATAATGAAGTAGGTACGTTTAATTATGTATTTAATAGAGGTACAAACACTTTAAATTATACATATCGTCTGTGAAGAACCTAAATGACCCATATCCAATTTATATACGCTAGAATTAAAATGAGCTAAAAGTGGATTATTTTTCATTGACACGTTTTTCAAAAGTGTCAAACGTTCTATTTACATGTTTTTTTAAAACGCATAAAATGTTCTAATTCCATGTTTTTGAAAAGTGCAAAATGTTCTAATTTCATGTTTTTGAAAAGTGCAAAATGTTCCAATTCTATGTTTTTGAAAAGTGTAAAATCTTCTAATTGCATGTTTTTAAAAAGTGTAAAATGTTCCTTTTACATGTTTTTGAAAAGTATAAAATGTTCTAATTACATACACGTTTTTGAAAAGTTGCAAAATTTTCTAATTCCATGTATTTGAAAAGGGTAAAATGTTCTATTTACATGTTTTTGAAAAGTTGCAAAATGTTCTAATTCCATGTATTTGAAAAGGGTAAAATGTTCTATTTACATGTTTTTGAAAAGTGTACAGTGTTCTAATTGCACGTTTTTGAAAAGTCCAAACTTTTCGGATTACACGTTTTTTAAAAGTCCAAAATGTTTTAAGTACACGTTTTTGAATAGTTTCAAATATTCTATTTACATGCCTTCAGGATTACAAGATATTCCAATATTGTTGCTTGTAGATAGTACATTTCTTATTTAGTTTAAAATGGACATGGGTCATTTTGATTCTTCACAGGCGATTGTTGTTTACTTTGCCAGTTTCATAGCAACTAAAGATTTTCTATACATAGAATAGACTACCACCACCACCACCACCATCATCATCATCATCATCATCATGAGTAGGTTAAGAACCACACGAAGTAAAATTAAACGTTCGTAAATAGTAAATTGAAACTTAATTCGAACGGCAAAACCTCCACAACATATATGAGGTGTTTGTATCTTGTGTGCGAGTATTTAGGACTCCGACTGTGGGACCGCAGAAACCAGACCAGGATAATGTAGATTCGATTTAATATGATGAATGATGTGGTTAAAAAGTCCCATTAAATTATGATTTTTACTTCTTGCCATTGCCATATGCATAGAAGAGACTGACTGAGAGAGTAAATAAGCCATTTCGTCTTCATCTTTTAAAGTCCCGTTTGATTAGCCCAAGAATCTTCTTCATTTCTTTTCGTCTCTTTATATAGACTTTGCATCTCCTTCAATTTCAATTGCATGGCATATGGCCCAGAAAAAATTGTTATAAGCCGTATATAGGTATATATTTTGAATTTTGCTATTTTCCTGAAGCCATTCATTACTTTCGACAAAATGAATTCGAATTCTCAATTCCCCCACCCAGTAGCAGTAGCACGTCTGTAGTATCGTCTGTAAAGAACCAAAATGACCCATTTCCAATTAATGCTAGAATTAAAATGAGCTATGTGAAAAAAATACAGTACATAAGGTAAGTCCGTATGTCCGTATTGCTTACAATGCTAATCACTTGTTTCTAAAATGAGCAAATTTTTCTATTTACATGTTTTTGAAAAAGCCAATATGTTGTATTTAAGAGTTCCTTTTAAAAGTTTAAATTGTACTATTTACATGTTTTTGAAGAGTGAAATGTTCTATTTAAGCGTTTTTAAAAAGTGCGATATGTCCTATTTACATATTTTTCAAAATGTCAAAATATTCTATTTACCTGTTTTTGAAAATTGCAAAATGTTGTATTTTTACATGCTATTGAAAAATGTGAAATGTCCTATTTACATATTTTTCAAAATGTCAAAATATTCTATTTATATGTTTTTGAAAATTGCAAAATGTTGTATTTTTACATGCTATTGAAAAATGTGAAATGTCCTATTTACATGTTTTTAATAAGATCAAAATGTTCTATTTAAGTGTTTTTCAAAAGTGAAAAATATTGTATTTATATGTTTTTTGAAAAGTACAAAATATTCTATGTAGACTTGTTTTTGGAAAAATGCACTAGGCTCTATTTGTACATAATTTTATGAACATGCTATTGTAACGTCAGTTGCAAATAAATATTTACGTTCTCTCTCTAATTGTTTCTGTAGGTAGATAGTGCATTTTGTTTTTGACTAAAAATGGATATGGGTCATTTTGGTTCTTCACAGACGATATTAAATCGGTGCATCTCTACACCTAGCCAAGGTAGTAAAAGCGTAAGCGTAGTAGTAAGTGTATTAAAATATGAGGTAGCGCTTAATTTTCATGGTGAATAATTCCCCATCCACGACTACGAAAGGAATATGAAAGACATACGTGAAAAAAAAATTCTGACGGCTCCTGTTGCTAGTGGTCCTTTGTTCAATCCTCCGACGTTATATAAGTTGGTGGGTGATGATGAGGTTTTAATACTACAGTCTTTAGTTGATCGCCTCAACTTCTTGAGTCACGATCATTCATATAGGGAGTCCTACCATTAAGTACACCAAAGTACGGTAAAAGTAAAGATAGACTAATTCAAAGTCAAGGAGGTGGTATTCGTCATTCGTGCCGTGTCTGATATGTGTACAGTTTACAGTGACGGACTACGACAACGACAGTATTTTCTCAATCTTATTGTGTTTTAGCTTTAATCGGAGGAACACGTACATTATTCATCCTGCCCTGCTACGGGTCCTGTGAACGCAAATACAAAATTTAAAAAACAAATTAAACACAAGTAAAATATACAGAATTTTTGCATGAATTAATTAGTGAACTCCAGATTCTCCTGAAGTTATATTAGACACATTTTGTTTTGCAATGGTGCTTAAAAATTTAAAGTTGCTGATTTTATCCACACTGGTCACATGTGGGACTCTAGGAACTCTCAAGACCTGTGAGGGAAAGCCGGCGGCGACTAACCGTAAGTGTAACAAAAATAACGTTTTAGAACATAACACTATTTTTCTACCTCATACTATAATATTAGCATTTATTTTTGAGTGTTGTGAAAACCTGTCGTAATAAAAATTAAAAAGTGACATATGGCACTGTGGTTTATAATTTTATAAATATGTAATAAAGTATCTTAATTGTAGAGTTTAAACTCGTTTTGAAAAAGTGTACTCAACTTCGAAGCGACGAAATTGAAAACTCTTTTTTTGACATTTCAAAAACGTATATATATATGTATATATATACTCGACACACATTTTTGTATCATTTTTAAAAAACTTCTATCCTTATCTATAGCTTACGTTATGTTTTTTTTCTAAAATGGGCAAATTTTTCTATTTACATGTTTTTGAAAAGGTCAAAATGTTCTATTTAAGAGTTCCTTACGTAAAAGTTTAAATTGTGCTATTGACATGTTTTTGAAAAGTGTGAAATGTTCTATTTAAGTGTTTTTGAAAATTGCAAAGCGTTCTATTTACATATTTTTGAAAAGTGTAAAAATGATCTATTTACATTTTTTTTGAAAAGTGTATAATATGCTATTTACATGTTTTTGAAAAGAGTGAAATGTTCTATTTGTTTTTGGAAAGTGTGATATGTTCTATTTACATGTTTTTCAAAAGGCCAAAATATTCTATTTACATGTTTTTGAAAATTGCAAAAAGTTGTATTTACATGCTATTGTAAATGCTACTGTAAAATTCTATACAGTTTTTTAGTTTTTTTAATACAATGTATAAATTTTCTATTTTCGCACAAACTATATGGTCCAATAACTACCTTATTTTTTAATTTTATTATTTTTAAGAGTACATGTAAAACACACTGCAAACTTATATGAATTGGGCATTACTTTAGAAATTATTTAAAATTGTTATCGGCAATAATTATTATATAAAAAATCAATTATCTGTGTAAGTACGAAGAACACACGTTATAACTATTTATTTTTGTTGACTTTGTAGCGACAGTACATTACACAAAAAAATGTAGCAATTATGAATTTGTAATGAAACTAAAAAATTTTTTCTAAAATAAATGGTAAAAAAATAGAGGATGAAGCTATAATCCTGCTGCAGACTCAACCTGAGCCAATTGTCTCATCTTACCCCACAATTCCCCGGAGACTCCTCGCCTCCCGAACGGATGAGAATCTCTGGTCAGCCGCAGCCCGTCCTCGTCTTCCAGCGTCTGCTAAATCTGGAGGGCAGGAACATAGCAGGTACAAAATCCTTTCTCATGGTAGTTATTGGTTATTTTTTTAGCATTACAACATTGTAATCTAATCGTAAGCTCTTAACCATCCATTCCAAGGAAACTAATCCGCCCAGCTCATATTTACTAACACTAAACGCTATGCCGTACCCCCCCCCCCCCTCCCCCTTACCCCCCGCAAAAATTTGAAAATACACGCATTAGAGAAGCCTTGGTTCCGGTATGAGATCTCGGTTTATTTTTAGTTGTCCTCTCAGTCAGATTTGGATGTGGTATAGAGGAAACTACGATTATTGCTACCGCTCCTTAAAGATGTCCACTTGATCCAATTTAGTACATAGTCTTATGAGTGATCTTCAAGTTTTTTAAAATGGACCAAGATGGTCAAGTGAACGAGAATCAGAATGATGCTCTCACTTAAGAGATAAGAATAGTTCTTCTTTGGTCTCCACTTCATCTTGGACTTGGAATTCAAGATGAGAAGCTAAAGGCGTCGGCTAAAGCCCAAGCTTCAGTACAACATACTGATGACAACAAAGAAAGCTCAAGCACCACCACCAACACTAATAGTTTAATATTCACAACACAAGTACACTAGATGATGAGGTAGTATGATAACGGCAATGGGGAGCTCCCACGACTCGTACTGCACGATTTGATTTTAACACCGTAGGGGCAACTGGACGACGAATGAAAACCCCGAAATGGAAAATAATGGCACACATATGCAATATATACAACCAGAAAAAAAACAACCTTAATAAAATTTTAGTTCTTATAATTTCAATTTTAAAGAAAAAGAAGATGTAAAATTGACGGAGGAAATTAATACAGAAAATAATCACTATTCCAATACTAATGACTTGCAAAAATGGGGGCAGCTAATAAAACAGACACTAGAATTAATTAATTTCTCAACCACAAAAGAGCACAGGAGGAATGCTAAATCCACCGTCACAACCACAGCAATTACAACAATTAAAATTTCCAGCAGTAGCTCAGGGTCGCCGGATAAAGTAATTGCTTTTAGAGGGCAATTAATTGGTTTCATTACAAAAACCCCCATTTTGATTTATATATTAACGATTTGCTTTGGTAAACCAAAAAGTTGTTGTGTTTACATGTTTTAGAAAATTTCAAAATGTTCTATATTTCCTTGATTCAGAAAAGTGTAAAATGTTCTATTTACATGTTTTTGAAAAGTGCAAAATGTTCTATTTACTTGATTCAGAAAAGTGTAAAATGTTCTATTTACATGTTTTGGAAAAGTGCAAAATGTTCTATTTACATGTTTTGAGAAATATGCGCAAAATGTTCTATTTACATGGTTTTGAAAAGTGCAAAATGTTCTATTTACTTGATTCATAAAAGTGTAAAATGTTCTATTTACATGTTTTTGAAAAGTGCAAAATGTTCTATTTACTTGATTCAGAAAAGTGTAAAATGTTCTATTTACATGTTTTTGAAAAGTGCAAAATGTTCTATTTACTTGATTCAGAAAAGTGTAAAATGTTCTATTTACATGTTTTTGAAAAGTGATAAATGTTCTATATTTCCTTGATTCAGAAAAGTGTAAAATGTTCTATTTACATGTTTTTGAAAAGTGCAAAATGTTCTATTTACTTGATTCAGAAAAGTATAAAATGTTCTATTTACATGTTTTGAGAAATATGCGCAAAATGTTCTATTTACATGGTTTTGAAAAGTGCAAAATGTTCTATTTACTTGATTCAGAAAAGTGTAAAATGTTCTATTTACATGTTTTTAAAAAGTGCAAAATGTTCTATTTACTTGATTCAGAAAAGTATAAAATGTTCTATTTACATGTTTTGAGAAATATGCGCAAAATGTTCTATTTACATGGTTTTGAAAAGTGCAAAATGTTCTATTTACATGTTTTGAGAAATATGCGCAAAATGTTCTATTTACATGGTTTTGAAAAGTGCAAATTGTTCTATTTACTTGATTTTAGTAAAGTGCAAATTGTTCTATTTACATGTGTTTTAAGAAAAGTGTTAAATTTTTTAATTGCATGTTTTTGAAATGTACAAACAAAATTTATTTACCTGTTTTTGAAAATTCAAAATATTCTATTTACATGTTTTTTTAATGGGTGAAATCCCTCATCATACACGAGCCTTGTAAACAATTACGATCAGAAAACAGTATAATTCGCACATAAGGAATCCCAATAATACAAATTACACGCATCCAAGTAGTCAAAAAAGCGGAACAAATCTAAATTTTCATGAAGCCCTATAATAATACAAAAACCACAGACGAAGACGAAGACGAAAGTCAAGCATCAAGTCAGATGAAAATCAAAACCCTGAAAAAAAAACAAAGGAAGAAATATAATTAGTATTCTAGACTTTTAGGTACATACTCCCTGAGGACTTTGCCACTTTTACTAAAACAACGGAGCGGGATTGGGAGCAGCACCTCTACATATAAACCAGAAAAATTGAAAATTGGCACGTCGTCTACTGGTCTGACGACTTTCGACCGGAACGACATTACGTCGACGACAGTTCGAAAAAAGACATTTTACCACTACCTCATTTCGGGCTAATAATCATGAAAACCCAGTGGGCGGTAATTCTCCCCCTGTAGCATCTCCTCCAGTAGCAGTAATTAATACAAATAACAATGGCAACAATGATTTTCGGAGCCGCGTGAGAAAATTAATCAAAGCTCAAGGCGACACAGTGCATTATTGCCTATATAGTAGCGGCGGGAGCTGTAGCCTTAGCCGCACTGAGTTCCTCTCGTCACGACTGCCACTGGCCGCGGGCCGGCAGCCAGAGATGCGTCCAAGAACGACCATACCATGACACATCATCATGCACTGGTTGGAAATCTAAATTTAAAATTTAAATAGCAAAATGACATTAATGACAGCGTTATTTAAAAAAAAATGAAACATCTCCTCATCTAAATCCCACTACATTACTAATTTACAGATATAATAATAGCACTTTCACAAAAATTAGAATTGGACCACCAGCAACAACAAAAACAGCACCTGACCAGGCTCATCAAATCCAACAACAAAGTACACTGACTAATAGTGGGAAAACCTACTAAATACTAAATACGATCAACCATAAGGTGGACAAGGAAACTAGCACAAACTCATACTCGAGCTCAGCTGCATTGTCCTCTTGTCCAATATGTCCAACTGATGAGCGTCATCGTCAATCGTGATAGCAGAACAAATCTAAAAATAAATTCAATTCAAAATATAACTCAACAATAAGTCAACATTAATTTCAATACAAAGACAGACATTGTACATACGCTAAATACAGATCTAGGTGCTGCGCTGCTGACGAGACAAAATCTGAAGATTGAAAAAAATAAAAGACGTGTAAGGCATTGCCAAAGTAGATCAAAGTTAAAGTGATTACCGAATTCCTCACCTACATCCGCGATCACGTCAAAAACTTGTGTGATGCCAGAAATACAGTGTAGCCGAAGCCGAAGCCGGAGCCCAAGCCGTAGCTGTAGAAGATGAAAATTTGAATTTATGAATAATACTGACAACGACAACAGCAGCAGCCGTACAAATAAAATTACTCTCCTGCTTTTTTTCACCAACAACAATGGAACAATTATTAATACAGATGAAGTTGCGAGAGAGGCAATCACGATTTTTTTCCTCATGGGGCAGAAGGACAAACATATCCGAAGAAAACGGAAAGCATCTTCTACAACTATGTAGGTAGTAGTACAGAGTTTCACTTAACTGGCACCGGCACCAAAACGGCACCTTTACTATTTTCAAGCTACATTAAAAAATAACATTCCCGTTTACAAAAAGAGACACAAAAGACCATGACGTCAAGGCTGAACGCAACAAAGTCAACAATAATATTGTCTGTGAAGAACCAAAATGACCCATATCCAATTTACGCTAGAATCAAAATGAGCTATGTCATTAAAACAAAATAAGAAACATTCGTCAAATTTTTATTTAGGAGTTTTTGAAAAACGTAAAATATTCTAATTCCATGTTTTTGAAAAGGTGCAAAATGTTCTCATTCCGTGTTTTTGAAAAGGTGCAAAATTTTGTAATTCCATGTTTTTGAAAAGGTGCAAAATTTTCTAATTCAATGTTTTTTAAAAGGAGCAAAATGTTTTAATTCTATGTTTTTGAAAATGTGCAAAACGTTCTAATTCCATGTTTTTGAAAATGTGCAAAACGTTCTAATTCCATGTTTTTGAAAAGGAGCAAAATGTTTTAATTCCATGTTTTTGAAAAGGTGCAAAATGTTCTAACTCCATGTTTTTAAAAAGATGTAAAATGTTCTAATTTCATGTTTTTGAAAAGGTTAAAATGTTCTAATTTCATGTTTTTAAAAAGGTGCAAAAGTTTCAAATTCCATGTTTTTGAAAAGGTGCAAAAGTTTCTAATTCAATGTTTTTTAAAAGGTGCCAAATGTTCTAATTCCATGTTTTTGAAGAGTGTAAAATGATCTAATTCCAAGTGTTTAGAAAAGTGTCAAATGTTGTATTTACATATTTTTGAAAAGTGCTCAATGTTCTATTTACACGGTTTTGAAATTTGCCTAATATTCTATTTTAGCTAAAAATGGATATGGGTCATTTTGGTTCTTCACAGACGATGTAGCAACTACAAAACTAAAACCACACCACAAAAAAAAAACCAATATAAAAATAAGAAATCTATAAGCATCTTTATATACTCTGAATTAATATTCCGTCAAGAGAAAACTAAATGCGCCAAGACCGCAACGCCAACAACAGCTCAAATAATAGCAAATAAAGTTGTTACTACTGACGACGAAAAAATCAACTTACCTAACTTCATTGTTGACGTAGAAGCATCCTACACATCTCCAACTTTGTTTCTACTCTGGGTTCCTTCCTATTCCATTAAGCAACAAAAAAGTACCTACCCCATTCGAGTACTTCAATAAACACAACCTGGTTGAGACTGCAATTTCCTTATAAGTACTAATAATACCCTACTACTAAAACTCATTGCCCTAATGCCTTATACATTATAGGTTTACCTATAACATATCGTGTCTGTGAAGAACCAAAATGACTCACATGCATTTTAAGCTAAACACAAAATGCACTTTCTAAAAATTTTTTAAATATAGCATGATTTTGAATAGTTGTAATTAGGAAAGTTTTGCACTTTTGGAAAAGAAGTAACTAGAATATTTTGCACCTTTCAAAAACATGCAAATATATAGAATATATAGCACCTTTTCAAAAACATACAAATAGAATATTTTGCACCTTTTCAAAAACATACAAATAGAATTTTTTGCACTTTTGAAAATCATGTAAATAGAATAGATTGCACCTTTTTAAAAACACGCAAATAGAATATTTTGCACTTTTCAAAATCATGTACTTAAATAGAATATTTTGGACTTTTAAAAATGATGTAAATAGAATAATAATAATTATATTGCACAATTTTTACAAACATGCATTTAAAATAGTTTGCACCTTTTAAAAAACTCGTATTAGCATTATTTACGCATTAAATTCTTATTCATTTTTAAAGAATTTTTTGACATACATGACTTCATTCAAATCTAGTATAAATTGAACATGGGTCATTTTGTTTCTTCACAGAAGATATTTATTATGATAGAAGAACAACAAAACAACTTTTATTTTTTACGTATTCTCAAAACAACGTTGGACACACTATATACATTCCTTGAATGCATATCGACATATCGAAGGCATATTTATTGCTTACTAGTCTCCACTAAAGCATCATACTATACATTACAAAGTCAGATAATTCAAAACTGTATTACAAATTTCAACAAATCCTACCAAATCATGTACACAAAAATGTACAAATGTAAACCTATATACCTACGTTAGATGTAAGGTCATGGTTGTATGTATTTAGAACAAAACGATTTCTGTGATATAGAATTTTTTGCAAAAACTTTTATCAATACGTTTTACTAGTTTTTATGAAGGTGACAGATACGTGCACGTTCCCGGTCAAAAAAATACTTAAAATTAATATATATCATATTACATTATGGAAAAAATTGTAACTAGTCTTCTTGATGCGACATTACTTAAGAAATGACTTCATTACTAACTAACAAGTACCGAATATTCTATACTAATTTGTGGGTCTGTAACAGTACGCGGGTCTGAGAGGTCTCAGTTTGAATAGTACGCGGGTCTATTTAGCACAGTGTTAAACAGCAGTACGCGGGTCTGTAATAATACGCGGGTCTGTAGTAGTACGCAGGTCTGAGAGGTCCAAATTTGAAACGGTGTATACCTATCCGATAGGAATCCATATTGATTGAGTCGTCCACAAATGCGTTTATTAATGCAAGCATATTCATTGAATTTTGCCCTCGTTCAAAAATCAAATCAAAAATAAGAATAGAGGTATATATGTCGTAGTCCAGAAGAAGTTTAGTCCACAAGCCGCAGATGCTTCTGGACTAGTCCAGAAGAAGTTTCCGTGCGTATGACCAATTCGGGCTCCATATAAAGGAATTCTACCGAAAACTAAATTTAAATCAGTGTGTTAAGGTGGAACTGTTGATAGGAAAACTCAATCAGCTGCATCGCACGCATACATCATCCTATATATTCAGAATGAGATACAAACTTTTGTGATTTTGGATCTTCTGGTCTAGTCCACAGCAAGTCATTGGAGCTTGTGGACTAAACTTCTTCTGGACTACCACATATATAGACAGATAGCAGACAAATCAAGTACCGCATATATAAGCGAGTCCGTGTAGCTCAGTGCTTACTGCACGGGTCACGGGTGTCTATAAATCTGCTGTTTAAGCAAATGCTCGCTTCAGGTCTTGGGATCGAGACCAGCGGCGGTGGCAAGTTTTCCCACTGGGTTTTCCTTGTCCACAAGGCAGTGAAGGGCTCGGCGGCTCTGAACGTCAATGTAAAATGAAGTTCGCCATAAAAGTAGGCCCGACTAATGTTGGAAAGACAAAAACCTGTGTGATGGCACAGTGCAAGAAGTGAATTCGAGGTCGGGCACCCTGTAAGAACTGCGGTTAAATCGGGGCAACCTCAAATTTATTTATTTAATTATTAAGTACCGCATATCGTCTATGAAGAACCAAAATACCGCATTTCCAATTTATGCTAGAATTAAAATGAGCTATGTTGTTAAAAAATAGGAAAGTAAATAAGATAAATGCTTACAATACTAATCAAGAGTTTCTAAAATGAGCAAATTGTTCTATTTACATGTTTTTAAGAAGGTAACAATGTCGTATTTACATATTTTTGAAAAGGTTAAAATGTTTTATTTAAGGTTTTTTGAAAAACGTAAAATATTCTATTTACTTGTTTTTCGGAATTGTCAAAACGTTCTATTTACATGCTTTTGAAAAGTGTGAAATATTTTATTTACATATTTTTGAAAAGGTAAAAATGTTCTATTCATGTGTTTTTTGAAAAATGTAAAATGTCCTATTAACATTAACATGCTTTTATGAACTTATTTTACTTTTTTTTTTCTTTTTTAACGTTATTTGTAAAACAAATTTTTACTGTAGATAGTGCAATATGTTTGAAACTAAAAATGGATATGGGTCATTTAGGATCTTCACAGACGATATCTATTTATGTTATAACAAAAACGGCAAACGGCACAATTATACACACTACACACTTACAACAGTTATAACATAAATTATACAAAAAAACTTTACAGTTCACAAATAACATTCCACATCACTTCGTGCCTACGAGAACGAGAACGAGACTAATTATACATAGTCCTAATATAAAATAAAATAAAATAATCATATGTATGAATTTGTAAAGTCATTATCTATTCATTAATTTACAAACACAAGTATAGTTAAAAAAAAGTACGCAAAAAAAGGTAATTATTAACAGTTAGTGATGACGGCAATGCAATGCTCCGAAAAAATTGATATAGGCAATTCTCATTGACTTACCTTACAGGACAAAGACAGACATGGACATGACGATTGAACGACGGGACGATGACAAAAACCAAAACCAGGACAGTCTCAACAAACAAAGCAGCAATAACAACAACAACAACGCCAGCAGCAGTATGAACATGCCTCGTAATCATCGTCGTCTCCATAATAAATGGGTGAAATCTTCTCAAGACGGTGAAACAGTTGGAGATGAGATTAGTAATGCTGCCATGGAGTCTGTACAGGATGAAGGATCACTTCTCTATCAATCTCTTAAAACTATGGAAACTCATTTATTAGAGGCTGATGATAAGCCTGAGGACTCCCTTGAAAATTCGAGTGAGAAAGACATTTACTTACGTGATAGGCCAGTTACCGGTACCGGTACCGGTGTAGACGATGAGCAGAACTCTGACGAAGACATTCACATTAGTGATGATGATGATGACAGTAATGGACATGACCCCAGTCTTTTGAATGATCTCGACAAGAATAGGAAGCCGACATTGACGTTGATTGACGAGCTTTCAGGTGTTGACAGTAATAATAATATGCCTGTCACAAACAATCAAGAAACTATGTTATCTTACAAGTCACAACTAATGAAACATCAACAGAATACTACCCCTAAGGGCCTTACCACATGGAGTGCTGTCCAAGTCAGTCCCAGTGCTGGTTTTGGTGGATCCATTCAGAAGATCTCATCCTCATTAGGCTTTTCAACAACTAGTAAACCGATTACCACAGCTGATATTATTACTAAAGATAAAAACCGACCAACAATGTTCGACACTTCGATGATGACAACTACAATGATGCCGCCGATCCGTGTCGAGACTGGATTTATGAGTAATTCTTTATCCAACTCAAACACACGAGTCCCGAATCGTCCCCACAACAAGCCACCAATTAGAAGAAAACCTATCAATACAAGAAAACCATTAAAATATGTCAAAGCACCTTTAGATGAAGTACAGGCAACCGTGATAGGTTCAGACGAAACTCATGACATTTATGTCGTCAAAACAGTGACACCAGATTCCGATTCCGATTCCGATGCGGAATTGAAAACATCATCATCATCAATAATCCCAAATGATGAACCCTCCATGACCCGACCCCCCTGGCCATTAAGGACTACTACAAAGAAATCACCATTTAGTAAAGTCAAAACAACAGGACGCCCTGTTAAAAATTCTTACCTGAAAAGGACACAGATTCCAAAATTAAAACGTACAACTCCCACCACTACCACTACCACCACAATCACAACAACCACCACTACCACTAAACCTCACACCATCAACGTACACTATGGAAACCCGGCTCCGAATTTAATGGCTACTCTCCCGATTTCATTTACTAATAGTATGACTTTCTTTGATTTTATTCGAACTCAAATTGTACCTCGGATTGGTTTAGGGATTATGAGTTTGATGGCAACTACTCCGCTCATTCTGACACTGTGGGGGGCGGCAACTTTTGGGAGAAGGAAGAAAAGGGATTTAAATGGTAGTAGCGTTAAAGATGACGAGGTTGAATATGTAAATTATGCGGATAATTTACCTAAAATACTTAAACAACTAGCAAATAAATGGGAGGCTGACTTGGCAAATAATAATTTTAAATCTAGCGCTTTCGGTACTCACAGTAGTCAAAGGCAGAGTAGGACTGAAAACGAAACCGAAGATGCGGACGACAACGACGACGAGAGCCCTTCCACTGCTGAAACTGCGGAAAATTACAGCACCAATTCTTCAACTACTCAAAACAAGCGCTACCGCACGCGCCGGCTCCGGCTCAAGAAAACGAAGAAAACCAACTCGCTCAAAACATCTGTGACTGAAGATGACAAACCAACAGAAATAGTACGAACACTCCCAGGACTCTCATTAAATTATCTCTTCGACAGGAATACATATGAGCTCGGAACATCTCCTTTACGTGTCTACAATGTGGCTTATAGAATTATTCAACATTTATTTTCTATGTTTGTTTGGTTTATGGTGACGTTTCAACGTCATTGATTTATACATACAAAGTTTATAGTCACAGAGGCTGTTTAAACTAGACCGAAAATAGTATAATTAATTGAAGTGGACAGCATATTTATCAAATCTGTAGTTTTTACAACAACTAGATATTATGAGCAGTTATGAGTATGTATTAAGTTATTACATAGAGTTTTAGTATAGAAAAATGAAGAGGTTCACGGGCCGGTGACGCGCGACATTTAACAAGCGCAGTAGTAAGTAAAAGAGTTACTACTTAATTCATGACTAATATTAATATTATCAATCATTTCTTTTCCATAAGTAGCTTGATGAGAGAACGTGTTGTTGACCCTGTATCTTTCTGTATTACATTGAATTATATTATATATTTTTCAGATAATCTATTAATCAGGTCTATTATTAGTTCTTACACTTCTTATATACGGAATTAGGCAATCATTATATCTACTTAACTAATTTTTTTCCAACGGTATTCAGTAATTTTTAAAACCTATGTTCAATGTTATCTAATTTTAGTATTTTATTTTACATTTTTCACTTTTCAAAAACATGAAAATAGAACATTTTGCAATCTTTTAAAACATGCAAAATAGAGCATTTTGCACCTTTTCTAAAAAATAGAATTAAAACATTTTGAACCTTTTCAAAAACATGGAATTAGAACATTTTGCACCTTTTCAAAAACATGGAATAAGAACATTTTGCACCTTTTCAAAAACATGGAATAAGAACATTTTGCACCTTTTCAAAAACATGGAATTAAAACATTTTGCACCTTTTCAAAAACATGGAATAAGAACATTTTGCACCTTTTCAAAAACATGGAATAAGAACATTTTGCACCTTTTCAAAAACATGGAATTAGAACATTTTGCACCTTTTCAAAAACATGGAATTAGAACATTTTACATTTTTCAAAAATATATACTATATACTATATAATATGAATATGAGGTAGCTAACATTTACCATTATACTGATATATTATATGGATCAAAATATTGTTTTAAACTTGCAATTAGCAATTACTGTATATTCTAAAATAGTACACCCCACGTTATATTCAAAAAATGTTGACCTCTCAGACCCGCGTACTATTCAAACTGACACCTCTCAGACCCGCGTAGTATTACAGACCCGCGCATTATTATAGAGTATGGGGTACACCTAAATAATGATGCTATCACGATGGTTGTATTAGGTATAATTACCATAAGCATTTGCATATCTGCTGAATTCGGATAATATTTAAGCAACCAAGAAGTAACTGATAACCATAATCCCAAAAGTCAAGTTCTGGATTTTACGTTTTATATAATGTTATACCATTTTGCTCTTTATACTCACTGTAACCATTATAATGCACCAATTATAGTTTTAATTTTATATGTTATTGTTATAATTTTACCGACTAACATTTTGTAACCATGTATTTCAGCCATATATGAAAAAATCTTGTATATAATAATAATTAATTATAGTTATAGCTGCGTCGGTATTTCTAAAGACACTTTAAGAAATTAGTTTTTTTTGTAAAGTCTTTTCTCGTTCAGCATTTTTGCAAACGTACTCTTTAAATCAAAAGAGATGAAGAGAAAAAATCGTTATTGCCATAATATTATAAGGTATGTATTTTCTTTTAAAAGTTTAATGTTGTACTTGAGCGCTAATCTTGAGATGATGTGGGCTCAACACTACAAAGTAATCAGAGACAATCATCTTGACAGTCAAGCACCAAAGTGTAGGACACCTACAGATTGAATTAAGTGGAAGAAAAGTAAAGAATGACTTGGCAAAAATCTTTGTCTATATAGAATCAAATAGAATGCAGGTAAGGTATGTGCCTACTTGTGTACTTTGAGGATGCGGTGTCGTATTTATTTTAATTTTACATAGTTATACAGTAATATAATAAGAAGAAGTGCTCGTTACTATTTTTTCAGTTTATTTTATAAACTACCGCGTTTGACTATTCAGTAGTAATCAATATGTGGGCTATGTATATGGGTTACATTTATAAGCAAATACATAGCGTAACTTGTGTCAGACCCTAATTATATAATATACCTACCTACATTAATAGTGTTATTTTCATGTTATAAAATTACGTATCGCAAATACAAACTTTTACCTGTTATAATATTGTATATAGTTATAGTACAGTAGAGTTTTCCATAATGGTGATCGGTTTCGGTTTCCTAATGGTGATCAGTAGGTGCTGTTTATATATGCTACACTGCCATTAAAACACTCGACTGTGAAGAACCAAAATGACCCATATATCCATTTTTGGCTAAAAACAACATCCACTATCTACAAAAATATTCAAACATGTCTTGAAAGCATTTAAATAGAACATTTTACACTTTTCAAAAACATGTAAATAGACCGCTGACATTTCACAAAAATGTAAATTGAGCATTTTACGATTTTCCAAAACATGGAATTATAAATTTTGCACCTTTTTACAAACATGGAATCAGAACATTTTGCACCTTTTTAAAAACATGGAAACAACATGTTACTCTTATCAAAAACATGTAAAGTAAATAGACCATTTTACGCTTTTCAAAAACATATAACTTGAACATTTGACACTTTTCAAAAACTCTTAATTAACATTTTACGCATGTTTCTCATTTTGTTTTTATGACATAGCTCATTTTGATTCTAGCTTAAATTGGATATGGATCACTTTGGTTCTTTACAGACGATATGTCTTACTGAGTGTATAAGCATTTGAGATTATAAGCTATATCAATATCAGCAAAATAGATTTTTTCCACAATTTAGCATTTGAACGGCGGCTACTGATCACCATAAGGAAACCGATCATCATTAGGGCAAACCCAACTATCTATATTTATTTATTTTAATAAATTTATTTATTTGTGTTTAATTTTAACATATTCCTACGTATGTATGTTCTTGCAACGTTTATTATTCATTTTCTTAACCTACCTAATAGTTAACAGTACGTTTGTACGATGCAATAATCTCTCTATTCGTGCAGAACTGCAGAATGCATCTAATGCGGATATATACAGACAGATCCTTGAACTTTGAATTACCAATTTAATAATTATGAATGACTCAACACTATCAAAGTTTACATTCTCACACATTCAAATCCATTCATTCCGTTCAATTTTTTTGTGTGTGTACCATATGCCATAATATACATTTCTGTTTTCTTTCCTATATAAAATATCATATGTAGAAATATAAAAGACGGACAACAGGGACAAGGTGTATATTTCTTAGTAAAATTGTGATTTGCTTTGCTTGTTTGCCTTCCTCATATGATATGAGATTTAAATCCGAGCTGAAACATGTGTTTCATTCACCGTCCGTCGTCACAGTTCTTCTACTGAATGTCTTCGTTTCCCCATTCTTCAAAGATGAATTGCAAAAATAATCGAAGAATTCAAAACTCATCTCTTTTGATTTTTTTATGGATATGCAGCCTATACAATCGGACTCGTACCTATTCAATGTAATTAAATATCGTCTGTGAAGAACCAAAATGACCCATATCCAAGTTAAGCTAAAATCAAAATGAGCTGTCATTAAGACAAAATGAGAAACATGTGTGAAATGTTAATAATGAGTTTTTTAAAAGTGTTAAATGTTCTATTTACATGTTATGAAAAAGTGTAGAATGTTCTATTTACATTTTTTCAAAAAGTGCAAAATATTCTATTTACATGTTTTCAAAAAGTGCAAAATGTTCTATTTACATGTTTTTGAAAAGTGCAAAATATTCTATTTAGATGTTTTTGAAAAGTGCGAAATGTTCTATTTACATGTTTTTAAAAAGTGCAAAATATTCTATTTACATGTTTTTGAAAAGTGCAAAATATTCTATTTAAATGCTTTCAAGACATGCTTCAATATTTTTCTAGATAGTGGATATTGTTTCTAGCTACAAATGGATATGGGTCATTTTGGTTTTTCACAGACGATATACATTTCCACCCATATAACCTTAATTGCATGTATAGAAATAGTTTGCATTCAAAAATTCGAATTTCATGCAACTCTGACTCAATTTTCATTCAATAATTGTGGCCCACTTTTATTTGAACAAAGGAGACAACGACTAACGAGTGATGAAGGATTGACTATGTGAGTTACGCGTGTGTTGGAAAATAGTATATTTGCAGTAAGTATTCTGTTTGTTAGTAAAGTTGTATAGTGATGAATTCGAAATGTTTACTGATAGATTCCCTATTTAAGTTTAATGTACAGTTTCGGTGTGTCTACAAACCTACTTAAACACTATAAAAGAATTTTTTTTCTATATGCGCATAATGCACAAAGATTAAAACATAAACATAGTATAGGAGACACACATGGGTAGTGCAGGTAATTAAGGACAAATCATTTCATACTTGGATATAATTGGTATATTAATTTATATTTAGGTTAGAATTGAAATTAAAGAAATATTTTGTTAAGAACTTGTTTGCCCACATTTATTACCTTTCTTAAATGATCTAAACTAATTTTAATTTTTAACCTTTTTCAGAATTCCAAATGTTACCTCGTAAGCTAAGTGTTTCATGTGACATATGCTTGATGCTTGCTGTATTTATTTATTAGTAATGTTTGTGAAATAAATTTGAAATATCCGTTTGAAAAGAAGTTTTGTGTATTTACTATATGCATGTTGCACAGTTATACTTCCCTCGTAATTCTGTATATCCAATCTATACCTACATTAAAATTTTCACTTTCTTAAATTGAAGTTTACAGGAGACATAAAAAAGGTCGTTGCCTGGAAAAAGTTCAAAAATCTCAAAATCCCAATTGCCCTAAAAGACGACCATGTCTTATAAAATATTATAGGAAAGCCAGCGTCCTTCCTACAGGTGATAAATTTTGTAAAATTAATGTGAACGTTCATGATTTTACATTACATGATTACGTTGCTTTGCTTAAACTTTGCATTCATACACCACATACGCTACATACGATGATACAGTATCTCGGAAAGACCTTGTGTAAAGCTGTGTAAACATATGCACTGCTCTTAAACGGCTCAGAAACGTTGACAGTTTGACAGTCCTATGTCTCATCATAGCTTTTCTTTATTTCTATTTTTTTTCTTTGTAATATACGTTGTCAAAAGTAGAATAATGCTGTTTTTAATCCGAGTTTAAGATTTTTAACGGTTAACTGAGGGATGGCGGATGCCCAGGGGAAGGAGAAGTCCGAGCAACTATTTGCCATATAAAAGCAAGTACTACCGCTGTGACAGCACAGAGCAAAGTATGCATTAATTTTTAAATCCTTTTTCACATTATTCTTCATTTTGATTTGTGCTCAAAATTTCCCTAACACAATTCTGGTGACGGCGACCCGGGCGACCGATATTACGGGCAATTTAATTTCTAAAGTGTATTTTTTTTTACTTTACAACTCAAGCTGACTACATTGAACATAAATTCAGGTGCACTTTCCCGGCTGAGTTTGAAAGTATAAAACATGCAGGATTGAGTTGTTTTAATATTTTCGGGAAAACTCATATTTTTATTAAAAATGGTGATGATATCATGTTTTGGAAAACCCACCTACCTACTCGTCATCTTTTGTCATCTTAAGGTGAAATTACCTACCTACTCAACTGATGATATCATTTGTGAACGCTCCCTAACCAAAATTTTAGTTGTACTTTCAGGGTCATTTTCCACATACACCGAATGCGCACCTCGACATGGAATAGAATTCTACCAATTGTAAATTTTAGTCTGACATTATTTTTGTAGTAATTAAGAATACGCAGAGTAGTACAATATAAAAACAAGCATAATAAAATTCATGTACGGCTTTGAACGGGGAAATCTAAAATCTATCGTCAGAGTTTGTAATTTCGTTTTTTTAAAAACTTATTTAAATCTTCCCATTTTACTCAAAAAGGTTTAGCAGTAGTTTCTTTTATTATAATAACAATTAGAATTAAAATAACATGTTGTGCAAAATATTATAAATGCAAAGCAACTGCCAACAATGTAATGATGAAGTCATAAGTAAATTGCAATAATATATGACAAACTTTATGGAACAGGGTAATTTAAATATATGTAATTAATTGCTATTAGTTTCAGATAACTCAGAGGAGGAATCAGTCGAATCAGGCACGCTAGGATTATTATGAAAACAGTATGCTTTTTTTATTAATGTCAAAGTCGGTTGTATATATGGGACCGACAATCTGCTCCTTATAGTCGGTTTCCCTGTTTATGCATTTAAGGTATATCTCTTGTTAGGAATTTGACCATAAAATAATGTTATATTTTTATGAGTAAAGAAGAACATTTTTCACGAAGATTAACAACCACCCTTTCGCGTTACCAAAAGGGTCGATAAGAAATAAGAGATGACGTTTACAGGTTATATGAGTTGTACTTGTACTATAATTAAACTGTATTAAAATTGTATAATTTAAAAATTAATCTCTGACCGCTGTCGATTTTACTACGCTATACATGTAAGAAAAATATTATTTTTGAGACAAAGAGAAAAACACCAATTTACAGAAAAGCTAAACAACAAAAGAACTAAGCAATCTTTACACAAAATTCTCATCCTGTAAAAAACAGCTCAGATTCCTGGGCAAGTATTTTATTAATAAATTATTAAAAATCCAATAAAGCATATGTAAAGCATCCAAGGATGCTAAAAGCATGTAATAGCATTCCAACTTTGCTATTAAATTTCAGAGCAAATCTTTAAAACCTTCAAGCAATGCTTGACATAACGGACGAGATCCCCTAGCGAAGTATGCAAAGTTAAAGGCCCATATTGTCGATCGATTGAAATGAAGAACTCTTCCATGTGATATCGTTCAACAAGATTGTCCGCACTGTCCCATAATTCATGGGCGTTGATGAGGTTCATGGTACTCACGCACTGTTTGTAAACTTGGGCATACACGGAGCGAGACACAGTTGTGACATGCTGATTTTGGCGTGGGTGTGGCGAAGGAGTAAGGCCCGGAATAGTACCAGAGCTTCCGGCCGGGGACGAAGTGGGTGAACGGGGTGAGGGTGTGCTTAGCTGAGGGCTGTTTGGGATCGGCAGCGCTTCTACTGGAGGTGCCTTCGCAAATTGTTCTGTTAGGTACTGTGTCAAATCTTTAGTCTCACGCATTTTAATTTTGAACAGCTTCAATGACAACAGGGCCTCACATCGCATGCTAAGTACAATAATTTTAGCTTCCATTGCGTTTGAATACTCAGCACGACCGCTTCTAAAACGTGCTCCAATATAGCGAATCAGACTAAGTGTATCTTTGTACATTGTGAACGCGGATTGTGACCCAACAGCTCGGTCCCGTTCCATTAAAAGGCCAGTTAGGATAAAGTACAAGCCCGCTTCTAAATACGCCGAAGCTTGATTTGTGCTCACTTTCTCATTGTCTGCCTTGTGTTTTAATCTCTTTGCTTCCTCCAGGTATGTGTCCTGGTCCCTGGAATAATATTGTTCACCGTGTTGAGTCTCATTTCCTTCAAAATAGCTGTAATAAATGGGCTGCAGTGGAGCTACGGGGGAAGGCAAGTGTGGAGGATTAAGTGAAGAGTCTGGAGCTTGAGCAATGTCAAGTTCAACTGGGGGAGTTCTTGTAGTACTCACGGAAACTGAGTCGCACGCTGTATAACCGAAAACATTGGACGACACTTCTGCACACGCTACACTAGAACCCTCATCGATCTGAGAATGGGAGTCTGGCTTAAGTTTCACTTTACAAGTCTTTTTCGGTGATTTTGGTTTCTTTTTTGAGCGCTTGGGACTGGGGTGAACTTTAGTAGAGGACAGGCGATCGGAATCAGAGGTCACTGACTCGTCCTGTTGTTGATCCATCACATCTTCATAAGTAGCATTGCTTGCATGATCTTTTGAACTTCCTACTCGACTTGAATCGTCCTGTAGCCGCAAACGGGCGCTATCTCTAACACTCACGGAATCACGAGAAGAAGCTAAACCACTGTCAGCTTCTTTTGAAGACTTTAGAGAGTTACATAATGAGTCAGAAGTAGTTGTTGGAGGACCTGGTGGGCGGAGTAGCTTAACTAAGGGTATGCGGCACATAAGCGATGACGGATGTAGCTTTCCAAGCTGATCGTTTTTACTTGGGCTGACACCAGCAGGAAATAAGATTGAATTCACAGCAGTGACAGACCCCTCACTACGGCTCGTGAGTGATGAACCTGAATGAGGTCTTTGGCTATGCTTTCGACTATGGTAATGCTTTGCGGTGTGAGACACTTTCGATTCTGTTCCAACACTCTTACGCTTTTTTCCAGCAGTTATGACACCGGCACTATTGTTCGTCCCACGTGTTTTTACATCCAAATCTTCATTTTGCACACTGACAGATGCACCTACGTTGTTTTTTCGGCCACTGTCCTTAGCTGAAACTCTATTAGAGGTCGAACCCTTGCCATAACCACAATTACTATTGGAACTTGCGTCCGAGTTGACGGTACTCGCTTCAATCTTGACACTAGAACTCTCAACCTTTTCTTTCTTTTTACTAGGGCGAAATAACTTCCTAATGGTGTCACTCTTGTTTCTGTCCTGCTTCACTTGAGTAGTTTTCTCAGCTTCAGGGGACCTGTCATCGTCATCACTGTTCAGTAAAGGGCGTTCTGGTTCTGAAGAAGATGATCGACGGGATCGCTTTCGTTCCGCACCGGAATTAACACGACGGTTTCTGCTTTTAACCGTCCGTGAAGACCTTGAAGTCTCTATTGGTTTTCTGTCTTCGTCTTCGCTGCTGGTATCACTTGGACAAGTTACTTTAGAAACACGAACTGGAGGACCTTTTCTTGGGATGTTGGACGTTGGTGGTTTGACAGGGATAAGAACCTCCTTCTTCACGTCAACGGATTTTTTAGGCGATTTACCCAGGACTTTTTTCGACTGAGCTTCAGTTACATCGGGATGGCTGAGGTGTAAATTACTGGAGGACCTTAAAGTCGATTTCTTATCAATCTCAGGACTAACAGACCTAGACTTGCCGTGAACGGACGTGGAAGTTACTTTTGGTTCAATTTTAACTGGAAATTTTGGAGATTCTTGTAAATTAAATGTGCTTGACGTTTGAGTATTATCTCCGGCACTCCCATCCTTTGGAGATTTAACAACTCCTCCAGCACCACTAGAATCCGGACCTGGGGTTTCTTTGACATTATCTTTTCTTATAAATGAGGACAAATTCCAGCGCGTAGGAGAATCCGTTGTTGGGGGTGGTGGGTCTGGGTTATCCGTGCCCAGTCCCCCTTGGCTACCACTGCTTGAGTCCTCTGAGTCGGTGGACTCCGTGTCACTCGAGCTGCTTTCACTAGAATCCATTTTTTTGATGGGTGAGGGTATATTTCGCAATCCTTCGCGAATAGACTGGACAATTTCCTCTTCGCTTTTGGAAATTCTTCGAGGGGTGTATTTCTTTGCGATGCTTTCTTTGGCGGGAGTCTGAATTCCTGTTAAAGGTGCCGTCACATCCATCATTTCCTTTAATATACTCTCCAGCTCAAGTTGGCTATCAACTTGCTTTTTAAAGGATATTTCCCTTTCGTTTTCGTCATTAGGATTTTGAACAGAGACACTTCCAGCACTATGAATATTTGTCTTTTTGTCCGATAACAAAGGAGTCGGAACACCTCCAGTATGAACACTTAGACTCCGTTTGTCTGTGGTAACAGAATTATATGCGTTAGATTTCTTTGACGAACTCAAGTCACCATGTGAAACATTAACACTGTTCAAAGCACAGTTGTTGCCACTGGTGGGTTCACTTAAATGGATAGGCAACTGGTTTTGACTCGGTTGTTGCACTTTTTGAAGATTCGAAATTTTTGAACTATTTTGTGGTACATTAGACGAATTTGGAAGGCTACTACTACCGGCACTTGCTACAGGGTAGGTTCGGTTAGACTGCGTTGTCGAAATTTTGGAATTAGCAGAACTTGGCGGTTGGGTTTTTGGGAACGGACGCAAAGAACTTTGCACAGACGAATGATTAAAATGTTGATCTACTCCTATTAAATTTCTACCGGAAACGTCATCCACCATGTAGTGTCGCACGCTTTCAAAGTTTCCAAGTCTGTGACGAATTTCTAGGGAAGTACGATCCTCTAGAGATGGATCAACTTTCACTGGCGCATGGAATAAATCTTGTGCTATTGGGATAATATCTTTTTCATCGATATGTAACATCAGCGCCCGCTCCTGTTTCTGCTTTTCTCTCTGCCGGTCTCTGTCACGCTCTGTGTATAATTTCTTTGGCAGATTGTTTAGTCGAAATGCCATCATAAAGAGAATAACCTCGCAGCATAGTTAAAAGGAGTGAGTTCTCTACTTGGATTTATGTTCAGAGGCATCGAGCGTTAATCCAGCAGCCTGCTCTCCAGCGAGTCCCGCAGACTTG
This sequence comes from Dicyrtomina minuta, assembly GCA_949802685.1. Lineage (NCBI taxonomy): Eukaryota > Metazoa > Arthropoda > Collembola > Symphypleona > Dicyrtomidae > Dicyrtomina > Dicyrtomina minuta. Next base: position 154,586,954 of record OX461808.1, on the reverse strand, counting down.
TTTAAGGAAGTACAATTATTTAAGTAGGCAAACAGAGGCATGAATGGATTCCGGAAATGATGATGACACTGGACACGGATGACATGGATAATTTCTGTAATAAATAATTTAGGGATTTATTGTGTTGTGAACACATCTGATTATCATATGAAGGAACTGCATAGTAATTATGCACGCTAAACAAGTTTTAAATTGGTATTGGAATTATTCTTTGATGTCTTAAAACCACAGTGTATTAAGTAAATTGGATTAATAACATGTAATATGGGGTCGTTTTACCAACAAGTTAATTATTCACCATTACTCACATCGTCTAAAACTACACCGCTAAGTCCTGCCTTAACGTCATCTTTAGAAGTTGCACAGCTGGAAGTGGATGGAGCTGGATCAGTGACCCCAAAATTACCACTAGCCACTGCATCAAATTCTTGAGGAGAACAAATCCTGATAAGTTTTGAACTCAAACTCATTTCTTGATCGGCACTTGGACTAAAATATTCATGATAGGTATACAAAAACAATATTATTTCAGAAAGCTCATCATATAGTGCAAATAGTCATGGTAAATGACTAATAGGAAACTACCTTTTTAAATGGCCGCTGGGGTACAGGAATTAAAATTCAAAACTGGCACATTTGGCACGAGTAAAACAAAAATAAAATTGTCTCCATTTAAAATTTGAAATTCTCTTTGCTAAAAACAAAAAACAAAACAAATGATTATCTTCAAACCTAAAACAATGAGCAAAACTAATAAGCTACAAGCCAGGGCCCCGAACGTGGTTTCTGCAGGTGGATTGTAGTTAGTTACGTGTATAGACAAATTTTGCCAATTTTAAGACACAATGTGAAAGGTGGAAAAAAGTATTTGAATATAATTTATGTGCTAGACTACTTACATTGTGAAAACTTTACTCAATTTAATACTTACGCTTTAAATACAACAATTAATTGGTCTAACGGTGTACTAAGAAGAAAATTGTTTGATTATGTGATTATGTGTAATAATTAAATTCACTGGTTAAAAATTTTTAAAATGAGGGAGCGTACACTCACACTTATTACTCCGTCAAGAGTTAAGATTCAGTCAGGTCAGAATCAGATACAAACCAATTAAAGTAAGAGTCCTGGATGAGACTAAACTTCACAGTAGTTCTTGCCACGATGATATTTTAAAGCAACTTGAACTGAAACTACTTAATGACTGAAAAGTCAAAAGGAGAAATTTCAAAAAATTTTGTGATAAGTTTGTAGGGTAGAAGGGTAGGGAATAGTGAAATGAAGAGTGAAACTGAAAAATTCAAAATATTCCGCGTACAACTGAAAGTCAAAGGCAGGATTAGTGCAATATTGGGGCACCAAAACCCAAATAAAATTGTGCTACTTTCGAAACCACCACAGTACACTGTAGCTTAAAGCTTTTAAAAAACTCTACAAAGCTTAGGACTGGTTGTTTACGGCTAATTCATGTGTGCTACATGAAGGGTTGTAGGACATTTTCCTCCTATTGCACTGATTAAACATTACTTACTACAGGTTACAAAAACATTTATTAGTATGAGCGGATCGATGGTGTCACTGTAAAAATAGCAATGTAGTCCTTTAAAATAAGCTTTTGAAAACCATTATGACCTTGTCAGGTCAATAAATGGTTAAATTCAAACATTATTTCAATTTTTGCAAAATTTAGTCAACCGATGCAAAACTAAATGCGAAAATTAAATTATGCGCCATAAATATGAACATGTCCTGTTGACCTTCTGAGGTCAACTATTTGAGGTCAAACACAAAATTTGTCGAAACGTCACACAATAGAAAGCATCAATGATGAGACATATGCGACTACCAACGTTTCTGAGCCGTTTAAGAGCAATGCATATATTAGCTCACATTTATACATTAGACATTTTAGCTCCATGGTCCATTACTATTTGAAAATTTCTTCGAAACATTTTTTCCCGATTTTAATAAGCGAATGTACACTGCAAAGCCGGGACAGTGGGTTTACTAATTTACCTACAACATTCTGCACTAGTTTCACCTAATAAAAAATGTAGTATGTAATGCAGCGTACTGACGAGGGAACCACCTGAATGGGGCTAAAAATGTGCAAAAATGGCAATAACACATAGGGATAGGTTGTCGTTGTCGGTTGGCAAACAGCAGACTGAAATATATGTGTAACTATATGCTAAATATTTTGAAAAACACGATGCATAATTTTTAACTCTAATTAGAAATGTGTGAATAGTTTGATATGTAATGCGCCACTATGTAAGTACAACCACAGTTGGTTAGTCACAAGTCCAACTTTCTAGTTAGTCAAAAGTAAAAGCTCAATAAATGCGCCTCCAAAGTATTACAAAACAGTAGTGCAAAATCCTTTAAAGTATCTCTGTCCGAGGGGTAGCAAATAGTAAATGGTACACAATAATCCATAACATTAATCATATTTTTAATAAATTATAACATCGCAGATATCGTGCTCTCAAGAAATTCAATTTACAATTTTACTGCATCTAAAGGGGTATCGTCTGTGAAGAACCAAAATGACAAATGACCCACATCCATTTCCAGCCAAAAACAATAATAAAATCTCCTCTATCTACAAAAATAATGAAATGTATTTTCAAAACATGCAAATAAAACATTTTACCTTTTTCAAAAATACGTAAATAGAATATTTAACACTTTTTTTAAACATGTTAAAACAACATTTTGCAGTATTCAAATACATACAATTAAAACATTTTGCACTTTTCAAAAACGTGTAATTAGGAAAACTTTCACTTTTAAAAAACACCTTATCAGAACATTTCGACATTTTAAAAAATATGTAAGTAGAACATTTTATTCTTTTCAAAAACTCTTAAATTAACATTTTACGCATCGTCCTCATTTCGTATTTTAGTATTTTTTATGACATAGCTCATTTTGATTCTAACTAAAATTTGATATGGGTCATTTTGGTTCTTCAGAGACTATAAATGTAGATGATCAATATTTTTCAAAGAGCTGACAATCACAGAACTATTATAAATGGGGATGCATATACATATTATGTAGGCAGCACAAATGCTACCTACTAACAATAAGTTGCTTGTATCTCGATTATAGTTTCATTCGTGTTTAGAATTAAATGTAGTACCTACAAAACCCGGGAGATTAACAACATCAAGTTAACATATACAATAGGCTATGATCTATTAACACATGATTAAATATGGCTGTATACGGGCCTGGGAGGTCGGAATTTGAATAGTGCACGGGTGCACTGTTATAGGAAATAGGGTAGTATAATTCGTAATCAGATACTATATATCGTCAGTGAAAAATCAAAATGACCCATATCCATTTTTAGCTAAAAGCAGTATCAACTATCTACAAAAATATTTCTTAAGAGCATTTAAATACAACATTTTACAATTTTTTAACACATAGAATTAGAACATTTTGCACTTTTCAAAAATATGTAAACACAAGATTTTACACTTTTTAAACACATGGAATTAGAAAATTTTGCATCTTTTCAAAAACATGTGAATGGGACATTATATGTTTTTCAAAAACTCCTAATTAACATTTTACGCACGTTTCTCATTTTGTTTTTATGACATAGCTCATTTAGATTCTAGCTCACATTGGATATGGGTCATTTTGGTTCTTCACAAGCGATATGTACAACAACAAGAAGTGTTTTATAACCGACGTTTAACTAATAATCTAATTAATTAAATAGAAGATATTTTGTGATATATTATTAATTCAAAGCCTAATTTTCGTACCCCCTAACAAAACATCACTAGAAACAGGCATAATTAGTACTGAAAATTACAAATGGCTTAAAGAGAAGAGTACGATAACATGTAACTATATCATGTACAGCATATGAAACGGAATGTTTTCAATAATTAAAAATGTAATAAAATTTACATACATACAAATATCCCCACAAAAGAATTTTTCACAGAATTATATAACATGTGATATTTACAGTTCTGTTAGGCGACTATCAAAGAGTTGGGAGTACGGGAAAGGGAGAGGAAGAGGGAAATCACTTGACTGGGGTAGATGTGTGTTAGGAATAGATGAGCCCATGGGATTACCGGGAAGCGTGAAAGGGCCTTGACCTTGACCTTGTGTGTGCGCATGGCTTTGATGATAACCTCCCGTTGTGGAAGTAGATGCTTGATTTTGACTATGTAAATTTCCGATGCCAAATGATGATGATCCTGGCGTGTTAGAATCACCATCTTCTCCAGAGGGGCCGGATGCTCCTCCTAAATTACTCATATTTTTACTCTTGGGCTGCATACCAGGTTTACATGATTTTCCTTTCCGAAGATGCTGGCCCAAGTAGTCCTTCAAATTTATTAAAAAAAGAATTAAAAATACATTCAGCATCGTAAATGGTACATTCCATGTTAACAAGCGCTGCTGGCGTTAAAAATAATTTCAACAAAACACAAAGAAAGCCTAAGTCTTTCACCAATAATGCATATATCGTTTTTAGAAAGATCCGTTTCAATCTATTGTATCCTAAAAGCAAATCCGTGTCTTTCCACTTTTGATTTAAATAAGCGTTTTAGCTGACCAATTCATAATAACATGGGTATGAAAAGTGCAAATTGCTCTAATTCCATATTTTAAAATAAAAATGATCTAACCATATGGTTATGGCTTTAAAATACTGCAAATGATTCTAGCTACATGATTTTATAAAGTAAATTTCTAACTGCCTAACTTCATGATTTAAAAAAAATTCAAAACGAACTAACTACATTATTTTAGTCGCAAACTGTTTTAACTACGTGATTTCAAAACGGAAATTGCTCTAACTCTATGATTTTAAAAAGTGAAAAATGAACTACATAACATGATTTTAGTCACAAACTGTTCTAAATTCATGGTTTTCAGATGCAAGCTATAACATAACTGTATGATACATGATGTTCTAAATACAACATTTTAGATGTAAAAAGCTCTAAGTACCTACTTATAATTTTTAATATTGAAAAACACTTCAGTTGAACATTTTGCACTTTTAAAAACGTGTAATTAGAACATTTTAATTTTCAAAAAATTGTAAATAGAGCATTTTTTACACTTTTTAAAAACACGTTAATAGAACACTTTGCAATTTTTTTAATCATGCAGTTAGATTAATTTATATCTTAAAACCATGCAGCAGTTTTTAAAGCCATAAAGTTAGAACGTGTAGGGTTTCAAAATATGCAATTAGAGCAATTTGCACTTTTCACCATGTTATTATGAATTGGTCAGCTAAACCGCGCCTATTTAACTCAAAAGTGGAAGGACACGGATGTGCTTTTAAGGTAAAATAGAAGGAAACGGATTTGCTGTTAGCGAAAAGCGGAAGGAAGCGGATTGGATCCTTCAACGACGAAATTATATTCCTTGTATTTTAATTTGGTATTCATAATCAGTAAAAGTATTGTATAATATTTTATAACGTTTTTATTACCTTCATTTTGAAGCGTTTACCACAGATGTCACATGAGAAGGGGAGGACATCGTCATGAGTCTGTTGATGCCGATTTACTAAGCTGATAGTGTCAAAGCTTTTCCCACAAATAGGACACAAATGTTTTTCATCTGGGAAATTGTGTCGCCGTTCATGAGCCTTTAAATTTGATACAATTTTGAAGCTTTTGCCACAGAGGGAACATACAAATTTTCTCTCATTATTATGCACGACACGAATATGCATTCGTAAATGATCCCGACGTCGGAAACATTTAGGACATTTTTCACATTGAAAAGGACGATCCTCCCGATGATTTAATTTGTGATTGTTTAAATGGCAATTCTCTTTAAATCTTTTCCCACACACGTCACACTGAAAACAACGGAGGGACTCTTCTCTTGCTAATTTTAAAAAATCTCGGTCTCCTTCCGTCACCTGACTGTAGTCACACTTGTGTTTTTTCAATATAAATTTCTGAGTAAATCCTTTGCCACATGATTTACACTCGTACGGTTTGACGCCCTCATGTTTGGTTAGCTTATGATGAAGCATAAATTTGGCATAATAAAATAGCTTCCCACAAACTGGGCACGTCCGACTAGGATCACCTTTTGCTAAATGGAGCCAATTTTCTTTTCGGCGATTCGGTCGAATTCGTTTTCGAGCATCTTTTTTCTTCGGTTTGGCGGATTCTAGGTCCTTGTTTTCGTCGTCATTTTCTTCGTTTCCATCGTTAGTCGTGGATTCAGATTTCTTTTTAATTTTTAATGACGATGATTTAGACTTCGACGAAGATGCTTTCCTTTTACGCTTAATGGCAGAGTCACTCTTGAGTTTGGGTCTTCTGGCTCGCCGCTTTTTGGGCATAGGAGCTAATGGTGGATTAAGACAAAAAATGTATGTTAGATAATGAGCAATACAAAATACAAACTTAATGAAATTTAAATATATGATTACACTGTGCAGGGCCGGAAGAAGTAATTGGTTTTGGGCAGCGATTTTTTTCCATACAGAAACCACCATTTTGATTTTGTCGATGGGTTTCTTTGATAAAGCAAAATTTTGTATTTTTTTCATGTTTTAGAAAAGTTTAAAATGTTCTTAATACTTGATTCAGAAAATTGCAAAATGTTCTATTTACATGTTTTGATAAAAGTGGAAAATTTTCTATTTACATGTTTTTGGAAAAGTGTTAAATGTTTATTCCCTTGTTTTTGAAATGTTCAAAAATATTTTATTTGCATGTTTTTGAAAATTCATAAAAAATGTATTTGCATGTTTATGAAATGTTAGAAAAAATTCCTTTTAAATATTTTTGAAAACTGCAAAATGTTCCATTTACGTTTTTTTTTGAATATTCAGGCAGCCGCCTGCGCCGGCCACATTATGCGGCCCTGACACTGACGATAATTTTCAGTGCTTTTAAGGGAGCCAAAGTAAAACTTTGGTAAAACAAACAATAAACCTAAAAAAATCAACAAAATAAATTAGGTAGTTGCCTCTACAAGAAATATAAATTTCGTACCTTCTGTCCCTGACTTTTTATCTTTCGTTATTTCAGTTCCATCATTTTTATCTGCAGCCGTAATATCAACTTCAACAATATCGCCGTCATTGACATCATTTTGACGGTCGCTCAAGTAAAAATCATCGTCATCCGTGTCTTCCTCATTGAATAATTCATCATCTTCTTCGGATGCGGATAAGTTTCGTATTCTTTTTCGTAAAGGGCGTCCAGCTTTACTCACTTCTAATATTTCTGGTTCTTCCGGTTTAATATAAGTTTTATCTCCAGATTCGTCATCTAAATATGTTGCGTGTTGTTGTTGTTGTCTATTACCCTTAGTATTTGTATTGGATGCGCTCGGGAGTCTCTTGGGTGTCTTGGTTTTCCGTGGTCGTCGAGTTACAGACTTTTTATTAGGTTTATAAAAATAATTACGGCTTTGAATTCGATAATCTTGATCAAAGTCATCATCACCATAATTACTAAACTTGTCATTATAGTTTGATGATTGGTTTTGATTTTGTTTTTGATTTTGGTGGAGGTTGTAAACTGAATTTGGGTTGGAAGAACCATCCTCTCCTTCATCATAGACCAACATGGGCAAAATAGGTTCACTAATCCCAATTTTAAGTAAAGTTTTCCAAATCTGACCTTGATGATGAATTATCTCGACAAATTTAAGATATAAAGGATACATATGATTAAGTATACGATCGCAATTTGCACATAGTTCAAAATCATTTTTGTCATCACCAAAAACGGATTTATCCAATCGTGCCACTGCTGGGTATTCAAAAATTGTGGCGAGAATATCTCCTACAGATGGTTTAGATAATATGGAATTATTAATTCCGTCCGTGGCTTCAGCAGTAGGTCCAAGTCCATATGGATCATTATCAGGGGATAAGTCTTCTTCGGTAACATCTACTTCAATTTTTATTGGAGGATCTAATTCATCCTCACAGTCAGATGCACTTTTGAGATTAAGGGATTTTGTACAGCAAGAACATATATCTGTTTCCATGTCAATATTTGAATTATTCGAGGTATCATTCTGATGAGGAGGACGTCGATCTGGATCTTGATCGGTATGAATAGTATGTTCCACCTTGTCCTCGTCGTCTGGGCAAACCACTTTTTCAGAAGCTGACTTTGACAGATCTTTTTGACTATTTTCACCTTGGGAATCCGGATTGAGATCCTTCTTTTCTACCTCGGCCTCGGCAGGAACGTTAGAAGAACCAGCAGAACTTACACTTTTTTCCGTATCCATTTCTAATAATTTTGAATTTCTAATGTCAAGTTAAAACTATTCTCACTTAATTCAATTAAGCTTCATACTTCATACTTAAGGTTATGTGATCTTCACACTATTTAATATTGATTGAACTTCATCGCACCAATCCTAATGCCCCCAACGAGTACTCATTATAATTATAATTACAATTAACTTACACACCTACTTACTACAATTACTGTTGACTGCGCTATCAGCCATATGCATATAGTATTGCAAACAATTGTGTATGATCTACGAGCTAGCTGCTACAGCTGATTTCAATTTAGACAGAACCAAAAAGTTAAAATGAACGATATCAATAACCACCACACTCAACATCCACCCTACAAAAATCATTAAAAACTTAAAATATTCAACCCTAGATATCAAAATCCAAACTTATGAGCAATGTACGCCCTAGGCATTACCCCAAGGACTTATTCTAAGTTAAAATATTCGACCCCAGATATCAAACTAAACACTTACATTCAATAAACGTCCGCGGCCTCTTCACAAAGACTTAGTAAAAGATTAATTATTCAACTCACGTTACCCATATCCAAACTTATGAGCAATGTACGCCCTAAGCATTACCCCAAGGACTTATTCTAAGTTAAAATATTCGACCCCAGATATCAAACTAAACACTTATATTCAATAAACCTCCACGGCCTCTTCACAAAGACTTAATAAAAGATTTTATATTCCACCCAGGTTACCCATATCCAAACTTATGAGCAATGTACGCCCTAAGCATTACCCCAAGGACTTATTCTAAGTTAAAATATTCGACCCTAGATATCAAACTAAACACTTATATTCAATAAACGTCCGCGGCCTCTTCACAAAGACTTAGTAAAAGATTAATTATTCCACCCAGGTTACCCATATCCAAACTTATGAGCAATGTACGCCCTAGGCATTACCCCAAGGACTTATTCTAAGTTAAAATATTCGACCCCAGATATCAAACTAAACACTTATATTCAATAAACCTCCACGGCCTCTTCACAAAGACTTAATAAAAGATTTTATATTCCACCCAGGTTACCCATATCCAAACTTATGAGCAATGTACGCCCTAAGCATTACCCCAAGGACTTATTCTAAGTTAAAATATTCGACCCTAGATATCAAACTAAACACTTATATTCAATAAACGTCCGCGGCCTCTTCACAAAGACTTAGTAAAAGATTAATTATTCCACCCAGGTTACCCATATCCAAACTTATGAGCAATGTACGCCCTAGGCATTACCCCAAGGACTTATTCTAAGTTAAAATATTTAGTGAAACTAATGTTAAATCGCTCCATAGCAAACCCAGCTGAATGATGATATTTGTTAATAATAATAATAATAATTTATTCATTGGTTTGATTTGTTCGAAGTTCATACAACCAGACTCAACTAGTCACTGTGGGTGAGGAAATAGGAGGCTACTGCGTTAGATCGTCTCGGTCCCAGTACCCTTTTACCAATCCCCGTTCACTCCTCCACAGTAAAGAAGTCTCATTCCCTAGGCATCTACAGTAAGTAGTGGTCACTAAGGAGCACTGAAGTAGATTGGGTTTCAATTAACCATCCAGTGACGTTCACTGTACAACACCGAGCCGTCAACGATTAGCAGTGGCCGAGGATTGAAGCCGGGTCTGAGACTGTAAATTCCGTTACAGTCTGCAGTCCTAACCACTCACCCAAGCACGCCTGCTTATATTAGTTAATAGTCAACATTAATAGTTGGGTTTGAACCCTCAACCTTCTCTATCAGTTTGGTACTTTGAGTCATTTTTGACTAAGTAACGGTTAAATTTGGTTGCATGCAGAGGATTTGAAATTTGAATGTGACGTTTACTATTGACAGTGTCCTATGCTGAAGCAGTAGGCATGATTTAAAACCTAGTCGCTCAAAAAAGACCGTGTGACGGTTAAAAACGAACGCCTAAATCGCGCGCGTGGTGTTTTGAGTGACGTGACAGCGAAACGTTAAGTCTGACAAGTAAAATAACTTTTTGGGCAGAATGTGCATAAAATTTGGCACATTTAGCATCTGTACCTCCTTCTGTTAGAGCTGTCATAGTAAGCGATGATGCGTGGAAAAGTTAAATTTGTATGCTAAAGCATCTGCATGCAAATTAGCATGGAAGTCGCCAAACCATCAAAATTAAATGTTCAACTTTCAGTTTTTACCGTCTCACATTAAAAAATAATCGTTTAAATTTGACCGTCACCTGTTCAAAATTTACCCAAAAAAACCAGACTGCTCATAGGTATTTCCTAATCCTAAAATAACCACTGGACTGACACAACATATTTAGCAATGGACCACTAATTTGGCGTACATATACAGTTAAATACATGATCCAACAGTGTAGATTTTAACAGATTTTCTGTTACAGTTTTGTAATGTTCAGCTTTGTTACAAGTGTGTTACCGGTTTTTTCACTCCTAAATATTCTAAAATTTACTTTTAAACCTGTTAAAGTTAACATCTAAACCTGTTAGCGTTGCCGTACAAGATCTTTTCTAAGCGTGTAATACCAATAAAACAGCTAAAAGACGTATACTTATGAGGCAGTTATAGTCAATACAATATTTTAGTTTAGGTAAGGGATCGTCTAAAAATGAAGTCATCAAAAATCCTCATTTTTGTGACTTTAACAGATATATATAACCATACTATGTAGGAACGTCATAAAGAAATTCTACTGTAATAGTAGTATGCTTTGCAAGAGCGAGCCTAAAATCCAAGTACTAATAATATTTTGTTTTATTTTTTTAATGTTTTATTTTTCTACAAAATAGGTAATAAGTGGATCCATATTTCATGCAATTTTCTCCATAATATTATATTCTTAGAGCATTACCATTAAGAACATAAAGAGTGAAACTGGCGGAGCCGACGTTGTCTAAAGCACATGTGTAATTTCCAGTATCATCACGACGGGCATTTGGAAATGTTAACGTAGACAAGATTAAACTTCCTTCAATTTTACTCTGTTCCAATAACGTAACAACAACCACCACAAATTACAAATAAATAAATATACTAAGAAAACTTTTGGTTGTTTATGGAAATAATCAAAGTCACTGTCTTGAGGCCAACCAACCCAACTGCTCGCTCCCCCCTTGCACTCGGATGTTTAACGTCACTTGCTTACGCGGTTACAATTTTCTGAAATAATAATATTAGTATCGCATAGATTACCTTGTACTGCAGTGCCGCGCGAATTAAACGAAACAAAGTTTTGTTAGAACTTTATGTAAGTAAATGCGTATACTCATACACGGCACGCATTTGGGGTGGTACACAAATTACGGCACCCACGTTTAGAGTTGGGTCCGTTTGAAAAAGATGACGCGACATGTTAACGATATAGCCATTTACGGTACGCTGAAGAGGTTGACGCGTTAAGTAGTTAGGTCAAAAAGGTTTGTTAAATTTGGATGTCACCATTTTTGTGAACGACCCCTTCGCCCATTTTTCTTTTCATTCACTTTAGTACGTCTTGAAATTGGTCTATGCAGCAGTTCATTGTGGAGCAATGGTCAGTCCCAGTAAAGTTAACAAAATAAATATATACAGAGAGACCTGAATGCTCGCATGTGTGGTTTTTTAAATGTAGTTTCAAGAAATTCAAATCAAAACTGTTATCTGTAGCAACAAACCAGCAGACAGACAAATGCGTCCCCACAAACGTAACCTAACCTAACCGGCAGGAGTTTAGCAGTTTAAGGTGGAGAGATGATGTGAGTATACAGTCATGTACATGGGCTCATCCGTTGCCTTTTTGGCACTAGACGGAGAAAAGTGACCATTTAAAGTAGTTTCTTTGCGGACTACATACGTGTTTGAACATACATCTAATGTTCAACCATCCCTCCTACACGCTTAGAAAAATATAAGCAAATTAACCACAAGGGTGTTAATTTGTAACTTATTTTTATGTTACCTCAACATCGACAATAGAAGATGTTACAGTATTCAACACTAGTTGTGGAATTACACTGTAAAGTGTTATACTTACTTTCTTTTTTCTTGTGTTGAATATGTTGCCACAAAGTAGTTACGTGACCAACTGAATTGAAAAATAATACAAAATGTAAGGCTTCAACCCGCAAACTTCTGGCCAGGAACCAGCCCATTTAACCGCTGGCCTGATAGAAGTCAGTGACAGTTGTAGCACTAAATTAGCTTAATATACGGTGGTATAAATTCGTAACAAGATTTTCAGTCAACTGTAACATTATTTGGTGTAGATATATTAACACTGGTGTTTAACTTGGGTAACATATTTTCTTACCTTTACGTATTTTAAAATTAAATTATATTCGTGTTAACTCAACACCCAAATGTGTTAGCTCGAGCTAACTAAAAGTTAGTCAAGATCTTTCCTAAGCGTGTAAAAGTCATCTCTCTTAATCACCAGCTCAAAATTGTAAACGGCATTTTGATTAATTATGTGTACATAACTTGTTTCTACCTAGTGGCTCACCAAGCAATGTTGCATAAACATAGTTGGCATACCCCAAGGGGGCATACCAGTCTGTATAAATGAATAATAATAATAAACTTAACATTAATTAGTTGAAGTTTATTAGATATTAGTGTTTAGTTTGCTATCTGGGGATGAATATTTAAACTTATATTACGTCCTCAATATAAGGCCTAGGACGTTGCTCATAAATTTGGATATGGGTAACGTGAGTTAAATAATTAATCTTTTATTAAGTCTTTGTGAAGAGGCCGTGGACGTTTATTGAATATAAGTGTTTAGTTTGATATCTGGGGTCGAATATTTTAAATTAGAATAAGTCCTTGGGGTAATGCCTAGGGCGTACATTGCTCATAAGTTTGGATATGGGTAACCTGGGTGGAATAATTAATCTTTTACTAAGTCTTTGTGAAGAGGCCGCGGACGTTTATTGAATATAGGTGTTTAGTTTGATATCTAGAGTCGAATATTTTAACTTAGAATAAGTCCTTGGGGTAATGCTTAGGGCGTACATTGCTCATAAGTTTGGATATGGGTAACCTGGGTGGAATATAAAATCTTTCATTAGGTCTTTGTGAAGAGGCCGTGGAGGTTTATTAAATATAAGTGTTTAGTTTGATATCTGGGGTCGAATATTTTAACTTAGAATAAGTCCTTGGGGTAATGCTTAGGGCGTACATTGCTCATAAGTTTGGATATGGGTAACCTAGGTGGAATAATTAATCTTTCATTAAGTCTTTGTGAAGAGGCCGTGGACGTTTATTGAATATAAGTGTTTAGTTTGATATCTGGGGTCGAATATTTTAACTTAGAATAAGTCCTTGGGGTAATGTTTAGGGCGTACATTGCTCATAAGTTTGGATATGGGTAACCTGGGTGGAATAATTAATCTTTCATTAAGTCTTTGTGAAGAGGCCGTGGACGTTTATTGAATATAAGTGTTTAGTTTGATATCTAGGGTCGAATATTTTAACTTAGAATAGGTCCTTGGGGTAATGCCTAGGGCGTACATTGCTCATAAGTTTAGATATGGGTAACCTGGGTGGAATATTAAATCTTTTATTAAGTCTTTGTGAAGAGGCCGTGGACGTTTATTGAATATAAGTGTTTAGTTTGATATCTGGGGTCGAATATTTTAACTTAAAATAAGTCCTTGGGGTAATGCCTAGGGCGTACATTGCTCATAAGTTTGGATATGGGTAACCTGGGTGGAATAATTAATCTTTTACTAAGTCTTTGTGAAGAGGCCGTGGACGTTTATTGAATATAAGTGTTTAGTTTGAGTTCTGGGGTCGAATATTTTAACTTAGAATCAGTCTTTGGGGTAATCCCTAGGGCGTACATTGCTCATAAGTTTGGATATGGGTAACGTGAGTTGAATAATTAATCTTTTACTAAGTCTTTGTGAAGAGGCGGCGGACGTTTATTGAATATAAGTGTTTAGTTTGATATCTGGGGTCGAATATTTTAACTTAGAATAAGTCCTTGGGGTAATGCCTAGGGCGTACATTGCTCATAAGTTTGGATATGGGTAACCTGGGTGGAATAATTAATCTTTTACTAAGTCTTTGTGAAGAGGCCGCGGACGTTTATTGAATATAAGTGTTTAGTTTGATATCTAGGGTCGAATATTTTAACTTAGAATAAGTCCTTGGGGTAATGCCTAGGGCGTACATTGCTCATAAGTTTAGATATGGGTAACCTGGGTGGAATATAAAATCTTTTATTAAGTCTTTGTGAAGAGGCCGTGGACGTTTATTGAATATAAGTGTTTAGTTTGATATCTGTGGTCGAATATTTTAACTTAGAATAATTCCTTGGGTAATGCCTAGGGCGTACATTGCTCATAAGTTTGGATTTTGATATCTAGGGTTGAATATTTTAAGTTTTTAATGATTTTTGTAGGGTGGATGTTGAGTGTGGTGGTTATTGAAATCGCTTATTTTAACTTTTTGGTTCTGTCTAAATTGAAATCTACAGCTGAGCCTGCAGCTTCAAAATTTGAAATTAAATAACTAAAATTAATTATGCAGTTGCAATGTTGAACTTGTAAAGCCAACCAATATTATTGATATGAAGTGAAAGTGTAAAGATTTTTCAGTGTTAAATGATTGTTGAAAGACACTACACTGTTCCAAAGTTGAAAGTCCTTCCATTTGATTTTAAAGTTTTTGCTGTTGTCAGTTTTGAACTTTTTTGTGTGCTAATTTTGCAAGCTCTAAAGATTTGAACATTGGCGGATTTCACAAATTTTGGAGAGCGATGCTAAAACCACCGCAACAGTACTAAATAAGATTAGCCCTATTCCGGGATCATCTGTAAATGATGTTATTTGTAGGGTGGGTAGATAAATTTCAAAAATGACCAACCTACCCTACCAGTAACAATAAGATTAATATTAGATAAACATTACAATAATAATGACATAGTATACCATGTTAAAGATAGCTCTTTGATTAATTTGAATACGATGACATAGGGGTAGGTGAGTCGTAAAAGAGTGATAGTTTGGGGTGACATCCTTTACGGACCATTCCTCATCAGTTCTCTGCTGACACACTACACCCGCATGCATTCCGCATCCGCACACTTTCTTCAGTACTTTCAATTCCATTTATTATATCAGCCATCTGACTGGTGAGCCATCCCAAATCCCACTCAATATCTCACAGATTTTCCTAGAAGAGAATTCTGACTGTAAGGGGCCGGACACAAATGACACTACACAAATTTAATAAAATTTTGGACCCCCCAACCATCTTGGAACCCTCTTAAGCATTGCGCCAATTGCTGTCTTGATCATAAGATGTCATCGTTTTCCAAAGTGACCTGCCTTCAATGTGGATAGAGCTATTTGTGCACGGCCCCTTACTGTAACCCAGTAAACTGGTAATTTGCATACCTCTTTTATGCACCAGGCAGCTGTACCAAGAAATATCTATCATCAACTCGTATTGATCTGGTGTACCACCAACTTCCACAGGTCCCACATGCCATTTAAATGTAGTGACTACAAATAAAGCGTTATAATTATGATACTCTCTGTAGCTTTGCTAGTCGTACCCTGCCCAGTCGTACCCTACCCAGTCGAGGAGTAGGACTTTATTACCCAGTAGGCTATGGTTAAACATGGTGCATTATGAAATAAAAAACTAATAGCTTGTGAACTTACGCTTAAACTGAAATCTGTGTTTGGCTGTACTATTTCAGTACAGATAAAATTAAACTTTCTGAATTTTACTTATAACGCTATACATTTTAAAAATGACCAAATTATGGACTACTGAACCCAAATCCATGGAGAACGTTCCATTAAAATATTTACGAATATAGCCATAAGAGCATAACCATCTGTCCTTGTGGATTACTGAAGGAAAATATTGTGTGGCTTTCCTCTTCCTCCCCATCAAAGTCATGACTAAACTCTCGAAAAAACTGCTTTGTAAAATTTGCTTTTGCTTCTTTGTCTTCTTTACTCAGTGCATGATCTGAGTTTTCTAAATTCTTAATGTGGCTTTCAGCATATTGTATGTAATTAAATAGAAATCCTTCCAAATACCATAAATGTTTCAACTCTTGGCTCAACTCATCAAGCAAGTTGTAAATCCCAGCAGCATTCAAATTTTGAAACTTTGTTTTGAGTACTTGGCTCAGCGGAGCTGTGAACGCCCAGTAGGAAACACCCATGCGCATTACCTCTTGACTCCTTGACTCGCATAACATTGAAACTCTTGTTCAAAACTAAAATTGCCACTTGCTCTCTCAATACTGTTGTATGCATCGTAGATTTTAGAGAGGAACTTGGCTAAAATATCATTGCTTCTTTAAGATGCACAGTAGCAGTTTTTTTAGTTTGATTTATGTGCTTGTGAAATCTTGGAAAAAACGCTCCGCTAATTTTTAACAGAATCGATCTATTGCTCAGATAATGTAAAAGTTTAAATTTTGGAATTCTAAAAATACTGCTTTTTCCTCGGACGACCTTATAAACATAATCGTTGCTTTCAATAAAAATCTGATACTCGGCCAGTGCAAGTTCTCCAAAAGAGGGCAAAAAGTCCGAACAGGGCATAAAGTCCGATAAGGGCAAAAAGTCCCTCTTTGCCCTCTTTTGGCGGACTTTTTGCCCTCTCGGGACTTTTTGCCATCTTTCGGCGGACTTTTTGCCCGCTCCGGACATTTTGCCCTCTTTTGGCGGACTTTTTGCCCTCTCCGGACTTTTTGCCCTCTCTCCCATCAGTAAGTAGGGACGTGCCTAATGGTGATCGCGAATGCATTTTTGTTCAATTCTGAAAATTTATAACTTCTTTCGTACTTCCGCCAGAGCGACGCTCTACGTTTCAAAATACTCACAAGTTAATTTGCTACTAGCTGTAAAATTTGTAGAATCCCTACTTGGAATTGTTTTGAGTCATTTAGGATTGTATGCAGAAGGTCAAAAATTCTATGTCGCCAAAATGACTTATAGCCACTTATAGGTGACCACGTGATTCCTAATGGTGATCATGCAAAAATAGCATTGATGTCATAGGAAATGTAGGTGCCCATTAGGGGATAACTTGCCTCATATTTGTCATTGTAATACCGACAAAGTAAGAATTAGGAATAAAGCAAAGCTGAAACGTGTGACTGTCTACGTTTCTGAGCCGTTTAGGAGCAATGCATATATTGACATTCATTTATACGTGTCATTTATTTTCTAACGCTGCGCGGGTCTCTATTTGAATACGATTCTCTAATAATACTCGGGGGTAAGCTTCTGATATGTAAAACAAAGCGGGGGATTTTCAATGATTTAACATTACGTGCGTATTATTACAGACCCGTGCATTATTGCACCCACGTACTATTAGACCCGCTTAATAATAAATCATACCTATCTTATCCAGGTACTACTACTGACCCGTGTATTATTACAGACCCACGTACCATTACAGAAACGCACACTATTAAAGACTCACGTGCTATTACAGGCCCGCGTACTATTACAAACCCGCGCCCTATTACACCCGCGCACTAGTACAGACGTATTACCATTTTTTAATTTTGTAATAATTTAAATGAGAGCCGCTTTGTTATAGTCTATGAAAAAGTTAATTTATTCATCAAAAAAGTAACATTCAAAAGTTTTAGTGCGATTACGTGCATATAATTTTAAAATTGCTTAACATCAGCATTATAATAATAATCATAACCCCAAAGAACTTTGAATAGTCATACACATTTACCATATATATTTTAATAGTAAGTACATAGGTGGACATTGACTACTATATTTCTTTAAATATTACATATCGAATGTGATTGCAAAACAGTTACAATTAATTTACACACATGAATTGGCAATTGTATTATGAGTATTAAAGGTATTACGAACGAAGGATTTATTTTATAGCATAATCACAAAGCTACATAAATTATAGCTTTGGATAATTATTATATGCGCATTAACTTGCGGCGTTTAAAAAATTAAATTTTGTTTCTATGCATTTCAGTAAGTGCTGGACAACTGGATAAGAATCGTACACCTTGTCCAAAGAGCCCAAAATGTAAACTTTAAAATTTTAACATTTTTACGCGATAATTATCCGACAGCATTCCCATAGTCCCCTCCAACTGTTGCTCTTATTACTGGCACTGGGACTGGTAGTCGTGTGACCACTATCGCCGTTAGTAAATTAGTACGTAGCTCCAATATAATGTCGTAATTATCCATTCCAGAATCTCCATTAAATTAGATGCAATCTGTCCAAGTGTTGAAAAAAGCTATGATTTAAGTTGCAGACCAGCGCAAAAGGGTGAATTAAAAGTCTTGCCTTTATGTATAACAAGTGAAAGCCGTTTTGGTCGTTGTAAGTATATAGGTGAACCACAATCACTATTTAGTTTTGCATGCTCCTTCGTGTAGTACAAAGAACTCCCACTTTCGCGTAAATAAAAGATCTGGAAAAGTTTAAAAAAAAATGTAAAATACAACAATCATTAATTACCCAGACTAATTTCAGCTTAACACGCTTGTACCAAAGAACTTGATTTATTAAGGAAATTACCTCGATTACACTTGCTCATGCAAAGTATGTGACAACGATTGACTGTCCATCCGTTACGAAGACAGAGCCACGGGAAATATTTGGCTTCCATCGTGTCAAAACAGTCCAGCTGAGTTTTGATATTTTTCTTCCGGTCCAATGGGAAACGTTGGTGGACGACGGTCCGGGAGCCCATCACTGTAATGTTGTAGCACGCCTTCCAATGCTCCACTCCACAAGAACCACCCCAGTCCGTATTGACCTTCTTGTCCTCTTCGGGGTCAATTTCCTCATCATCGTCCTCACTCAGGGTCACCGGCTGTTGGAGGAGCAACTCTGCTGCCAACTGCTCTGGCAGTGTGTCATTTGCATTCTTTTGAACTGAGGGGTCGACCGGGAACTTTAGAATTCGCATAAACATCGCTCCTGGATTTTCGTCTTCAACCAACTCGACACTCTCATCCAAAAACTTGGATGTGGTCAGTGTGAAATTTTCATTGGGAACGTCCGAAGAAATATTGATAAATTTAAATCCAATGTATTCGTTGGATTTTGTCAAAGACTGAATTATAATTGGCCTGGAAACATTTCGCGGTTTGGGATAAAACCATTGAATTGTATTTCGATCTCCGTCAGATGTTCCACTCGTCCCAGTTAAATGACTCCAGTTGAACGGTCTTGGCTCTGAACTGATGTTGTAAATTCTCGTATTGTTATTATTGTGAATTTCTTCGAGAGTCTCCAGTGTTCGTTTGAGAACGCTGAATGTCACATTTAAATCGATGAGCTTTCCACGTGCTGAATTATTTGAATGCGTGTCTAGGAAAACCCGGAGATTTTTATTGTTAGGCTCCCAAGGCTCATCATTTGTATTTCGACTGCTTGGCTTTAGAACAAGGTTCACGTGCTTACCACTCACTTTAGTTTCATTTCTGGTATTTGCAAAAACTTGGTTTGCACTTAGTGGGACGGTGTCATCACTTTCGTTTGGGTCTGATGTCGAAGGTGTTGGCTTAGTAGGCACTTCGTTTGTGTTTGAATTTTTGTTCAAGCCAAGAAGAACAGCTTTTCTGCTAATGCCATTCATGGACTGACATCCTAAACTTGCGGAATTCAAGGCCATCAGCACGATTAGTACTACAGCACAATATTTAATTCGCCCCATTTTGGTTTCTGCTCCGTATAGAAAATTCGAATTACTATAGATGTAAAATATAAAATTTCTTAAATATCTAATTTTTTGAGAGGGTGACGATGCTACCTACGCACACACAATTTTGATTCACTTGTGTTCCACATAACAAACTTATCACTTGCTAATTAATCCCGTTTATTGAATTTCTACACTCGGATTTATTGGAATTATTGTTGTATAGGGGACGAATATAAAAATATGTTTTACGAAAGTCTCACTCCTATTTCGTCTGCTTTATTCTTCACTGTGGCTTCTTTACAAATGAGAGAAATTCCTCGTCTCTTTTTCCTGAATCCTCCAAAACCAGAATATTTTCTATACGTCGTTTACACTGCAACGATATTTGCATCCGTCCTTCTCGATTTTAAGCATATCATCTAATTTAGTCTCACCTATATACATATTCGTGTACGTAGGAATAATTTGAGAAAGGCACTTTTCTTGCCAATTTCTTATTTTGTATATTTCTACTTTGCCAAATTTTTGGTATTCCGTGTATGAAGCACCTTCAGGGCCGGATAATGCGGCCAGTGCATAGGCAGGCCCCGCTGCTTAAATGTTCAAAAAACGTGTAAGTGGAAAATTTTGGAGTTTTTAAAAATATGTAAAATAATAATTTTTGTACATTTCAAAAACATGAAATTAAAATATTTTCCACTTTTCAAAAACATGTAAATAGAACATTTTGCACTTTTACAAAACATGTAAATAGAACATTTTGCACTTTTCAAAAACATGTAAATAAAAGATTTTATACTTTTTAAAAGCATGCAAATGGAACATTATGCAGTTTTCAAAATTACTTATGTAAAAAGAATATTATTTTGACTTTTCAAAAACATGGAAATAAAACATTTTCCACTTTTTTCAAAACATATAATAAAACATTTTGCACTTTTCTGAATCAAGTAAAAAGAAACTTTTAATTATTTTCTAAAACACGGAAATACAAAATTTTGCTTTAGCAAATAAAACCATAATTAAATTTAAAATGGTGGTTTTTGTATGGAAACTAATTGCTGCCTAAAAGTAATTCGTTCGTCCGGCCCTTAGCACCTTAGTAATGTGTAGTTAGTAACTATAACTAATAAACAGAGAATTACAAAGTATAAACAAGCAAAAGGCACAATACTTGGCGAAAACTGTGATTTTCCCGTATTTCAGTTCAGCTTGTACATGACATTTACCATCGCGTCGTCATACACAATTATATAGTGGTCTATACAGTCTATACTTTTTATGCCCCACGGTTTTTTATTGTGGAGGGTTCAATTAGGTATGTGTATTTTGTATACACATTTGTAGGAGAGGCAGGGGAGAGGGATCCCGTGTTATTATATAGCTGAGCATTTTATAGCGTTATAGGCTACAAATAGATTGCTTCTCAAGATAAGACGTATTTTGAATATCACATGCAACATGCAATCTACTTATTACTGCTAATCCACACGGCGACGGCGACGGCACAGCTCGTATAATCACACGGGGATACGGAAACTTACTTATTCGGTTTTTATATGAAATACAAATTATTAAGACTTGCTTAAGAAAGAATGCAGAAAGCAACAGCTATGCATAGCATGATGCTGCTAATCTAAAAATTCCATCACGTTCAGTCGTCAGGGTCAGATTTGAAATACTGAGAGAAATGCCTACAAATCAAAAGTTATTTCAGCACTTTCAATGTTTAGGCATATGTAATACACAAATACAATTATTATTAATACGATAAATAAAGTGGATGAAACTTTCGGAGAGTGTGATAATGTCTTTCAGAAATTTTGCTTTCTATTCATTTTTCAGTACACGTTATATGATTACGTAAAAAGTACGTGTCGTGACCGGTGACACATGTACTCGTCGTAGCTACTTTTGTCTCTATCAACAAATCTAAAGTAACAGTTGTATACAATTAGTAAGCAGAGATAAACAAGTTGCTACTTGCATTATGCATATTTATAGTTTCACTGATTATTTGCTAAGGCTATAGGTTAATATAGTTACTTGTTGCACTTTTGTTTTAATTGTAGTATTAAAGATGTGAGTATTTGAATGTAGATGTGTCAACACAATTACCCATAGGCTCTTTTTCTCAGTGCAAGTACAGATAGGGGTATATGTATGTGGTATTCCAAAAGCAGTTGAGTCCACTGTAGAACTTCGTTATGGATGGTCTTTTGACTAGACTTAGGCAAGGGGTTCGTCTACGATGTCCCAAGGGTATGCAGATGATACAGGAGTGCTTCAAAGTGACAGACCGCTCTGCGCACTCACACGTCGGGTCTGGATATTATTATAGTTACTGGTGTATGGAAGTAGTTCTGCGCCTAATTGTTGCGAAGACTGAGTTTATCGTGAAAACCAGGTTGTTTCTCAATCTTGTTAGGTATAGGGGCGTTAACCTGGAGATCCAGCGAACAGATATGTACTTGGGCGTTGTACTGGACAAGCATTTCACGTGGATGTCAAACTGCAAGTTAGAGAAGAATAGGACGCAGGTTACTTTGGCCAGATGCAAACGCACGGTTTGTAAGAAACGGGGTATATCTCTCACTGTGGCTAGATAGAAATACACTGCACAAGTCTGCCCAGTTAAGGGCTGTGGCTTAAATAGCCTCACCGCACAGCAATTTATTTAGGTAAACTACGGAGGTAGCATAGTTAGGTCAAGCTCTCCGCACAGTCACCTCTTGTAGGTAACCTCCACGAAGAGATACCCCGCACAGCCTTACTTAAATTAAGAAGAGCGAACGTGATTGGGTAATTCAACTCGCGGGTTCATGTTTGCTTAGAGCCAATGAACGAGAGTGTCAAAGATATCCTTGGTTGGGGGAGGGAAAAATAAAGTGTGTTAAAAGCAGGACCTTAAGATAGGTAAGACCCGCACAGCACGTCTTGCCTACGTAGGTAGGTATTTAGGTCTTGCCTAACGCATTTTACGTAGGTAAGGAGTTAGAGAAAATGACGCCCACTTAGGCTTAGGCACGGCTCTCCGCACAGCACCTAGCTAGGCTTTTTGCGGAGGTAACCTACGTAGGTCTGCTGTGCGGTGAGGCTATTAGTTTCTGCATTGGAGGAAACGTGTATTAGCTTGTAGGGTATGGTGCAGCATCAGGCGTCCCTTATGATTACTGGTGGGCTTCGGTCGACGCCTAGGGCGGCGATGGAGCTTCTTATTGGCCTCACGCTTT
Organism: Dicyrtomina minuta; assembly: GCA_949802685.1. NCBI lineage: Eukaryota > Metazoa > Arthropoda > Collembola > Symphypleona > Dicyrtomidae > Dicyrtomina > Dicyrtomina minuta. The sequence goes on along the minus strand of OX461808.1, from coordinate 154,563,770 downwards.
TGGACATGTCTTCAAGCTGTGGGGGTTTCTTCGGTAAGTCATGCCTAGGCCGGTAAGTCATGCCCAACTTCGATAAGTCATGCCCTATTTCACTTCGATAAGTCATGCCCCGTTTCACTTCGATAAGTCATGCCCCGTTTCACTTCGATAAGTCATGCCCCGTTTCACTTCGATAAGTCATGCCCCGTTTCACTTCGATAAGTCATGCCCCGTTTCACTTCGATAAGTCATGCCCCACTTCGGTAAGTCATGCCCCAATTTGTTTTGTTTAAAACATTGAACCAGGCTCCTAAAGCTGCCTGAAAACGGATAGGTTATATTTTTCCCTTTCCGCCTTCGGCGGCCGTCTGTGTTCCTATTCTGCAAATGCCAGTTAGCTGGAAGTACATATAAGAGCCTGGACTATTGGAGGTGCACTGTTGATCTTAAATCACGGTTGTAGAGCTCCGATTGGGTCCGAAAATCGTGGACCTGTACCCAAAGCAGGGGCTATATTATGGATCCACTTAAATTTGAACCCAGACCCGGACTCGTGGCCCCGACTTTTGTGCACCCGCAACTTGGGTGCACCCAAACATTTGGGTTCAATGAAATAACGGGTCCGGACCCGAACAAAGCTCTACACGGGTCGAGGGTGATATCCTATTAGTATGTATGTCAGTCAAATAACCATATTTTTGCAAGCATATAAAAATGCATCACATGCAGAAAATATCAAGTAGTATAAATATCTACATACTAATTATAAGTTACGGTTTAGCAGTTGCTTGAGACTCGTTAGCGACAAGTAGCTACAACAGGTACGTAGGTCACGAGAGGCACTGCCCACGGCCCACCAGATTTACAATTGATACTGCCTAAATGTAAGTGAGAAATAGATAAAAAACAATTAATGGAAAACATGCGTTTTCTTCGGTGGTGTGGTTTCGCACATGTGTATTGCTTAAACATCGAAAGTACTGAAATAAATTAATTTGTTTAGTTTTTGCAATTCTCTGTGTATTTAGAATCTGACAACTAAATGTGATTTAATTTTTCGATTACATTCAATCCTCAAAGATTTCCACAGATCAAAATATAACTGTTGCTGTGTGAACACTTTAATAAAAAAAATTATACTTTAATTCGTATTTCGTATGAAAACTCCCAAATAGGACTCCCCGTCCCTGTGTAATTATGAGCTGAGCCGTGTGGATTAGTAGTGTAATAAGTAGATTGCATGTTGCATGGAATATTCAAAATACGCCATATCTTGAGAAGCGATCTATTTGTAGCCTGTAACGCTATAAAGTGCTCAGAGTCACACTACAGGATTAATTCGTTTGCTAAAATATATGCACAAATTATACACATAGCTCGAACCATACAATAAAAACGTGGGTTATAAAACAAACAGACCTTTTTACTCTGACTCTGAACGACGGACAACGATGCTGGTAATAGCGGTATATGTACAGTTCGTATTCAGAAGACGGACAAAAACCCGGCAGTCGCAACATATTGAACCTTGCTTTTGTTTATACTCTGCTATATTTCTCTGTTTAGCTTTAGTTACTAACTACACATGGCTGAAGTGCTCCATACACGGAATCACAAAAATTTGGCAAAGTAGAAATATACAAAATAAAAAATTGGCAAGGAAACTAGCTTACGGAAATTATTCCTACGTACCTACACTAATATCGTCTGTGAAGAACCAAAATGACCCACATCCAATTTAAGCTACAATCAAAATGAGCTATGTCATAAAAAACACGAAATGAGGAAGATTAGGAAGTTGCATAAAATGTTAATTAAGTCATTTTCAAAAGTGTAAAATGTTCTATTTACATGTTTTAAAAAATTGTAAAATGTTCTATTTGCATGTTTTTGAAAAGTGTAAAATGTTCTATTTACATGTTTTTGAAAAGTGTAAAATGATCTATTTACATAGTTTTGAAACCTGCAAAATTTACAAAATTTCTACGCTTTCATTTCTAGATCATGCAATATTTTAATATTTTTGTAGATAGGGAATTTTGGTTTTAACTAAAAATGGATATAGGTCATTTTGGTTCTTCACCGACGATACGTATGTATGTAAGTACAAAACTAAATTATATGGTATGCTAAGTCGAGAAAGACGGATGCAAATATCGTTGCAGTGTAAACGATATATAGAAACTATTCTGTTTGAGAGGATTAGAAAAAATAGACGAAGAATTTCTTTCATTTGTAAAGAAGCCACAGTGAGAAATGAAGCACAAGAAATAGAAGTGACTTTTGAGAAATACATTTTTATATTCATCTGCTATATACAACAGAAATTCCAATAAATCCTAATGCAGAAATTCAATCAACGGGATTAACTGGCACGTGATAAGTTTGTTATGTGGAACTCAAGTGAATCACAATTGTGTTTACGTAGGTAGCATCGTCACACTCTCAACACATTAGATATTCAAAAAATTTGCAGTTTTACATCTATAGAAATTCGAATTTTCTATACGGAGCAGAAACCAAAATGGGGCGAATTAAATATTGTTCTGCAATACTAACCGTGCTAATGTCCTTGAATTCCTCAAGTTTAGGATGTCAGTCCATGAATGGAATTAGCAGAAAAGCCGTTCTTCTTGTCTTAAACAAAAATTCAAACACAAACGAAGTGCCTACTAAGCCAACACCTTCGACAACAGATCTAAACGAAAGTGATGACACGGTCCCACTAAGTCCAAACCAAGTTTTTGCAAATACCAGAAATCAAACTAAAGTGAGTGGTAAACACATGAACCTTGTTCTAAAGCCAAGCAGCAGAAATACAAATGATAAGCGTTGGGAGCCTAACAATAAAAATCTCCGTGTTTTCCTGGACACGCATTCAAATAATTCAGCGCGTGGAAAACTCATCGATTTAAATGTGACATTCAGCGTTCTCAAACGAACACTGGAGACTCTCGAAGAAATTCACAATAATAACAATACGAGAATTTACAACATCAGTTCAGAGCCAAGACCTTTCAACTGGAGTCATTTAACTGGGACAAGTGGAACATCTGATGGAGATCGAAATACAATTCAATGGTTTTATCCCAAACCACGAAATGTTTCACGGCCAATTATAATTCAGTCTCTAACAAAATCCAACGAATACATTGGATTTAAATTCTTCAATATTTCTTCGGACGTTCCCAATGAGAATTTCACACTGACAACGTCCAAATTTTTGGATGAGAGTGTCGAGTTGGTTGAAGACGAGAATCCAGGAGCGATGTTCATGCGAATTCTAAAGTTCCCCGTCGACCCCTCAGTTCAAAAGAATGCAAATGACACACTGCCAGAGCAGTTGGCAGCAGAGTTGCTCCTCCAACAGCCGGTGACCCTGAGTGAGGACGATGATGAGGAAATTGACCCCGAAGAGGACAAGAAGGTCAATACGGACTGGGGTGGTTCTTGTGGAGTGGAGCATTGGAAGGCGTGCTACAACATTACAGTGATGGGCTCCCGCACCGTCGTCCACCAACGTTTTCCCATTGGACAGGAAGAAAAATATCAAAACTCAGCTGGACTGTTTTGACACGATGGAAGCCAAATATTTCCCGTGGCTCTGTCTTCGTAACGGATGGACAGTCAATCGTTGTCACATGCTTCGCATGAGCAAGTGCAATCGAGGTAATTTCCCTAATAAATCTTGTAGAAAAAAGTTGCTATTGCACTGCCCCATATGTACCTAACCTGAAGTATGTGTATATTGTTGTTTGTAATATTTTTTTTTATTTTGTTTTGTAAATTTTTCAGATCTTTTATTTACGCGAAAGTGGGAGTTCTTTGTGCTACACGAAGGGGCATGCAAAACTAAATAGTGACAACGACCAAAGCGGCTAATACTTATAATATGCTGATGCAAAACTGAAGGAAAGACTTCTATTTCACCCTATTTTGCGCTGGCCTATACTATACAACGTAGATCGTGGCTACGTTTAACGCTTTGTGATAGATTGTTTCTCTAATCTGATGGAGATCCCAAAGAAAGAAAGATTACACTATTGAATCTACGTTTTACTTTCATAGTAGTGTGATAAAACAATTTTTTATTTCATTCTTGAATGTAGGTACATAGTTCATTTCCTTACGTGGATTATTACTCATATGAGGTATTTTCAACTAGTTGATTAAAACACCAATAATTCATGCAAGTTGAATTCAATACAGTTTTTAAAACTTTGTCCACGTAAAAAAGTATTTTAATTAAATTATTTCGTCAAATGCATATTTAATAAGTTGTTTTTTCTAGAATAAAGAATGTAGGTAGTATGTATATTTTGTATTTTCAGAATAAAACTTAAAACACAATTTTTCCATTTAGTAGATAGTCATTCGAGCTTTCACTAACTTCCTTAGCGTTCTTTGTCTATATATGTACTGTCAAATCCGACTATATGGGACCTGGGAAATATTTTAAATTCGTCTCTTTTAGCCGTTTTCACTTTAATTAAGATCCCTTACAGTCGGGTTTAACAGTATTCATAAATTAAATACTACAAACTAATAAAGTAAGTAAAGCTTTAGCTGGGTTTGCTCGAATACAGGTAAATTCTACTTAAATAATATTAAGAGAAAAAGTTACCGCAGATGTTCGATTAAGTTCCAGGACCCATATTAACTTTTCTTTTTAGATTTACAACATGGCGCCTGTTTGGTGATTATTTAAGATAATTTGTTTTTTATTTTTTAAATTTTATGCAGTCAAAAGATGAAAATATGTATCCCATAAAGTAATAAATCGAAACTCACAGAATTTGCGTTGTCTTTCATTACAAATATCCTTGTTTGTTTAGTCACCCTTGGGGTTTTATCTATCTTTGGGGTGTTAGACCTCCTTGGGTTTTAGGCACCCTTTTTTGTGGGCATCGTTGGCTTGTAGACATCCTTGGGTGTGTAGACATCCTTAGGTATTTTGATATCCTTTGGTTCCTAGATATTTTTGTTGTTTAGACGTCCTTGGGTATGTAGATATCCTTGAGTTTAAGACATCCTTGGGTATTTATGTATCCTTTGGTTCTTAGATATTTTTGGGGTATAGAAATCCTTGGGTACGTGGAAATTCTTGGGTATGTGGACATCCTTGGGTATGTAGACATCCTTTGGTATGTACACATTCTTGAGTTTAAGACATCCTTAGGTATGTAGAAATCCTTAGGTATGTAAAAACCTTTGAGTATGTGGACATCCTTGGGTTTGAGACATCCTTGGGTATGTAAAAATCTTTGAATATGTGGACATCCTTGGGTTTGAGACATCCTTGGGTATGTAAAAATCTTTGAGTAGGTGGACATTCTTGGGTTTGAGACATCCTTGAGTTTAGGACATCCTTGGGTATGTAGACATCCTTGGGTATGTAAAAATCTTTGAGTAGGTGGACATTCTTGGGTTTGAGACATCCTTGAGTTTAGGACATCCTTGGGTATGTAGACATCCTTGGGTTTTAGACATCCTTGGGTTTTAGAAATCCTTGGGTTTTTTGGCATCCTTGGGTATTTAGATATCCTTTAGTTATTAGATATTTTTGGGGTATAGGCATCCTTGGGTATGTAGACATCCTTGGGTTTTAGACATCCTTGTATTTTTTGGCATCCTTGGGTTTTAGACATCCTTGTATTTTTTGGCATCCTTGGGTATTTAAATATCGTTTGGTTCTCTGAAATCGTTGGGGTTTAGACATCATGGGGTACGTAGACATCCTTGGGTTCTTAGCCCTCGTTGGATTTTACATCTATGGGTTTAGCCTAAGTGTAGCACAATAACTGGCAAAGGTAAATGAACACACGTATACCCGTAGAGTATCATATGTACCTGGACCAAGAAAAAGAGCGTATAGGTCAAGTCCCCTATACGACCATCAGGAAATCAATGCTTTATTTACATACGCGGACGGACGCAGATAGACTGTCCTTTAATATGGAAGTAGATACCAAACTGTGCGGTCCTAAATCTATATCGTATTTTTGAGAATCGGCGCTTATTTCAGACACCCGGAGTTGAATTGAACATTTACGGTGTTATCATCGGATTTCATTACGGAATATTTCCAATATTCCCAGAAAATCAAACTAGGTATGTGAATGTTATTATTTTATCAATTTAATTGAATTTTGCAAACTCCAAAACGCCCATGTAAACAAAAAAAATAATGAAATAAAAATATTTAATCAAAATAATAGGAAAGTCTATTTTCGACTTTTGCGTTTGCGAGTCAACATAGGTAGGTAGGTACTTTAAACACAAAGGACACAAACACACAAGAACCAACAAGTAAAGTTTTAGTTTGGGTCTGATCTCTCATCACTCTTTTTCTTGAGTAGTCATATTTCCTACAGCACTAAAAATTTTTTAAAAACGTCATGGATTTCCTGAAACTAGTTCACTTGTACGTAATGCGCTGTAGTACAAAGTTGTGCATCCTTCCATTTGATTTTGACCCAAGAACAGAAGAAATCAAAGTGGAGACTTCAATATGGAAAATATTGACGGGGAAATATTTGTTTTTTCCTCTCGTCTGTCTCCGTTTCCTTCACCTTCTCTACACCTTTCCCCCGCTACCTACAACAACAACAACAACAACATCTGACACAATTGGGACGAATATAGATCACTTTTCTTATCATTTCTTAGAGACGTGTTCCCACTTGCATGGAATTCTCATGGCAATTAATTGTAGGAGACACAGTCACCTGCTCAGTGTATTTTGGAATGAAATCTACTTCGAGTCAGATTCAGAGGAGGAGCACAAGTTTCTTAACCTTAGAACTTCTACTACACTGAAGAAAGGAACTCAACTCGAGTGGAGATTTTGGAAGATGTCCATGCAACATGTTCTTCTTCATTATCTCCCACAGGTCATCTACGGCTCAGTATTTCTTGCCCTAATTCTTATGTTTATTGACCCGAGTCGACCACAGTTTTTCATTCCGTTCTTGAGCAGAGGGAAACCACTATCAGGACGCGCCGGATACTTATTGGCTATAGGAATAATTTGGATTTTTGAGACGTTTGTCCTTTTACACGTTGCTTCAAGCATTTATTTTGTTACTCACTTCCATCTTTTCCTCTTTGAGTATTGCAGTTCCAAGCTGAAGGAGACTCTTCAGAAATTGGAAAACAGTGTGTAAGCTCTCTAATTTTTAGTAATTATTATTATATCGTTTGTGAAGAACCAAAAGGGCCTATTTTCAATTTTTAAGCTCGAGTCAAAATGAGAAAAATGGCGAAATTGCTAAATTACGAGTTTAGGTATAGATTGTTTTATTTTAATATTTTTGAAAAGTGCAAATTTTTTTAATTTGATCTTTTTGGAAAGTGCAAATTGTTTTAATTTAATGTTTTTGAAAAGTGCAAATTGTTTTAATTTAATCTTTTTGGAAAGTGCAAATTGTTTTAATTTAATCTTTTTGGAAAGTGCAAATTTTTTTAATTTGATCTTTTTGGAAAGTGCAAATTGTTTTAATTTAATCTTTTTGGAAAGTGCAAATTTTTTTAATTCTTGATCCTACTGTACGAATGGAACAGAATGACGAAAATCAAGCAGAATCAGTGAATCAGGAGAAAAAATCTCATTACGAACCATGCATTCCGTATTTTCGAGAGAAATTAGGCCTTGACGATATCCAGGTCATTGGGCTTTACGTCGGTGCTAGAGGCACCATTTCACAGTTCTTTGTGGACTTCCTGAAGTCTCAGTGTTTACCAGTTACGCTTATTGAAGATATTGTAACGTCAGTTCTAAAGAAATCGGTGCAAATTTGTGTTCATCACCTGTTTTCTACAAGCATTACCTAATTTTTTCTATTTAAAGTTTAAACAACTATAAATGACATAATTATGTATAACAAAAGTATGTCCCGTATACTGAGTCTTTAGGCTATCCTCATTGGAGGACAGTGTCAAGTTTATTTTTGAATAAAGTTGTCTATATATATCTTTTTGGAAAGTGCAAATTGTTTTAATTTAATCTTTTTGGAAAGTGCAAATTGTTTTAATTTAATCTTTTTGGAAAGTGCAAATTGTTTTAATTTAATCTTTTTGGAAAGTGCAAATTGTTTTAATTTAATCTTTTTGGAAAGTGCAAATTGTTTTAATTTAATCTTTTTGGAAAGTGCAAATTGTTTTAATTTAATCTTTTTGGAAAGTGCAAATTGTTTTAATTTAATCTTTTTGGAAAGTGCAAATTGTTTTAATTTAATCTTTTTGGAAAGTGCAAATTGTTTTAATTTAATCTTTTTGGAAAGTGCAAATTGTTTTAATTTAATCTTTTTGGAAAGTGCAAATCGTTCTATTTCAATGTTTTCGAAAAGTGCAAATTTTTTTAATTTAATCTTTTTGGAAAAAGCAAATTGTTCTATTTCAATGTTTTCGAAAAGTGCAAATTGTTCTTTCTATTTCAATGTTTTTAAAAAGTGCAAATTGTTCTATTTCAATGTTTTCGAAAAGTGCAAATTGTTCTATTTCAATGTTTCCGAAAAGTGCAAATTGTTCTATTTCAATGTTTTCGAAAAGTGCAAATTGTTCTATTTCAATGTTTTCGAAAAGTTTAAGAATTGTTCTATTTAAATAATATTTTATACGTGTTGAATGTTCCATTTGGCATTTGTTTTCAAAAATTTCAGTATGTTTTTATTTACCTAGGTACATATTTTTGAAAAATTCAAAATATTGTATTGAAATTTTTTCAAGCAACATTTCAATATTTTTTTGGTAGATAGTATACCTAGGTACATATTGTTTTCAGCTGAAGAAAAAAATGGATATGGGTCACTTTGGTTCTTGACACTGACACAGACAATAATATCATTTTCATTCAGTAAATTTTCTTAAAATCTATTAATTGCATGTTTTCGAAAAGGTGCAAAATTTTCTAATTCCATGTGTTTCAAAAGGTGCAAAATCTATTAATTGCATGTTTTCGAAAAGTTGCAAAACGTTCTAATTTTATGTTTTTGAAAAGTCCAAAATGTTCTAATCCCATGTTTTTGAAAAGGGTAAAATGTTCTATTTAAATGCTTTCAAGACATATTCGAATGTTTATGTAGATAGTTGATATTGTTTTTACCTTAAAATGGATATGGGAAATTTTGGTTCTTCACAGACGATATTATTTTAATTTAAATGCATGCACCACCTACTTCTAACCAAATTCACAATTTCGAATTTTATTACTATAGGTAAACAACATTCCTGGCAATATTTCCGAATTCTGATTTTTTCCATGATGTAAATCTGCCCGGTCGCTCATGATCACGCATTATCCGCCATAATTTATTTAGACTGTAACCACTGTAACTTAGCAAGGATTTATTTAGTTTTGTTTTCGCAAATTGTTTCCATGGCACATGCGAGTATCAGTACCAGTACCAGTGAGATCAGGTGCAACTGATACTGTATGCAGTTGCGCAGAAAATTTTGTTTAGTCGCTCTTGGAAATACATAGGCTTAAACTATAGCAGTATTAAAGTATGTACTAGAATACACTATTTAAAATATTTTTTGTAGTCTTCCTTATTTTTAACTTAATGCATTAATTTACATACAATTTGATAAAATTGCAACGATATTATAAATAAAAAACAAACAAATCCGTTGTTTAAATTATTACATTTAATAATGTGTATCATTTAATTCAGAAGAAATCATCAGGTAAAAGTTATAAGTATAATCAGTAATCATGATTAGAACAATAATTATGCAAATAAAGACTATAACAATAAGAATGCAAACTGTTATTTCACATAAAGACATATATAGCATATGTAATGATATAATCATATAAAGTTTTGTGATGCCTTCATTTTAAAATACACATGTTACATTTCTATCTGTTCCGTTCCCATTGATTAAGTACGTCCGTTGTACACGCATCATTCTATAGTATTTTGGTTTGAGCCCAATTTTTTTAAATTCAAAATTTACTTATTTGTTTAATTATATACATTATCTGGAACTATTCCTATTACCTATCATCATCTCTTCCTGTATTATGCGGTTAATTTATTTTCATATTGTCTGTGAAGAACCAAAATGACCCATATCCATTTTTAGCTAAAAACAATATCCAGTATCTACAAAAATATTGAAATATATGTCTTCAAAGCATTTAAATAGAATATTTTACTTTTTAAAAAATATGTAAATGGAACATTCTACACTTTTCAAAAACAAGTAAATTAGAACATTTTACACTTTTCAAAAACATGTAATTAGAACATTTTACACTTTTCCAAAATATGTAAATAGAACATTTTACACTTTTCCAAAATATGTAAATAGAACATTTTACACTTTTCAAAAACTCGTAATTAACATTTTACGCATGTTTTTCATTTTTTTAATGACATAGCTCATTTTGATTGTAGTTTAAATTGGATATGGGCTATTTTGGTTCTTCACAGACGATATGTTGTAGTTGTACAGTCAGGGTTCGGGGGTGGTTTTAACCGCCGGCTAAAACTAAGCGGTTTTAACCAGTTAAAACCGGTTGAAACCGGTTCCCCAAAATTTTAGTTTTGGGGGCAAAACGGCTTTAACCGGCTAAAACTGATTTAAGCCTTAAAATTGAATTAAAAGTGGCTAAAAAATATATATTTGCTTTTCTTTTAAGACTAAAACAATAGATTGTGTTAAAGTACTGCTGTTTTGCAGTCTTTCTTAGCAAAAAAATAGGCTAAGATTAAATAATTTTTGTCGAGGATTTTAGCATTTGTTTTTTTAAATTCTAACAAAAAACCAATAAAAGTAATATTTTCTTATAAAATATGTTAAGTGCACAGCTTATTTGCTGTGATACAACACCATGAATTCACTTCACGTTTTGTTCAAGCACTTAATTATATTGAGTACTAGGTTTCAGCCGGTTTCAACCGGTTTCAGCCTGTTTTAGCCGGTTTTAGCCGGTTAAAACCGGTTTTAGCCGGTGGGCAGGTTTTTATTCAAAGTGGGCGGTTTTTTCCGAACCCTGTGTTGTACCTACGCTAAAAATCTACGAAACCACTGTTTGAAATAAATTTTCCAAATATGTATGTTGAACATGACATTGACAATGCGGATGGATGTAATATTAGGGATGGTGTAATGGGCAGAGAGAACTTTGATTTCTCTCTGTTGTAGATATAACTTTCGAGCGTCAAATAATTAAAAAAAAAGTCACTAATAAATTGCATTAAATTCTTGTCAATATAATATAATAATGTAAGACATCGTAAATTATCTCAAGTCCTGTAACCTGTACTGGTAAAATTATACGAATAAGAACCTCTATATACAGCTGACATATATAATATTTATGTAGTACGTACTAACTTGACTATATTTAAAAACTAACTATAAGCGTCGAGTTCTAACTGCAGCCATCGGATTCGGATTCGGATTCGGAACACTTCTTATGAAATAACAAACAAAAAAGAATTTAACGAAGACACACTCGAGATTCGAGATGAAAAGATGACTTTTTCAACGAGCCAATTGCGTGATGAGAGCAGCACACATTTCAAAAAATTCCATCGTGTGATGACTGCTCCCAGTGCTGGTTAAAGCATTCAGGACTTCAACACCTGTAATTAACACAGAAGACGAAAATTACAAAAATGTTATCCTGTTATCGGTTAGGAAACTTTCTGCAAGTTGCAACATTTATTATGTAACTGTGTTGTATTTTAAAGATACACACTTAGAAAAATAGAGGCAAATTTAATACGCATCTAGCTGTCAATTTGTAGCCAATTTTGCTGTTCCTTTCCCATCGACACAGTATAATCATTTAACAGTGACCAACAGAAATTTCAGTTAGGGACTTTTCGATACTGCTGCTATGTTAAGCTTACCGAAATAGTGGTAAGACACAGTACAATCATTTAACAGTGGCCAACAGGGATTTCGGTTAGGGATTTATGAATACTGCTTCTACATTAAGTTTACTGAAATAGCGGTAAGATCACACAACTGGTAGTCTTGTTGAACACTTTTGGTAACTAAAAAATTACAAAATAAGTGGGATTCGAACCCGCGACCACTAGCGTAGGAAAATTCCTCTTTAACCACAGGACCAAGCGTCACTTATATATGTATAACGATATAAATGCTTTACCGGATTTTCTGTCCATTTTACAGATTTTAATGTACATACATTCGCTACATAAAATCTAGCTAAAATGGGTCTTTTGTAACGCGCAGCGCTGTTATACGTGACTAACCGAATTCCCTACTCTCAAATATTTTAACATTTACCTATAAACCTGTTAAAAATTTAACATCTAAAACCCATTAGCGCATTCTAAAAAGATTATAGTAAAGATGTTTTCTAAGCGTGTAGTAAAAAATAGTAAATAGTTTATTTTATTACTGTTTGCAGCAGATGGTGCATTTTCTTGCTCTTCGCAGCTCACACTCTTAAAATCCAGCAAGTAACTTTTGTAGTCTACTTGATAAAGCTGCAAAGACATTTTGGCATGTTTAATTTCGGACGAGGAGGACTTCTGACGAACTCGAACATGATACGGATTCACGATTTTCCATTCCTTGAAAGAAATAAAGTTCAAATGAATTGTGTGTAATAATATAAACGGTTCGACGTTAAAAATCGACGTCGAATTTCATATTCGATCAGTACACAGGTCAAAGGCCAAAGTTCAACCGACAACAATGACGCCACAACTAAAGGCACTTACAAAGTCGAGAATCTTCATGGCCCGGTAGACTTCACTCATGATATCGTGAGGTTTACTCTGCGATCGAATTCCTAAATGCCACTTGGCCCTCTTCACCCCACTAGTTTTGTGACGATCCATATTATTGACAGCAGCAGTCGCGGACGTGGAAGTTATGACTCTCTCCCTCAAAGCTGCAAAATTTCAACAAGGCACATACCATAATAGGGAGTGAAGAATCAAAATGACACATATCCAATTTGTGATGGAATTAAAACGATCCATTTGTCAAGAGAGACACTAAATTATGTTTAATTTTTAATGTGTAAGGGATCGTCTAAAAATGACGTCACACGTACGATCAATAAGATACTGATGACATGTTAAAGTTAGCTATATACGCAATGTTTGATTTCATGGCAGGGGGTCAAATTTGAGGGCATAGGGTCCTCAAATTTGGGATTTTTAGGTTACGTCATTACCGTACGATCCCTAAAACAATGTTAATCCTCGTTAAGGGCTATTTAAAAGGGTAACATTGTGTGTTATTTAAGTTTTTGAAATGTGTTAAATGTTCTATTTACAAGTTTTCGAAAAGTGCCAAGTATTATTTTTACATTTTTTTGAAAAGTGAAAAATTCTCTGTTTACGAGTGTTTTTAAAACCTGTAAGATGTTCTATTTACTTGTTTTTGAAAATTGTAAAATGTTCTGTTTACATGTTTTTGAAAACTCTAAATTGCTTTATTTACATGTTTTTGAAAGGTTAAAAATTCTTTGTTTATGTGTTTATAAAAGGTGCAAAACGCTCTATTTACATGTTTTTCGAAAATTGCAAAATCTATTCGTACATGTTATTAGAATAAAGATCTTTAAATTTTTTGCACATAGTGCGATTTGATTTTAGCTAAACAACAAAATTGAAATGGGCCATTTTGAGTCTTCCCAGAGGAGATATAGAATAAAAAATAATACCAGCCTTTTTATTAAATAGAATAAATTTGATAAATTCAATACTATTATTACGAGCAATTCTTTCGGGATGTGGCCGAACTGGACTGTGGATCCCATCGACGGGAGTGACGGGGGGTGGTGGGGGGCTGCTTGCAACATAGAAATCTTTCAACTCTGCTTTAGCTGCTTCGTCTGCAATTCTTCGGTTGTCGATAATTAGATGATAGGCGATTGCCAACTGGTCATGTGGGTCTCCACTCATGAGGGCGGAGTGAACCTCTTCCTCTTTTACGTTAAATTTCTAAATTTATCACAACACAAAAACACAATGAAAACCTCGAATTTGCAGTAACAAGGATATAGTAAAGTAAAAGGGCTAAAGGTATTTGTGAGCCACGTATTTTTATCAACCTCGCAAACTTCGGACACAGCTTGAGGTTCAATGACAGAGGTGTCTTGGTCGACTGGCGACGGAAATAAATATGCGGGTAGATCCTTTTGGAACCAATCGTGTTTCCTATAAATAAGGTAAAACACGTTGTTGTTGTACAGTAGTGGATATTTTTTTTAACTTTGAAGCCGAAACCGAACCCAGCAGCAAACATGCTGACATCACGATTATTAGAAACAGTAGCAAAATTAATTAGTATTTAAATTTAATTAACATACTTGACTTCTTCGATATTGGCCCGTTTAATAGGATCAACTTGCATCATATGGCATAGCATACCCACTACGGGTTTATTTAAATAGTCTGGAACCTGGAATACGCCAGCTGTATAGGTTTACACAATACATAAAAATAAATTTTAAATTAATTATTTATAATCCATGGATCGATCACCACTTGAAGAGTTTTATTTTGGTATTAAAACGAGATAAGTCCTTCATAGCAAATTTTACAGGAATGCGGAATGACGAATAATGAATAAAAGGTGGCCGAGTTATTGTTTTGAAAACTATGAAAACACTCAAAAACCAAAGTTAAATCAGAAATCCACGTTTTAGGTGGACTTCCGTTTAGTCAAAAAAACGATTTTATGGCAATTTTTTGAAACTGCTTTAGTTAAACTTTGACCTTCACCATTCAACACACAGTAACGTATCTGGTTGAATAATATACGTAACACAAATAATCGCATTAAAAAATAGACATATCACGTTTAGCCAAAAACCTCTTCATTGATGAATAAATAAAAACAGTCATATCAATTACTTTGCGTAAGTAACTTACACTTAATCTTCCTAAATAGCGTTGGCACATGATCATCATCAAATGGCAATGTTCCACAGAGCAAAGCGTACAGAATCACTCCACAGGACCAAATATCAACTTCTGGTCCGGCGTAAAGTTTTCCAGAAATTACTTCTGGGGCAGCGTAGTTTGGAGAACCACAACTCGTTCGAAGAAAATCTCCATCCATCATCATGTTCGATAAGCCTGCGTATAATGATTACAAATTTAGTAGTACTATACTACATGTAAAATCAAAAAATATTGCCAAGAAAGCAAGGGGTCAACCTTGACTCTTGACCTTGAAATAAAATTTAATACATAAAAAGTACCTACTTAACTTACTCACTATTTCTAACTATAACTTACCAAAATCAGCAATTTTAACATGTAAATTATGATCCAAGAGCAGATTTTCCGGCTTTAAATCCCTATGGACGATCATATGCCTGTGACAGTAATCAACCCCGGAAATAATCTGCTGGAAAAATCGTCTTGCTTCGTGCTCCTTTAACTGAAATAAGAATTTAAATTTTACCAAAGTTAAAAAAACATGTGATAGAAAATTCCTTTGGGCCTAATGAACTAGTCACTGGAGACTGATTAAAATTCCTCCTATTACAGATAAATAATGTCTGTGAAGAACCAAAATGACTCATATCTATTTTCCACTAAAAACAATATCCACTATCTACAAAAATATTCAAACATGTCTTGAAATCATTTAAATAGAACATTTTGCATTTTTCAAAAACTCGTAAATAGAACATTTTGCACTTTTATCAAAAACAGGTAAATATAAACATTTAACACTTTTAAAAAACATGTAAATACAACATTTTGCACTTTTCAAAAACACGTAAATAGAACATTTTACACTTTTTCAAAACTCTTACTTAACATTTTACTCATGTTTCTAATTTTGCTTTTATGACAGCTCATTTTGATTGTAGCTACAATTGGATATGGGTCATTTTGGATCTTCACAGACGATAAATGACTTACTTTTCCATGTTTAACAATGTAATCGAAAAGTTCTCCCCCGGACACATACTCCATAATCATAAATATATCCGTTGGCGTACTAATCACTTGGTACCTATATTAAAAGAAAAGAATTAAGTAACAGTTTTTTGTTTGAACCTTCCAAAGTAAGAAACGTAATGAAATATTTAAGTAGCTGAATAACTGAATAGCTAATTTTAAACTATGTAGGTATTTACAATTTTATTATATGAGGATGCCGAAATAGTTTTAAGTTTTGAATTTCTCTTCGAATCTTCCCGACGACATCCAGACTTTTAATTTTTTGCCGATTTAAAATTTTAACTGCCACCTTGTGTCCTGTGAGTTGATGTTCTCCAACTATAAATTTAAGAAACAATTTATTATTTATTATGAATTATATATTCTCATTTGGCAGTTGTATACCGCCAGTGAAGTATCAAACTGACCCACTTTAATTTTTAGAAACAAACAAAATGACAAGCAATCTACAGAACAAAATATCTTGACCTTAATAACATGCGAAACAATACTCCATATTTTTCAAAAGCAAGCAAATTCAAAATTTGCACTTTGCATAAACGTGTAAAAAAAGTAATGTGGGTCATTTTGATTTTCAGTTGTCTCTAAATGCACGTATAAAATGTAAGTAGGTAGGTACATACATATACAACGTACTACAAAATTTGAAATTTGACCTTGACCTTTCAATTTATGTCTTACATTCATTTTTCTAAATTATTTATGAAATATACTCAAATCTTGAAATTTAAACTAGTGAAAAATGAAAACCAAGAGACATATAATTTAATATGTTTTTACTTACTTTTGACTTTACCAAAGGTCCCCACACCCAGCGTTTCACCGAGGACATAATGACCAATTTTAACCATAGGATGTTGATTGGAACTCGCGGGGACAGGAGGGATGGAGGATGTCAACGGATTCGAGGATAAGCCAGCTCCATCCATGACTGATTTGGACCCTCCACTATCACGTGAACCAACACTTGGGTGCCTCTCGGCCATCTCTTTACTTAAATTGCTTTCGAGTTTCTAAGTTTCGATCCATAAAATCAACAATTAAACCTTATTAGCTTTTGTACGCAAGAAAATCCTAAAATTGAAAGTTTAGTATTTAAATTTAGCTTACAGATAGACTGAAGAATGTAGAATGCAGAAGCAAAACAATTCCTTACTAACTGTAACCTGCTTACAGTTTATTAATTACAGACTAATAATTAGTTATAGTAATTTAATTATGAATTACAAATAAGTTTTTTTGAATGCAATAAAAATCCCGCGAAAAAAGGTTAATCACCACTTACCAGGCTGCAAAAGTCTAACTATATCAACTACGAATGACGAATGATGAAAATTAATTATGTATAATAATATATACGCAAGGTTCATTGATTGATTTGGTTTGATTTTTTTCTTATAGATTAGATAATTTATACATATCACCAAGTTATACTGTAAGTAGCTTTTGTTATTTACAGTCACGTACAATAATTATTAACTAATTTTCACAGTAAACAGTTGACACATATCAGATCGATGAGAGGGGATAAGGTCAAGGTACCTAACAACTGAATCTCATCCACCGTCAGCCAGTCACCAATAAGCCCGTAAAAGATATTATGATTATGATTGCATCTAAAGTACATGGAAGAAAACAACCAAGTTAAATAGTTATGATTGACTGAGACACTCAACTCAAGTAAATATCACGAACAACCAACAACTAATGACTAACTACACAGTCAGCAGTTGGCAGTAAGTAAATATTCGAATTCAAGAATTCGAATTCGAGTAAAATGTTCTGGCTGATATCACAGCCCACAGCCATATAATAATTAATTCTTACTAATAAATATAATCCTCCAGCCAGTAGTTGATAGTAGTTTGACAATTTACATGTAAGGTACTGAAGTTACTGAACAATCACATGCATAATAATTACTATCCACTAATCTTTATACTGCTTTCCTCGACTGCCTCTACGCAGTTTCGTTCGTCGATCTTTCTTTACCATTTACGATTGCGAAAGTCCAGAAGGTCCAAAGTCATACGGAGCATGGGATCGTCCGTAAATGACGTCATGAGTAGTAGGGCTATAAATGGGGCAACTTGGAAATTCATGATATCCTATGTCAAAGGTTGCTAATCGTACAATAGTTCAGACGGAGACATTGGATTCATACATTGGGTCCTACAAATCGGGATTTTTCCTTTAAATCATTTATGGACGACCTTTGCTGTATACACATTCCTGTGCCAGTGCTTTTACTTGATAGTTTAGTAGTGCCAGTACTAGTTATTAGTTATAGTTTTTTATTTAGTATAATTCCATATTCCATTTGAATTTTGCTCTTTAAAAATTTTGAAATTTGGCGGGTTGAGGTACACTAAAATTGCACGTACCTGTCGCAGATTAGATTAGTTTAAAATTGAAACTGAAAGTGTCTGAAAGTAGTTGATTTTGTATTTACAAGTTTTTTTACAACAGGCAGAGAAAGCAGCACTGGTACTGGATTTCAGTAGACAGTCTGGGCAGTGCAGTGAGCACCACAGGAAGTATATCCAAGGGATTACCCATACAAGACTTTATCAACTACCTGAGGGGGGTGGGCTATAAAAATTTTACTATCTACAAACAAGGTACATAACATTCATAGCAGCGTAACTTCGATACAGTTTCCATTGTACTGATTAAAGGAGTTACGTACCTCAGACATCATTTATGGACAAAGCCCACTAACAATAAGAGGAAGTAAGTAGGTGTACAGTTGTACGTACAGCCCTAATAATTATGCACCGTATAATAACTCAACTAGCAAAATCCGAAGGAAAGCTATGAATATGGTTTCTGGTTTCTGTTGATATAAAAGAACCTTTACTGAAGCCTGTGTCGGATCTGCCTTAATATGGGGTCGTCCACCAATGCGGTCGCAGTCTTCGGGATATTCTTGGATAGTAGTGCTCTCCCTTGTTAGTAATTAGATATTTATTACACAATCAGTGGTGAAGCTGGAGCTGGTGACAGTGGGTTACAGGGTACTCAAAATTGGGATTTGTTTGGGACCTCATTTATGGATAATCCCTAACCCGAATTCCCGAATCCTTACGTAAATTCTGACTCACTGGCTGAATCAGCTGCTTCACTTTTGATGGTGATGGTACTGGTTGGTATACTAATTATAGGCATATCCCCCACAGCCAAAAGAAGCGAGTATTAATATCCATATGAATCTCGTGCAGTGTACGTGTACGGAATGTGCAGAGTGCAGTATGAGTTGATAGAACTATATATATTTTTAATATATGACATTGATTAAACAAAATGATTGTTAGTACATCTAAATCGATTAATCAATAATGCTGCCGATGGCATTTGACTTGTATCTACACACTTTTGCATCATTGGTTCTATTAAATATTAAGTAATCGCAGTAAATGCAAATCACTACAGGTAAAAAAGTACAAATGAGATACAAAATTCAA
The DNA here is from genome assembly GCA_949802685.1 of Dicyrtomina minuta. Taxonomy (NCBI): domain Eukaryota; kingdom Metazoa; phylum Arthropoda; class Collembola; order Symphypleona; family Dicyrtomidae; genus Dicyrtomina; species Dicyrtomina minuta. The sequence continues at coordinate 154,544,404 of OX461808.1, read as the reverse complement.
TGCGTAAATGGTTACTTGCGAGTTTTGAAAAGTTCAAAATGTTCTAATTGCATGTTTTTGAAAAGTCCAAAATTTTCTAATTAAATGACTCTGAAAAGCCTAAAATTTTCTAATTGAATGATTTTGAAAAGTCCAAAATGTTCTAATTGCATGTTTTTGAAAAGTCCAAAATTTTCTAATTGAATGATTTTGAAAAGTCTAAAATGTTCTAATTGCATGATTTTGAAAAGTCTAAAATGTTCTAATTGCATGATTTTGAAAAGTCCAAAATGTTCTAATTGCATGTTTTTGAAAAGTCCAAAATGTTCTAATTGAATGATTTTGAAAAGTCTAAAATGTTCTAATTGCATGATTTTGAAAAGTCCAAAATGTTCTAATTGCATGTTTTTAAAAGGTCCAAAATGTTCTAATTGCATGTTTTTAAAAGGTCTAAAATATTTCTTTTACAAGTTTTTGAAAGTTTCAAAATTTGCTACATTGCTATATTACTGAAAAGTCCAAACTGTTCCTTTCACCTGTGTTTAAAAAGTCAAAAATTTTCCACATGTATTTGCAATGAAAAACTGTGATATTTTTCTAATAAACCTTGTTTTCTGTTCGAATTCGAAAATGCCTATATAAAGTCATAGCTCACAAAATTAAATATGCTACAAGTCACAAAAGTACACAATTAAATGATGATAAAATAATTCAACCTCCATTCATTACACTAACCAAAATAGTTATAGTACGGGAAAGATGTAATTTAATTTAAACTCTAAAGATAATACGAATAGTAATTACACATCATTTTTAATGTCGTACACATCCCTACGAACGAAATACGAGATTACGATTACGAATAAGTAATAGTAAGTATCTCATATATATACTATGTTAATGTTAAACACATACATTTAATTATAGCCTCAACGAACGGCGTAACAGGTGGCTGCGCCACACGAATAACTCGCCCCCCGGGGGCGAAAAAGAAAACCACAGATAAGAGACCTTAGGGCCAGGGGACATTTTGTGGCGAGCCGTGTGGGGACGCATTATTCCTGTGCCACAGCTATCTAAGAGCGTAACAGATAGCTTCGCCAGACAAATGACTCGTCCCCCGTCCCGGGGGCGAAAAAAATTACCGCAGATACAAGACCTTAGAGGAATTTTTGTGGAGAGCCTTGGGGGTGGGGACGAATTATTTGTGTGGTGTAGCTATCTGCTACAGTTTTCGTTCCGGGCAATATATAATGTTAACCTACTTAATAGTTAATAGTAAATTCTAACATCTAAACGTAACCCAAACCTATGCTTTAATATAGAATGTAACACTCACTGTAATTGTAATTAAGTATTTATACTGAATTTAATTTTACAACTTAATTAGGTTTTAAATACATGTTGCTAATTAACACTATACTGATTTATTCTAAATACTTAATTAATATACAAAAAACAAAATAGCAAAATTAAGATTTACTTAAATTATGTGTATAACCTATAGCAAATTTTAATGTAATTCTTTAGACTTAATTACCTCACATTAATTACGACGAGATAGACATGTAGATATTACATAGTTTAATTAAAGTGATAAGTATATAATTACTGATAATTACAGGTGTGTAATTTAATCTTATGAGTCTCAGTTCTTTTTTTATTTTTATTATTTGTAGAATCTTGCGCTCTCATAAGTCTTTTTTCAATTTATATTTTATATTTTGAATTAATTCACTGTCAACTGAACCGAGTCAGAAAATGTCACAAATTTTAACAATACAAATCTGGAGGCAGCTACTAAGCTACTGTCGCTATAATATGGCTATTGTAAATGTAATATTTATAAATTGAGTGAGGGAAGTATCAAAATAGGCCATTTCCAATATTAAACTAGAATTAAAATGAGTTATGTGTAAAAACAAATCAATGAGAAAGAATATAATGATGGGTTTACAAAGTTATTTACGAGTTTTTGAAATGGGTACACATTTCTTTAGTTTCATGTTTTTCAAAAGATCAAAATATTCTGTTTAGTAAAAGTGTAACATTCATCATTTACATGTTTTAAAAATGTGTAAAATGCTTCATTTACAAGTTTTTGAAATGTACAAAATGCTCGATTTACATATTGTTTTACATTGCAAAATGTTCCATTTTTGCATGATTTTGTAGAGTGTCAAATGTTCAATGTACATCTTTTTGAAAACAAAGTGAAATGTTCTATTGTGCATGTTTTTTAAAAGTGCATAATGTTAAAGTTACATGTTTTGAAAAAAGTGTTAAATATTTTTTTTAACAACTTTTTGAAAATTGAAAAATGTTCAATTTTACATCTTTTGAAAAGTGCAAAAAATATTTATTTGACACTTTAAAAAAAAAGAAAATCAAGATATTATAAGCTTTTGTACATACAGCATTTTGTTGTAAGTAAAAACTGAAAGTGGCTCATTTTGATTCTTCACAGACAATATAATATAGGTCAGCTAAATAAAACTAGTTTTATAAATTGCAATTCTACTCTATAATTCTTTGTCGGTATCGGTATCATTCCGTTTCGGTATCTGTCATTTCATAATAATCTATCGCCAATAGTAATAAAAGGCGATTACACAGTTTTACAGTTAAGCTTCCTGTGCTTCCTAAAAACAAATTTTCCATCGGAAAAAAATGTAAGAGAGATTTAAAGAATTAAATTTGAGTACTTAAATACTCAAATACATCATACGATGTATGTAGTAGTAAAGGTTCCTTAAAAACTAAATAAAGTAACAAATTATTAATATTTATATCTACCTACTTAACTTTTGTTAATTAAATAATTTAATTAATTAATTGAAATGAGATTTGAAAGCGTAAACTTATTCACATTGCATTTTACTTGATGAGAGTTGCTTTTTTCTTCCTCAATGATTTCCACACATTATTAATTCTTAGTTAATTAAATTACTTAATCGCAACCTTAATTTTAATCGTATTTTAGAGCTAATATATTTAAGTGTTAGATAATACATTCTGTGTAAAACATTTAACATTAGTTACACGCTAATTTTTCTAACTACCATCTCGGTCAACTGCATATTAATTTAATTTTTGATTTAATAATCTAGAATTCCAACATTATCCAATATTTTTTTAATATCGCAGACTGAATTGACAATATAGAAAGAAAACAAGCTAAGGGATCGTCCGCAAATGACGCCATGGAGCGTCAATATGTTTGCTTGGAGTCTGCAGACTGATGACATACAATGTTAAAGATAGTCATTTATACAGTGTAAATAGCGCAATTGTTGAGCTGTTGACAGGGGGGTCGGGGTCGTAAGTAAGAATTCTTAAAAATGAGGATATTTCCATGACGATATTTAGGGACGATCCCTAACACGTTGCTAAAAAGTCAAAATTAGCTCCCTATAGTCTATTACAGAAAAAGACTTACATTATTTTACTGTTACAATTCAAATTATTTACTACAGTTTTTGAAAGGGAATCTGCACGCTAATTGGCTAATTATTACAATTTTTTAAACTGCTGGATCTGCTATCAATACGCCTTTCTGAGAGTGCAAATTAAGCTTTGTACACACACTAATGTAGAGTGCAAACTAAGCTATTATTTACGCACTAACAATTAAGTTTAAGTGTTGTAAATATGACAATTTTACTAGACACTTTTCTCAAATTGCAAAATATGCAAAGCTTTGTCATAAATTCTATACGGTATATAAATACTAAAATTCTAAAATACGCTCAAGTTCTACAAATGAAAATTACAGTGGAAAATCTACTTTTTCAGAAAATTAGTGTTTTGATTTTAACGTATTATTAACATATCGTTAGTGAAGAATCAAAATGACCCATATCCAATTTTAGTTAAAAAACACTGACTTTGAAATACATACGTACTTACAAGGCGTACAGTGTTAATTACCAGTACCAGTTTTTGAAAAAATTGCAAAAATGTTGTATTTGCATGTTTTTAAAAAGTGCAAATTGCTACATAATAGCATGTTTTTTTAAAAGTGCACAATATATTGTTGACAATGTTTTAGGTATTTTTTGGATAAAGATTTTAGAAGATTTTAGCGTGGATACCGCACTTTGATTTTATACTTACAAAAATGAATATGGCACATTTTGATTCTTCCCTGGCGATAGCTGCTTTTTAACAACTATGCAAAAACTTTCAAGTATCGACTATCTCCAAAAATCAAAACAGCAAATCCGCAGTTAGAATAATTATTTCTTAATATTTAAATACCTGCTAAATGTACAGAGCTTACTAAAAGTCATAAGTAGTTAGTAATTAATTACTAAATCCTATAAATAATTACTAATAACACACCACACACTAATAAACTGTGATTAATATTTGAAAAGTAATAATTGTAGACTTAGCAGAAGAGAGTATATCCTAAATATGTAATAATTATCCCTATATCATAATATATGTACCTACAAATAAAAATAAAATTTCAATTCAAAATTTCAAAAAGTCTGAATAAATTTTCAAATTTCCAATTTTTCCCCTCCTTTTTCCACAAAAGAAAAAAAAGTTGTAAAAATTCCATTCTCCTCTACGCGCCACTGTGATGTTTAGCCATGTGCCGTCGAAGTCCTCTTGTACTAGCGAATGAGGTAATTAGATTAGAATTGGCGCTGGAGGCGCTCGCGGAGCTGGGACATATTTTACATCGATGTCTCTTCACTTCCAGATGTGTCTGATGATGAACTTTAAGGATGTCCGGATGACGAAAGGATTTCTGACAGACGTGACACGTGAAGGGGCGGCCCTCCTCGTGAACAGTCATCTCATGGCGCTTGAGCCTCGAGCGATTCTTGAAGATTTTCGAACAGACATTACAATTCCATGGGGAGTGCGGATGAACTAATTTGTGATGAGCCACGATATAAGCCTCCCGGTAAAATGTCTTTGAACAGATCCCACACTTGTACTCCTTCACGAAGCCACCCACTTTTATCCCAATGTCGGACACTTTGCTCCTTCCCCCCGCCCGACTCGTCCCCGCACTCGCCAGCCCTACACTGTTCATGTAGTACTGGTCTTGACGTTGGTGGGGAGCTCCGCCCCCGCTATGAGAGCTTTGACCACCTCCTCCCCCACCACCACCAGCTCCTCCTCCCTGACCCTGGCTTGGACCATGGCCATGACCACCATGCCCCCCTTGACCACCCCCAGTCTGACTTCCCCCAACACCTCCATGGCCCTGATAAGGTTTGAACCCGTTCACGTGGCACTCCGTGTAGTGCACGTTCAGGTTGCAGAGACTGTCAAAGATGGAGAGACACACTTTGCACTGGAGCTTATTTGGGTTCGGATTCCAAAACGGGACTGGTGCAGAAGGGGCTACAAGTAAATAAATTCATATTAATTATATTTACATAAAAAACATTGTGAATGAAGAATACAAATTGCTTATATCCAGTTTTAGTTCAAAATAAAACGCACTAACTACCAAAAAAAAATAAAATTGGATGATCCTGAAAGTTTGCGCAAATAGATCATTTTGAAAATTTCAGAAATACTGAAATATAAAATTTAGAACATTTCAAAAGCGTGTAATTGAACATTTTGGACTTTTCAAAAACGTGTATTAAATAGAAAGTTTCGCACTTTTGACTTTTTTAAAATTAAGCTAATATAACATTTTGTACATTATGGAAAACTCGCGTTTAACATTTTAGATTACGCATCTGTTTAATTTAGTGTATTTTTTGACACAGCTTATTTTAATTGCAACTTAAATAAATTGGATATGGGTCATTTTGAGTCTTCATAGTCAATAGTACAGATATTTCAATTTTTACAACGAAACAGAATCACACAGGCAACACTTAACAGTAAAATGCATGATGATTAGAAAAGGTCTTAAAAAAGAAGATTGCAAAGTTGAGCGCTAACCGATACCGGGTCAGATGTTAATTTTTACAAGTTTATCGGTGGGTTAATATTGACAATTTTGAAAGTGGGAAAAGTAGCAGAAGGTACCTACATATTATGTAACAGCGCCGTATTAATAAAAATACCTAGGCCAATTCTCGGTTTCGGTAAATATTAATTGAAAAGAAAATTAAATATAAGCGTCTATACAACAGAAATATCAGTAAGATCACTTGTCAGTCCTACACATTAATCCGGAGAATTAATTAATCCTAGCGAAAATTTCTGTGGGACACAGCGATTTTTAGCTAGATACGTGTGTTAAATTTGGTTATTTTTTTTCGAAGCGTGTACTTAAATATTGAACCTGTTATTACGTATTGTCGTCAACTAGTTCTACCTAAAAGCTGTTTTAATTATCCTACATTTCACAATATCACAACATTTTGCTTAATACATACAACATAGCTCATTTTAATTCTTGTTTAAATTGAACATTGACCAATATTTTCCATATTTTCCACTCGCAATATATGACATCTGACATTGCGAGTCAAAAGTTGTAAGTAAATGGGAAACAGACAGAAGCTTGTTGATATTGGTAACTAAATTACATGTAATATACATACGGCGTGTTCGATTTATTGATAAAATAAAATAATTATTTTTGAGAACTCTCTCGCTTACGCTCCACGACGACATTGTTGTGCTCATCAAATTGAAACTTATCATCAAAGGACCGGAAGCACTTGACACAGTAAAAATACTTGCGATGTGCCTTTCCTAAATGACGAATCAAACTTGTTTTGAATTTAAATCCTTTGGAACAATTATCACAAAAATGACTCACAACGTCATCGTGAACTTTCATATGCTTCGTTAAACTATCGTGGTCACTCATTTTCTTACAGCACACATCACACTCAATGGCCATGTCGAAGTGCAAACTCTGATCAAAGTCCTTAACCACTAATTACTAGTAAAATATTTCGAAAAAAATATTCAATGTTGAATATTGTGAGCACACACAGGCTACAAATTCAAATTCACAATTTTCATGGATTTAAACTAGGTCCTAAAAACCACACTAAAATCCAGTTGATACAATCAACTCAATTGTATTTAAATTCAGAATTGTTTATTCTGTAAGAGTACAGTCGAATTTCGAGGCTGACGACACTTTAACATTGGGAAAAAATTGAAAAACTTTGAAAAAAAAATCACTTTTGTTTCCAAAAAGTGGAAACTCGTATTTTCCCTCCACTTCTGCTATCCAATAAAAGGAGTGTAACTTGAGGCCCTCTCACACCCCACTTCCACTTTTTATGTACTTTGAGACTTGCTCTGCATTGTGGTTAGTGGAAAATTGAAGGAATTCATTGAAATGCGTCTCCTTAACTCGAATTATGAAGCGTGAAAATATTTTTGATAAATTTTAACCGCAATTTCAAAGAATGGAAACAAGAGATTTGGGATTTCGCTCCTATGCCAAAGCCAAAGCTTCCGGAGTCAGGTGGCAAGGATGTCAAGAGGTTTTACCAATTTTACCACGGGAAGGTTTTTCTGTTTTTCTTTTTCTTTTTCATTTTTCATTATTTCATTAGGGATCGTCCATAACTGATGTCATTGGTAGGGTCAGTGGGTCTAGTGGTATAATGCTGACATGCCATATTAAAGATAGTGAAATGCGCACTACTCAAGCTGACCACAGGGAGGTCATGGGGTGCTAAAAAATGGGATGTTTCGATGACATCATTTACGATCGATCCCTAACAATGTGAAGATTTTAGCTGCAGTGATTCCAACATGAAATTTTATGAAATACTTATCGCTGGTATATACTATAGTTTTGCTAATTATTTACTGTTTTAAATATGATTAAGGTGATCCGTAAAAAAACAATAATTTTTTGTGATTGAAGAATTAAAATGGCACATTTCCAATTTACAGCAGTATTTTGATCTATTTAATTACATGTTTTTGACCAGATCAAAGATTTCTATATACATGCTTTAAGGAGCAATATGTTTGAAATGCTTATGAGTAAACAGCCCAATGAAAATTGGTTTTTACAATAATTTAGTTATACTTTTAAAAAAATACAATATTATCATTAAATTTAAAAAAAAACGTAATCCAGTTGGAAGTAATATAATTTTTTAATAAGTCACAATTTAATAACGCGAATGTTCAAATTTTCTTGAAAAGAAGCTCCGCCAAAGAGTTTCCTTTGTTCCAACGATTGGGAAGGAAAAACTGAACACCTGACGCCTCCAACGACTCGTCCTGCGGATTGTCCCCTTGATACTGTGGAATGTTGTAGGATCCCTGGAATTTAAACCCAAGAAAAGCTCTGTACTTATTTAATGCGAGGGAAAGTAAACGGACAAGCTAATAATGAGTGCCACTAAAATGCAAAATCGAAAAACTATCCACATTCTATTGTGGTTAAACACAGATAGGCAATCTATTACCATTTCTATGAGTTCATCATGTTTATATTTTGCTTTTTCCAATACTACCTTCAAACTGAACCATATATTATAATAATTTGCCCAAGAGCCGTCGATTGTACTGGATTCCAGTGCAATAGGCTTGTCCAATAAGAAATGAAACACTTTTCCTTGTGGAGCAAAAATATTTTTCTTAAACGTCCCACTGTCAAATGTGTAGGAACCATTAACCAATCTTCTAATTCGGACAGTGACCTCGAAGTTTGTGCCTCCATAGATGGGCCCCAAGAAACCGACTCCATGTAAAGAAATTTTTTGATTCACCTGAAAACTAAAAGCAAATTAATTAGAGATTTTAATTCGCACAATGTTACCCCTTGAAGTTAGATTTGCAAAGAAACTCACTAAAGATGCAGGACTAACCTCAGACCACGTCGACTTCCATCACACACAAAGGATGGATTGGTTATTGATTTGAATTGTGTGGACAACGAAAGAACTGAACATCCAAAGGATGAACTTGTCATGTTTACTCTGCGGTTGGTTTTGAACGGGAGCTGAGTCATGTCATAGTTTCTTCTGTGAAAGTGAAAAAGTCATAAGCATCTCATCGTCAATTTACTTTTTATATAAAATATGTGTATGTACATAACCAGAACAAGTGCACTCAAAATTTTGTAATTTGTATAACTTTGTAAATTCAGCGTAAATCCCAACTCACTTTTCATCAACAGTTGACCCAATGAATAAGGAAATGGCGAGCTGCTCATCTACTTTTAACAAATTCTTTTTGAACTTGCAAACTTTGCCAAATTCTTCTGTGGTCATTGTCGGGAATCGGATTTGAAATATACAAGTGCCAAGAACTTCGCGGTAGTTTTTTCCCGTGGGCTACAGGCATTTTATTAAACACTGATTATAAGCCCATCTGTTTAAAATTAAAATGAAGTAATAATTAGAAAATGCATTAAAAAACAAAGAAAATATTTATTAATACAGAAATTATTATAGTTCTCAAAAATGGACTATAAAACAAAGACATAAATACCTGGAAGCGCACTTCAAGATTTTGTCTTCGTCCAATGGGATTTTGTCAATAGAAAATATTGTTTCCAGGTTTTCCCGGGATAATTGCAGAAATTCAGCCGTGTCTGCGTAGTCGGCAAAAGATCTAATTCATTCAAATAATAATCAAATTCATGTTTACTATAGCGCATTTTTTTTTAACGAATAGGTATAGGTATGACTTGTATTTCCTCACTGTATAAAAACATCGACTGCCTCCTCCAAATTGGGAATCGCTTTCGTAATTGCGTAGCGTCGACAGAGGCCAAGTAAACTCAACAAATTATTCAACGATAAAGATTTTAGAGAATCCACTGACCACGCATCTAGAATCAGGAGCTGTGAACAGAAACATGGTAATTTTAAAAAGTTGAACGTATTACAATTTAAACTCCTATATTGCAAGTTGAAAAGTTGAATACTAACAAACTTAAATAATTATGCAAAATATTATGTAATTAATTATAGACTGTACAAGAAATTAACACGCACGTTTAGGAACATCTGGAATGCTGTGGGGTCAATGTCCGGGAGTGGAATCCAGTTCCCATCTATCCCAACTCCGTTTTCCCAATTTTCTTCGAATTCTGTCTCAAAAACAGGCGAAGCTGCCTTCAGAATAAATTTGACGGCTTCCACTTTTATTTTGTCTGGACCGACGCTGAAGGTGACGTCAAAGTTTTTCGGTTTTCGCCGCAGCAGATCCGCCATCTGCTCCCCGAGAGTTTTTTGTACTTGATTTGAGTTACTACACATTTTTCCTGTTTTATATAATTAGCAGGAGGAGGAATTAGTTAACTCGCTTATTGAATTTTATGTATCTTTGAAATTCAGTTCAGATGTGTATTGAATTTATTATTATTTTTCGGCTTTAATTTTAATGCACGTAATTAAATTTAGTAATTCAGTGTTTAGCAGCAAAGTTCAAGTGCGTAGACATGGCAGTTTTTTGATTTATTGCTGAAAGTAACTTAAACTGAGCACAGAGTGTCACAGACAGAGGAGAGGAAAGGCGTATAATATGATTGAAACTAAATGACTCTGGCTCACATCTACATATTTCACTGGAAATTCTATTTGTGTAAACTTGGAAGTTGTCAGTAACTACGTCATACGTGGCACTCTTCACTTCGCTGACAGTTTCAATTTCAAAAGTTGACTATATGCAAACCACATTTATGATAATTTACTGTCTGTACAAGTGTAAATATGTGAACTTTGTAAAGTTAACGAAATACGAAGCCAGAAGTTATGCGGTTCTTAATTAGACGGGTAAAAGTAAAGTTAGGTGCGTGGTTGCAACCTTTATAAAGGATCAAACATGACCAAAGTGAAGGGGATATTAATATTAAAATCATTATTTTTTAGATTTAGAAAAACTACCGGCTAAAACTGTGTGAAACCAGCTGATATCTTCCAACTTCCAACCAATATCATTATAACCAAGGTTGGTTACGAGTGATGATAAAATGTGTACAACTGTGTGTCATCTGATCATTCGCCTGGCAAACGTCAACGTCAAGTCTCAACGGAAATCAATAAGAAATATAAGATAATTGAACTAGTCTGTTGCGCCCCAATTCGTCAAACCCCATAATCAATCACTACCTGGATTTCCTTATTAGGAATGGTCCACAAATGATGTCACAGGGAAGGTCAATTTACCTACTTGGCTCATGATTATATCCTATGTTATAACCACACGGTCATAATCGGCGGTGAAGCTGACTATATCATAGAGTTTTAAAAATAGGAATGATTCCATGACGTCATGCATATCGGATCCCTTAAATGCAATTTTAAAACCAGCTTAATATTCTACTGGAAAACTGTCTTGCATTGCTACTGAACTTAATTTGCGAGCACATCATTCCATCAAATATCAAGTCGCCAATAGTTAAAGATAAGTCATTTACGGAATGCTTAAGCCGAGGATGTCAAGGGAGTCAGACAAAAGTCCAACATGAACTTTAGGGAATACTTACCGGTAATGTATAATATAGTGTTGTTACTTATTGCATTTTTTTTTAAATTTAAAGAATTAATAATTTCCAGTCTGTTATATATAACCGGCTTAATTGCCAGTTTAACCAGGCGGCTACTAGCCATCCTGAGAATCCTATGGTTGATCCGTTATGAAATGAAAATGAATTTTTTTAAGGAACAATAATTTTGCTACAGATTAAAATATTGCTTTTGTTTTTACAAGTCTAAATACTTGTTCAAGGATCCCCACATAGTGGAAAAGTGTCAGTGTCATCCCTTATTCAGCTGCACTGTTGACTGTGATGCAAACGAAAACTAATAATAATAAATACTGTGGCCATTGAGAAATATGCAAGAATGGAAATTGGATTTTTTCTTTTCAGAATATGATCAAGGCGATCCATAGAAAATAATCATTTCTCGTGACTTTTTGATTAAAGAATCAAAATGGCACATTTCTAATTTAAAGCAAAATTTTGGTCTACTTAATAGGCCCGTTTAGAGTATGCTCATTCTCTTGCTTTCCTCATTGTTTTCACGAAAAAGCATGCTTAGTTACATTTATAGTTTCACTTTGCTGCGGCGCGTGCTTTCAGAATCCTCATGCCGTGCTCATTGATTTTCTCATTGTTGACGCACCATTTATAGTATGCTTTAAGCACAAATTTGTGCTTTATTGATGAGAAAGTGAAAAGTTGAAAAAGTTCAACTTTTGCTCTGTGCTGAAAAGTGAAGTAGGAAGTACTTTAACTATTGTAGGATAACATCGTTATAAATCCACTAAAACGGCTTAAAATAAGGCAGAAAAGGTATAAATTGACCCAAAATCATAATAAAATGTAAAAAACTAAATATTAATTACAACTAATTTCTCACATATGTTTGTTTTGTGATATCTTTCCATGGGTGATACTGACAAGATTTGGTGGAAGTGCATGCCTAACTAACACATAGGCATATAAGAAATTAAAAGCTCAAAAGAACTAATCAAAATATAGCGATTTAATTCAAATCATTAAATAATTAAAATCTTTGTCAATCGGATTGCAGTTTCAAACCCAAGAAATAAAATGAATAAATGAAAAAAAAACAATAATAAATACTTATTGCAAATAATAATGGAGCGCACCACATACCTACCATGTTACAGAGCTGAGTGGAGTAAAACCCAAATTGAAGTTATCAATTGCATTAATAAAAGATTCGTAAACAGCATTATTGTTGCTGAGCAATCAGATGCAGAGTTGGAGAATGGCGACAGAAGGCCATCTTTATGTTGAATTTTGAATTATTTACTTATTTCTATGTGTGTATGAATTTATGGCATTTTTGGAGGAATTTAAGTCGTAGAAGGAAATTGAAAAAGCCATGTGTTTAAATGTAAAGTGTAAAACGTCCGAATTTCGTATTTGTGGCGTTGTGTGTTAGGGAATGGGAATTCGGGAAGGTTCTGGATTGTCTGTGTGTAGGTATGGAGGGACGTGGTTTTTCTTCGTAAGTTCAGTCTCACGGCGGACACGGACAGGAACGGACACAGAAATAATATCGTCCCAAAGTTTGATTTTAATCTGAGTTTGTTTGTGATTGACGAGATTGCTGTCTTCTCTCAATCACTGATTAATGTATTAAGTGTTCGATTGATTGGTGTGAAAGATAAATAAATAGTTAGTTTTAATTTTATTATCTAAAATTCCGTGAGACCCGTAGTCTGACCCACTACGTATGTTTTGTTCTATCGTGCATCTTACTAACTAAAGGAAATGGCCATCGCATCGGACTGCATCAATAATTAAAGTTAATTGGTGACCTTTTTCATGGCCGTAAACTGTAAGTGCATAACTTAAAGCCTGAAAGTTAAAGAACTGGAAATATCGAAGGTTAAAGTTAAGCTAAAGTACTGTGCCCTATTTACACGGGTACATGTTGGTCCTTACGAACTACGGATCAGTTCTATGAACGAGCTGTCCAAAAGTGGATTTTTTACTGTTTGTGTCATTAAGGGGGAGATTACTGTGGCAAGTAAGTGAGCAAGATACGACGTTCAGGGTTCGTACTTACTTTGTACTTTGGGGAATTGACGACGACTTGTGTCAGTGTAAACTAACAAGCCATCTCCAAGGAACAACAAGGTCGTAAGTGCTTCGAACTGACAGTGAATTTAAATATTTTGTAAACTTGAAAGTTAATGGCCACAGTTTCTCAAAAGTCACAACGCAGTGAAAATTGACTTTTTTATTTGACATTGGTATTTCATCGAAGTTCTGGTTTGAGTTTTTACAATGAGTCAAGACAGCAAGTTGACGAAAGTCTCTGTCGAGGACGATGAAAATTCTAAAGTGAAATTCCACGGACGGACTGAAACCAGTCAGCATAGTTTGGGATTAGGAGACATTGCGGCGAAGGGAATGTCTGACGTTCTCAAGGTGGCTAAAGAGGAAGAATTAAGACGGCAGAGTTCCCGAACAAACAAAGGACAGCCATCATCTAAGTTTGGAGAATGGGCTAAGGGAGCTGGAGCACGTTATGGATATACTTCAACTCCAGCACCAGGACATTCTAAGTCAAAACCAAAGGCTGAGTTAAATGATGGCAATTTGAGTCTCAAGTCCGATGCCAGTCAGCATTCGTTGGAACGTAACTCATAGCGGCGTAAGAGGGAATTAGAGCTAGAGCTGCTAAAATTGAAAACTTTGAAGGAGGCTCAAGAAATTTTAAAGCAACAAAATGTTAAACCTGAAGTGCCATGTAAAGTTAATGATGGCAATGCTAGTGTTGTGTCTAGAAGATCGCATGTCTCAAATTCCAGTTTTGCTGAACAGCTGAAGATGAAAGCTGAAGTGGATGCCCAGGAAGAACTGTTGCGAATTCAAGAGGAGGAAGATAATTTCAAACTCCAGCTCAAGCAACAACAAATCGAACAACAGAAGGCGCTGATTCAGTCAAAGTTAAAGCTGGAAAAGGCCAAAATTGACAATGAGTTTAGGTCACAAGCTGGATCAAGTGAGTGTAGCTCAACATACTCTCTGTCTAATATTAATTCTGAGGAGAAAGTTGAATCGTGGCTGGGTACCCTACCTAAACGTGATGGCCATTCAATTCATTCCTCAAACAAAAGGGAAAATGAACACAAGATACCAAGAGCTGTAAGTCCAGCCTCAGGAAATTCTGTAAATGATGCTGTGGCTTCTGTCGTTCAAAGTGCTATGGATCAAAGAAGGGAAATGAAGCACTTAATAACCCGACAGTCTCTTTCCAAGGACTTGCCATCATTTTCGGGTAATCCTTTAGAATGGCCTACCTTTATTTCAGTCTACCGTCAAACAACAGCATCGTGTGGCTTTACGGATGAAGAAAACATCAGCCGTCTTCAAAAGTGTTTGGTGGGAAGAGCCAAGAAGTCGGTGCAGGCTCTACTCATTAGCTATATCAATGTGAATAAAATTCTTCGGACTCTGGAACGACGATTTGGCCGGTCTGAAGACATTGTAAGGTCTCTCATTGCTGAAGCCAAGTCTCTACCCTCTATTAAAGAGGAGAAGCCAGAGACTATTTTGGACTTTGCAGATTCTGTAAGAAATTTGGCAACAACAATGGTGGCGTTGAAGTCTGATGGCCATCTTCTTAATCCTCAACTTCTAGAAGAAATGGTGGCTAAACTTCCTACATCATTTAGACGGGACTGGGGAAAGTTTTTGAGCCGTAAGTCAACTCCTATTAAATTGACAGATTTTTCTAAATGGTTGGACCGGGAGGCAGACGGTGCGAGCTTCATTTCCACCCCTACCTACGCCCCGCCCACTAAAAGGGTGGAGAAGGGAAAGCCAATAAAGTCGGAGGCGGTGTTTGCTACCACAGATGAAGATGGAGAAAGTGAAGGGAGTGAAAATAGTTCAGCGTTAGTCAAGTCAAATAAAGTGAACAATAATGGCAGTGGTGATGAGAAAGCTAAACCAAAGTGCCTGTTCTGTGACAAAACTAATCATGGAATTTCAAAGTGTTTTGCTTTCTCCAAGTTAAGCCAGGACGACCGGTGGAAATGGGTAATGGAGACCAAAGTGTGCTTTGGGTGTCTACAAAAAGGTCATCAGAAGCAGAACTGCAAGTCAAAGATTAAGTGTCAAGTTCAGGACTGTAAGAGATGGCATCATACACTTTTACATGAGAGCCCCAAGCTGGAGGACAAGTCAAAGGAGGAGAAAACTGAAGAAGAAGGTCAGAATTCAGTCAGCCATGTCATTAATTCTAATTCTGTTTTCCTTAAAATTCTTCCAGTCACACTTGTGGGTCCTCGTGGTAGTCTGGACACGTTTGCCTTGTTGGACGAGGGGTCAACAATAACTCTGATGGACTCTGCAGTAGCTCTAAAATTGGGACTTGAGGGCGAGGTCAGTCAGTTTCCATTCCGCGGAGTCAATTTGGGGACTCAGCAGCGTTGTGCCTCTAGGAGAGTGGATCTCCAAGTCAAGTCATCGGAGGAGGAGTGCCATAATTTAAAAAATGTGCAAACCATCAATGACTTGGAGCTTCCTGTCCAGTCTCTCACTTTAAGTCAAGTTTCTCGATGGCAGCATCTTCAGTCAGTAAAAGTGGAGGGGGTTTGGGGGGCAAGACCTACTATCCTTATTGGGCAGGACCATTGTGACCTTGTGGTGAGCCGTGAAGTGGTGTCGGGACCGGCGAATGCTCCTGTTGCATCGCGAACAAGGTTGGGTTGGGTCATTCATGGGCCAGACTCCGGAGCGTCACGTCAAGATGGCAATTTTTCATTACACATATTTCACACGGGTCGGGAAATTGAGAAAGTTGTGGATGTAGAAATGTCAGTGGAGTTGCCATCGGGGAGAGGAGTAAATGACCACCCACTAAGTGTCAATGTAGGGTGTCAGTGGAAAAGTGGGCCGAGTTTCCTACGTGATCGGGAGAGTGAGTTGTCAACGGTTGTGAGAAAGTCAGCAAAATTTGTGACTGTTGGTAAAGTAAGACTGAAAGTGGGACGTCAGATGGCCATAAGGTACTTTGGGGGCGATCGGTCTGATGTGACAAGGGACTGGGGCATAATTTGGACGAAGCCTTGGATGAAAAGGTATGTTTGGAATTTACAACTTCAATGTAAAGTGCCTATTTCGTTGAAGTTCAAGTTATTGCCATCGGTCAGATTTTAAAGTCACTCTATTTGGTCTCATCAAGTCTCATGGCATCGGTGTCGGCAGCGGAATTGCAGTTTCTCACATTCTCGGTGTATTATTGTACTTCAAAAATTGTGTCAAGTATTTATGGGGACATGTGGGGATAGAATTTGGACTGGGAACAATATTCGTCCATTGGGATGCCGATATGTGAAATGGAACTTGAGTGATTTGCTTTCTGCGTCCTTGGAATGTGATGGCCATGTGAGCAAGTGTCGCCTTGAGTTCAGAGTCGTGCGGAGTCGGGGTCGATTGAAGATTGCTTGTGTGGACTTATCAAGGACATTTGTTAGTCGAGCTTTGAACATTCGGGAAAATTCCGGACTGACTACACGATTGCCGTACTGTTTCGGGATTAGTTGGAAAGCGAATTGTCAGTGGATTTTCTTGGGTTGGATTTACTGGACAGGGCCGTCAGAAAATAAGTTCTTGGATTACGGCGTTATTGTCATCACTTGGAGGTTTCTTCATCTGCGACGATTTTGGACGATGGCAGTCTGCATTCGAAGCGGTGGAAAAATGCTGGTTCTTAAAGAATGGATTGGCCGGGCATGTCGTCACTCTTCAGTCTTCAAGGACTACGTCGAAAAGGTTTGGAAGATCGCTCAGCTAGATGTTTGTGCTGAAGAAACGGGTTCTCCAGACGGGGGGAAGAATGTTGCTGAGCAATCAGATGCAGAGTTGGAGAATGGCGACAGAAGGCCATCTTTATGTTGAATTTTGAATTATTTACTTATTTCTATGTGTGTATGAATTTATGGCATTTTTGGAGGAATTTAAGTCGTAGAAGGAAATTGAAAAAGCCATGTGTTTAAATGTAAAGTGTAAAACGTCCGAATTTCGTATTTGTGGCGTTGTGTGTTAGGGAATGGGAATTCGGGAAGGTTCTGGATTGTCTGTGTGTAGGTATGGAGGGACGTGGTTTTTCTTCGTAAGTTCAGTCTCACGGCGGACACGGACAGGAACGGACACAGAAATAATATCGTCCCAAAGTTTGATTTTAATCTGAGTTTGTTTGTGATTGACGAGATTGCTGTCTTCTCTCAATCACTGATTAATGTATTAAGTGTTCGATTGATTGGTGTGAAAGATAAATAAATAGTTAGTTTTAATTTTATTATCTAAAATTCCGTGAGACCCGTAGTCTGACCCACTACGTATGTTTTGTTCTATCGTGCATCTTACTAACTAAAGGAAATGGCCATCGCATCGGACTGCATCAATAATTAAAGTTAATTGGTGACCTTTTTCATGGCCGTAAACTGTAAGTGCATAACTTAAAGCCTGAAAGTTAAAGAACTGGAAATATCGAAGGTTAAAGTTAAGCTAAAGTACTGTGCCCTATTTACACGGGTACAATTATTATAACCATTATGACCGAGATCTAAAATACCTGTGTTCCACTACACTCTCCTGCTCGACCCTTTCTTCGTGCGCTTCTTCGATCACTGCGGTCTGTAATTATCACCCTTTTTCGTGATATATTATTAAGTAAAATAAAATATTATATTTCAGTATATACAGTAAACATGAACTATTTCAGGATTTTTTGTAACCACTTATGGTATTTTTCTCACAACGAAGGTATTTAACTTTCATTACATGCAGAGGGACAGTATGAATATTATGCCGCCCGCAATATTTGTAACATACATAAATGATCTCGTTTATCAAAACTATTGCTACCTAATTTACATCGATCTGTAACCCTTTGAGTTCGATTGTTATGTATCTTTTGTGCTAGAAGGTATCTGACTGTAGGTCCAAATTAAGTTACCATTTAATTAACTATTTTAATTAACTTCTAGCTTCAAAATAAATATTTTGGGGTAATACGCATCAAAATAAATGAGCTGAGAGCGATTTCTGTTTATACTTTCCTGCGCGCGGGAAAAATGATGGTGACGTTACGCGTGAAGAGAAAAGCACAGTTGAAACTATAAATGCAAAAAAGTATTGTCGAAGCATTTGCTGAGAAAGAGAAAAGCATAGTGATGTTGATGAGCATACTCTAAACGGGCCTAATTACATGTTTTTGACAAAGATCAAAATTTTCAATTTATACTTTTTAAAGATATATATATATTAATATTAATATTAGATATTATATATATATATTTTATGTTTGTAGGTAAATTAGTTTTTACAATAATTCATTTAATTTAAAAATTAATGTCGTAATAAATGTGGACAAGATATTATTTTTTAATAGATTTTGATAATATTTGAAAAAGCAAATAATTAAATTTTCTTGAAAAGAAGCTCCGCCAAAGGATTTCCGTTGTTCCAAATACTGTGAAAGTGAAACTGAACCCCTGACGCCTCCAACGACTCGTCCTTTGGATTGTCCTCTTGGTACTGTGCAATGTTGTTAGGTCCCTGTAATTTAAACCAAAGAAAAGCCCTGTTCTTATTTAATGTGAGAGACTGTACATAAACGGATAAGCTAATGGTCGCCACTAAATTGCATAATCGACTTACTACATACCCACATTCTATTGTGGTTACACAAACCTGCAATTTTTATGAGCTAATGTTATTTTATTTATATTGCTTTTTCTAATATTACCTTCAAACTGAAATATATTATGTCATAATGATTTCCCCAAAGGCCGTAGGTTGTACTAGATTCCACTACAATGGGCTCGTCCAATAGAAAATGAAAGATTTTCCCTTCTCGTGCAAAACTATTTTTCGTAAACGTCCCACTGTCAAACGTATAGGAACAATTAACAATTCTCATAATTTTGACAGTGACCTCGAAGTTTGCGTCTGCATCGATGGGCCCCAAGAAACCAAATCCAAGCAGCGAAATCTTCTCATTCACCTGAAAACTAAATGAAAATTAATTGGAGATTATAATTACAAACAACTGAAGTTGAAGTTTTGATAATAAACTAATTTCTGCAGTTAAGGTGGATCACTTTTGAACTGTGTTAATTATTTTAAGCTGTGTGTCTGATTAGTGCAAAATATAAATAGATTTTTCAAGCCATCCCTTAACATGGACTGTAAATGTTACTTTGCAGAATTGCATCACATGAATTTAGATTTGCAAAAAAAAACTCAGAAGATGCAGTAGCACTAACCTTCGACCACGCTGATTGCCATCACACACAAACCACGGATTGGTTGTTAATTTGAATTGTGGGGGCAACAAAAGAACTGAGCATCTAGATGAGGAACTTCTGTTGGTTACTACTCTGCAGTTGGTTTTAAACGAAAGCTGAGTCATTTCGGTTTCTTCTATGAAAGTAAAAATGTTATTACAATCTTAAGTTACCTTATTCTTAATAAAAAACTCCAAAAAGTGCAGTCCAAATTTTGTAATTTTTATAACTTGGTAAATTCAAAGCCTAAATCTAAACTTACTTTTCCTCAATATTTGACGCTATGAATTAGAAAATGGCCAGCTGCTCATCTCGGTTTAATACATTCTTTTTGAACTTGCAAACTTTGGTAAATTCTTCCGTGGTCATTATCGGGAATCGGATTTGAAATAAACAGGTGCCAAGAACTTGGCGGTAGTTCTCTCCCGTGGATAAATTGAATGCAACTCTGGGTCAGTCGCCTGCCATACGTCAAGTAGCAACACAAATAAATAGGGAATGATAAGATAATTGAATTAGTTTATTGTGCTCGAATTTCTCGAACCCCATAATCAATCACTACCTGTATTTCCCTATTAGGGATCGACCACAAAGGATGTCACACGTAAACTCAATTGGCTTACTTGGCTCCTGATGACACTCCATGTTAATCATGGTCAATTAATCAGTGGTGAAGCTGACGATCCTAGCTAGGGTTCTAAAAATGGGAATTATTACATGACATCATATATGAACGATCCCTAAGTATATGAAGCTTTTGGCTGTAGTGATTCCTACATGAACTTTATGAAATACTTATCTCGTTGCTTATTATTGACTGTTTGAAATTTGATTAATCATCAATAAGGCGATCCGTAAAAAACAATATTTTCTTGTGGTTAAAGTTTAAAAATGGCACATTTCCAATTTCAAGCAGAATTTTGGTCTATTCATTTGAATGCTTTTGACAATATCAAAATTTTTGATGACACGCTTTAAGGAATAATATGTTTTAAACGTTTGTGAGTAAACAGTCCAATGAAAATTAGTTTTTACAATAATTTAGTTACATTTAAAAACGTACAATAATTTATTGTTTAAATTTAAAAATTATGTCGTAATACATTTTGAAGTCAAGTTAATAAAATTTGAAAAAGCAAAGGTTCATATTTTCTTGAAAAGAAGCTCCGCCAAAGGGCATCCAGTATTCCATTCCCTGCCAAGATGAAACTGAACACCTGACGCCTCCAACGACTCTTTCTTTGGATTGTCCCCATTGTACTGTGCAATGTTGTGGGGTCCCTGCAATTTAAACCGAAGAAAAGCTCTGTACTTATGTAATGAGAGGAAAAATAAACGGACAAGCTGATGAATGCCACTAAAATGCAGAATCGACTAACTACTCACATTCTATTGTGATTACACAGACATATGCTATCTACTCCAATTTTTATGAGTGAATGTTTGTATTGATTTCTCCAATATTACCTTCAAACTGAGCCATATTTCATATTGATTTCCCCAACGGTACAAGTCTTTACTGGATTCCACTACAATGGGCTCGTCAAATAAAAAATTAAACATTTTCCCTCTTGCAGCAAAAATATTTTTCTTAAACGTCCCACTGTCAAATGTGTAGGAACTATAAACCCATCTTCTAATTTGGACAGTGACCTCGAAGTTTGCGTCTCCATCGATGGGCCCCAAGAAACCAATTCCATGTAGCAAAATCTTTTCATTCACCTGAAAACTAAAAGCAAATTAATCGGAGATTTTAATCACAAACAACTATAAAATTGAATTTCAAATAATTAAATAATTTCTGCAGTTAAGGTGGCACACGTTTGAGCTGTGTTAATTATGTGAAGCTGTATCTGATAGGTAGAAAATAAATGCAAGGAAATTCAGTACTCAGAAGAAGGTACAATACTAACCCTTGATAACGTTGACTACTATTGCACACAAAGGAAGGAATTCTCGTTAATTTGTATTGTGGGGGCAACGAAAGAATTGAACATCCAGACGACGAGCTTGTGTTTACTTCTCTGTTGTTTGTGGTGATCTGAGGCGGTGCTTTTTCACTGACGGTTCCGTTAATTCTGTTTGGTTTTACTGCCACTCTGCAGTTGGTTTTAAACGGAAGTAGAGACGTGTCATAGCTCGTTCTGTGAAAGTGAAAAAGTTATAAGTAAGCATCTCAAGTTACTTTTCTAAATAGAATAACCACAAAAAGTGCACTCAAAACTTTAAAATTAGATTAACTACTTGAATTCAGCTTAAATCAAAACTCACTTTTCATCAGTAGTTGAACCAATGAATAAGAAAATGGCCAGTTGCTCATCTCCTGTTAACAAATTATTTTTGAACTTGCAAACCTTCGTGAATTCTTTGGTGGACATTTTCGGGAATCGGATTTGAAATAAACAGCCACCGAGAATTTCGCGGTAGTTCTCTCCTGTGGGTTCCAGTCCTTTTATTGTACACTGATTACCCGCCCATCTGAGTACATTAATTAAATAGATAATACATTATTACTGAAAATGTTTATTGACAAAACAATAAGTTTTTGAGAGCGGGACTTCAAAACAAATACCAACAAATACACAAATACAATACAAATACAAATACAATTGAATACCTGGTAGCGCACTTGAAGATTTTTTCTTCGTTCAATGAGATTTTTTCAAAAGAAAATACTGTTTCTAGGTTTTCTCGGGATATTTTTAGAAATTCATCCGTGTCTGAGTATTCAGCGAAAGATCTAATTTATTCAAATAATAATAAATTCGTTTTTACAATAGCGCATTTGTTTTTATAAATATTGGTGTGGGTGTGACTTGTAAGTTACTTACTGTATGAACGCATCGGCGGCCTCCTCCAAATTCTGAATCGCTTTCGTAATTTTGTATCGTCGGCAGAGGCCAAGTAAACTCAGCAAATTGTTCAGTGACAACTTCAAAGATTTCAGAGAATCCAAAGACCACGCATCCAGAATCAGCAGCTGTGAGCAAAACGATTACAATTTAACCACTCAATATTGCAATTTAAATATAACTTTACCTAAATCAACATGCAAGATATTAAGTAATTAGTTGTGGAGTGAAAATAAATTAATTCGCACGTTAACGAACAGCTGGAAAGCAGTGGGGTCAATATCCGGGAGTGGAATCCCGTTCTCATCGATCACCACTCCGTTTTCCCACTTTTCTTCAAATTCCGTCTCAAAAACTGGCGAAGCAGCCTTCAGAACAAATTTCACTGCTTCCACTTTTATTTGGTCTGGACCGACGCTGAAGGTGACGTCAAAGCTTTTCGGTTTTCGCCGCAGCAGATCTGCCATCTGCTCCCCGAGAGTTTTTATTTGTACTTGATTTGTGTTATTAGCCATTTTTTCAATTTTATGTAATTAGCAGGAATAATGAGTTAAGTCGCTGAGTGAATTTTATGTATCTTTGAAATTGGGTTTGGATTTGTAAATTATTAGTTTTTTTTTGGGGTTCACTTTTAGTGCACGGAGCTGAAATGAATCGAGCAGTAAACGACAGAGTCTCAAGTACATAGAAAAGGCAGTTTTTGGATTTATTTCTGAAGGTTATTTACACTGCGCACAGAGCAAAGGCGTATGACCGAAACTAAAAGGCTCACAGCTATTTACTTGAAATTCTATTTCTGTAGAGTTGGAATTATGAGTTGATACGTGGCACCCTTCACTTCACTATCAGCATCAATGACAGTTGTAATTTCAAATGTTTACTATACACAGCCACTTTTGTATTTAGTTTCTGTAGGAGCATCACACGGGTACGTGACCTTTGTGCAGACTGCAGTGGACGAAGCACTAAGCCCATGGTCAGGCGTACATATGTCAAACTGAGAGGTGAAAATACAGTGAGGTGCGTGCCTATTACCTTCTACGAATCAAAGATTAAAGCAAGTAAAGGAAATAATAAAACCATTTTGGGTTTAAAAAAACAAAAGCTATTTTTAACCGGTTAAAACTTGCTGAAACCAGCTGACACCTTCCAATCTATGTAAATGCGTTAAACAAAATCAAAATGACAGAAATGCTTTGTATGGTGATGTATGATGGTAGTCTCTTTTGACTAAAAGTACCAAGAACTTTTAGTGTGCAATGCCTGAAATTTACATTGGACACGTCACATGCAGCCGCCTGACAATGGGTCAAAGTGACTACTAAAAAGTTAGGATACGACTGATAATAAAATGAATGCAACTCTGGGTCAGTCGCCTGCCATACGTCAAGTAACAACACAAATAAAAAAAATTAACGATAGGATAATTAAATTAGTTTGTGGTGCCCCAAATCATCGAACCCCGTAATCAATCACTACCTGGTTCTCCCAATTAGGGATCGTCCACAAATGATGTCATACGTAGGGTCAATTGGCTTACTTGGCTCCTCTTAAACATGGTCATTTCAATCAATGGTGAAGCTGACGATCATGGAGTAATGAAATGGAGATTATTCCTTGCCGTCATTTATGGACGCTCCCTTATGTGATTTTAAAACCAGCTTAAGGTTTTAAAGGAAAACCCCTCATTGCAATTGAACTTTATTTGGAAGCATATTATTGAATAGCGTTTACCATTTCTAGCCAAGGCCAAATAATTTGTAAATCTGTGTTTGTATGTCATCAATGTTGTGTGTGCTGCAGCCAAATCGACAAAAAGAATAAATTATTATTTAAAAAAAAATCACTGTACCGTCTGGGAAGATCCAAACTGATTTATATTCAAATTTTGCAGAAAACAAAATACCTAAACACTAAACCATGTACATACAAAAAAAATCAAGGTCCTAAAAGCATTTACATAAATAGAAATGCACATTCCAAAAAAATGTAAATGCGACGGCTACAAGTACAATGGTAGGCTTTCATAAATCCAGTCGGCTATGGTTAAAGATAACCATTTGCGGAATACTTAAGTACAGGACGTCAAGGAGGTCATAACGTCCTACTTCGATGTTAAGATGACATCATTTATGAACGATCCCCAACTATGTGAAACTTTTAGTTGTAGTGATTCCTACATGAGCTTTAGGAAATACTTATCAGTTATAAATACTACAGTGTTCCTAATTATTTACTGTTGGAAATATGATTAAGGCCATGCGTCAAAACAACAATCATTTCTCGTGACTCGTGGTTAAAGAATCAAAATGGCACATTTCCAATTTAAAGCAGAATTTTGATCTATTTGGTTGTAGGATTATTCCTACCCAGACTTTTCCTACCCGGACTATTCCTACCCGGATTATTCCTACCCGGACTTTTCCTACCCGGGCTTTTCCTACCCACGACCAAACCTAGGACTTTTCCTACCCACGTGCAAAAAAAGAAACTACACATTGCGCAAAGATATACCCACAAAATACAACGTTATTACCTATATCTTTCGCTGTTCTTTCGTCCTTTATCAATTCATGTAGATTATATATTATATGCAATACTTTTGAGTGTTGTCTTACACCATCTTTTTCAATTTTAATGTTAGGGATAGTTTACGTAAATTAACATAATTGATTAAAGACAATAGTCGCTATTATTAATAAAAACTTATTTAAATGAAGTGTTAAGGGTCCCTCAGTAGTAATTATAAGTTACTATGAGAGGTGCTTGGCTAATATGAGAGGTACTATGTATAATGTAATATGAATGACTGTATGACTGATTGAGTGAGTGAACGGTAGAGTGTAGTAAGTAATAGTAGACAGTGTAACAGTGATAAGTGTTTATTACGGTATGGTTTACTGGGACAAGTATGTCCGTCTCACTTAAGAGTTGGTACTACACTCATGAGACTAGTGTGTGGAAGGAGCTGAGCCTCCCTCCGTCTCATACTTCCTATTGACATTACATTGAATGATAACAATAACATTACTATTAGGACATCGTATGCACGATGCCCTAACAGAAGTATTAATTCTTAAATTAGTAAGAATTTAATACACTAGTGTGACACTGCCGCGTTGTTACGGTACACTCATAAATAGTAATACTTGTTTTTTGTTTCATGGTCATGGGTAGGAAAAGTCCTAGGTAAGGTCGTGGGTAGGAAAAGTCCGGGTAGGAAAAGTCCGGGTAGGAAAAATCCGGGTAGGAATAGTCCGGGTAGGAAAATTCCGGGTAGGAAAAGTCCGTTTACCGATCTATTTAATGACATGTTTTTGACAAGATCAAAGTTGTCTATGTATACGCTTTAAGGATTAATGTTTTGAATGTTTGTGAGTGAACAGTCTAATGAAAATTAGTTTTTACAATAATTTAGTTACAATTAAAAACTTACAATAATTTATTGTTTAAATATAAAAATTATGTTGTAATACATTTTGAAGTCAAGTTAATAATATTTGAAAAAGCGAATGTTCAAATTTTCTTGAAAAGAAGCTCCGCCAAAGGGCATCCATCATTCCATTCCCCACCGAGATAAAACTGAACACCTGACGCCTCCAACAACTCGTACTTTGGATTGTCCCCTTGATACTGTGCAGTGTTGTGGGGTCCCTGCAATTTAAACCGAAGTCGAAGAAAACCTCTGTACTTATGTAATGAGAGGAAAAATAAACGGACAAGCTAATGAATGCCACTAAAATGCAGAATCGGCTAACTACTCACATTCTATTATTTGGTGTCGCAGACATGCAATCTACCCCGATTTTTATGAGTTATTGTTTATATTGCTTTTTCCTATATCACCTTCAAACTAAAAATTATTTCATGATCATCTCTCCAAGAGCCGTAGGTTGTACTGGATTCCACTGCAATGGGGTCGTCCAATAAGAAATGAAAGATTTTCCCTTTCGGAGCAAAAATATTTTTCGTAAACGTCCCAATGTCAAATGTGTAGGAACTATTAACCCATCTTCTAATTTGGGCAGTGACGTGGAAGTTTGCGTCTCCATCGATGGGCCCCAAGAAATAAAATCCAGTCAAAATTTCGTAATTTTACAGCTACGTATGTAAATTCAGTTTAAGTATAAACTCACTTTTCATCAATAGTTGACCCAATGAATAAGAAAATGGCCAGCTGCTCATCTCCTTTTAAAAGATTCTTTTTTAACTTGCAAACTTTGGTAAATTCTTCGAAGGGCATCGTTGGGAATCTTATTTCATAGAAACAGGCGCCGAGAACTTCGCGGTAGTTCTCTTATGTGTGGGCTCCAGTTTTTTAATTGTACACTGACTACTTGCCCATCTGTTTTAAATAAATTAATTAGGAAAAAAATCATTAAAAAAAGAAACTATTTATTGATACAGCAATTATTATAGTTTTTGAAAATGGTACTTCAATAGTTCAATACAAAGACAAACACATACCTGGCAGCGACCTTGAAAATTTTGCTTTCGTTCAATGGGAGGTTTTTAATAGAAAATACTGTTTTCAGGTTTTCTCGGGATATTTTTAGAAATTCATCCGTGTCTGCATATTCGGCGAAAGATCTAATTTGTTTAAAAAATAAAATTGGTTTATAAAAATAAATATATGAAATAAAACGCATGTTTTTTCATACATGTTGGTGTAGGTATGACTTGTATGTACTCATTGTATGAAAGCATCGACTGCCTCCTCCAAATTCACAATCGCTTTCGTGATTTCGTATTGTCGACAGAGGCCAAGCAAACTCAACAAAGTACAAAGTGTTCGGCGACAACTTCAAAGATTTTAGAAAATCCACTGACCACGCGTCCAGAATCAGCAGCTGTGAGCAGAACGATTACAATTTTAACTCTCAGTATTGCAAGTTAAATATATAAATAGAATTAAATTAATATGCAAAATATTATTTTAATATTTATAGAGTGTAAAATAAATTGACACGCACGTTTACGAAGAGCTGGAAAGCTGTGGGGTCAATGTCCGGAAGTGGAATCCCGTTCCCGTTCATCACAACTCCGTTTTCCCAATTTTCCTCAAATTCCGTCTCAAAAACCGGCGAAGCTGCCTTCAGAACGAATTTGACGGCTTCCACTTTTATTTTGTCTGGACCGACGCAGAAGGTGACGTCAAAGTTTTTCGGTTTCCGCCGCAGCAGATTCGCCATCTGCTCCCCGAGAGATTTTAGTACTTGATTTGAGTTACTAGCCATTTCCCCTCTTTTATTTAATTAGCAGGTATAAATAGTTGAATCGCTTGTTGATTTTTATAAAGTTTTAAAATTATGTTCAGATTTGCATATTTTTATTTATTATTTTTAGGGTTTAATTTTAATGCACGTAATTGAATTTAACTCAGTGTTTAACAGCAAAGTTCAAGTGCGTCAATGGCAGTTTTTGAATTTATTGGTTAAGGTAATTTACACTGCGCACAGAGGAGAGGCATATGACGGAAACTAAGTGGCTTACAACTCTATCACTGGTAAAAATATGACAAACTGCTGGTCAGTCGTCTGGCATTCGTCAAGTGGCAAGAAAAATAAATAGGGAATGATAAGATAACTGAATTAGTTTGTTGTGCACCAGCTCATCGAATCCCAAAATCACTCACTACCTGGATTTCCCTATTAGGGATCGTCCACAAATGATGTCCCATGCAAGTTCAATTGGTCTACTTGGCTCCTGATGATATTCCATGTTAAACACATGGCCATAATCAATAGTGAAACTGATGGTCGTAGAGTTCTAAAAATGGAGATTATTCCATGACGTCATTTATGGACGCTCTCTCATGTGATTTTAAAACCAGCTTAAAGTTCTACGGGAAAACCCTTCTAAGTAAGTATATTGCTACTGAACTTAATTTGCAACCATATCATTGAATAGCCTAACATGTCCTGCCAAGGCCAAATAATTTGTAAATCTTTGTTTGTCTTTGTATGTAATCATTATTGTGTGTGCTGCAGCCAATTCGACAAAAGAAAACTAGGTATATTATTTTTTTAAATCGCTGTATCGTCTACGAAGATCCAAACTGATCCATATTTAAATTTTGATGAAAACAAAATAATACCTAAACCATCTGCAAAATAAATCAAGATCCTAAAAGCATTTAAATACTAAAACTTGAAATGCACATTTCAAAAACATGTACATAAATGCGACGGCTACGAGTACAACGGTCACTATAAGCTTTTAAATACCCAGTCGGCCGTGCTGTGGTTAAAGATTACCATTTACGAAATGGTTAAGCTGATGCCGACAAAGAGGTCCTACCGTTTTAAAAATTGGTATGTTTCGATAACATTATTTATTACCGATCCCGGATTATGTAAAGCTATTACCTGCAGTGATTCCAACATGAACTTTTATGAAATACTTATCGCTTATATATACTATAGTGTTGCTAATTATTTACTGTTTGAAATATGATTAAGGCGATCCGTACAAAAAACAATCATTTCTCGTGATTAAAGAATCAAAATCGCACATTTCCAATTTAAAGCAGAATTTTAATCTATTTAATTACATGTTTATGACAAGATCAAAGATTTCTATGTACACCCTTTAAGGATTAATACATTCCAAATGTTTGTAAGTAAACCGCTTAGTGAAATTTAATTTTCACAATAATTTAGTTACATTATAAAAAATTACAATAATCCTTTAAATATAAAATTAATGTCGTAATAGATTTAGACGAGATCCTATTTTTTAATAAGGTAATATTATTCAAAAAAACGAATGTTCAAATTTTCTTGAAAAGAATCTCCGCCAAAGGATTTCCATTGTTCCAAGAACTGTGAAGGTAAAACTGAACACCTGACGCCTCCAACGACTCGTCCTTTGGTTTGTCCACTTTATACTGTGTAATGTTGTTAGGTCCCTGTAATTTAAACCGAAAAAAATCCCTGTACTTATTTAATTAATAGTGAGAAGGAAAATAAAAGGATGAGCGAATGGATGCATAACTAAAATACATAATGGACTAACTACCCACATTATATTTTGATTGATACACATGCAATCTACTGCGATTTTTATGAGGTAATGTTTATATTGCTTTTTCAAATATTACCTTCAAACTGAAAAGTATGTAATAAAAATCTGCCCAAGAACCGTAAGTTTTACTGGATTCCACTACAATGGGCTCGTCCAACAAGAAATGAAACATTTTTCCTTTTGAGGCAAAAACATTTTTCCTCAACATCCCACTGTCGAATCTGCAGAGACCATTAGCATATCTCCTAATTTGAACGGTGACCTCGAAGTTTGCGTCTCCATCGATGGGCCCCAAGAAACCGATTCCATGAAACGCAATCTTCGGATTCACCTGAAACCTAAAATCAAATTAATTAAGTATTTTAATTACAAGCAACTGAAGTTCAATTTTAGATAAGGCCATTGCGAATAAAATCCTTTTTAAACCAACTTCTGCAACTCAGATGGGAAACTTTCGAACTTCCCTAATTATGTTAAGCTGTGTCTAATTACACAGTAGAAAATATAAACATCATTTTTCTAGCCACCCTCGAGCATGGTTTGTAAATTTTATGTTGCAGAATTGCATCTCATGAATTTAGATTTGCACAGAAACTCTCTAGTCAGAAGATGTAGTACTAACCATCGACCACGTTGACTGCCATTACACACAAAGGGTGGACTGGTCGTTAATTTGTATTGTAGGGGCAACGAAAGAACTGAACACTCAGGTGAGAAACTTGTATTTGCTTTTGCTTCTCTGCTGTTCGTTGTAATCTGAGGCATTGCTTTTTCACTGACGGTTCTCTTGGGTTTTACTGCCCGTCTGTGGTTGGTTTTGAACGGAAGCCCAGTCTTGTCATAGTTTGTTCTGTGAAAAAGTTAAAAGCATCTTAAATTACTTTTCAAAATTACACCAAAAAGAAAACTCAAACATTAACAAAATTAAAACTATGTAAATTCAACTTGAAACAAAACTCACTTTTCATCAATGTTTGACGCTATGAACAAGAAAATGGCCAGCTGCTCATCTCGGTTTAAAAAATTCTTTTTGAACTTGCAAACTTTGCCAAACTCTTCCGTGGACATTGTTGGGAATCGGATTTGAAATAAACTGCCCCCGAGAACTTCTCGGAAGTTCTCTCCAGTGGATTCCAGGCTTTTTATTGTACATTTTTTACTCGCCCACCTATTTGAAATGAATTAATTAGGACAAAAAAATTATAAAAAAAAAAATATTTATTACAAAAGCAATAAGTTATTTAAAGTGGGACAATACAAAACATAGACAATTAAATTATTGGCAGCGCACTCGAAGGTTTTGCTTTCGCTTAATGGGATTTTGTCTGAAGAAAATATTGTTTCCAGGTTTTCCCGGGATATTTTCAAAAATTCATCCGTGTCTGAGTATTCGGCGAAAGATCTAGTTTTTTCAAATAATCAAATTCATTTTTACTCTAACGCATGTTTTGTTCATGAATTTTGGTGCAGGTATGACTTTAAAGTTACTCACTGTATAAAAGCATCGACTGCCTCCTCCAAATTCTGAATCGCTTTCGTTATTTCGTATCTTCTACAGAGGCCAAGTAAATTCAACAAATTGTTTGGTGATATATAACTTCAATAATTTTAGAGAATCCAACGACCACGCATCCAGAACCAGGAGCTGTGAGCAGAACGAAGTTAAGTTTAAATAGTTGAACTTATTACAATTTAAACTCGCAAAAAAATTTAAAATTGCAAAATAAATATGAATCGACCTAAATTACTATGCAAAATACTATGTAATTAAATATACAGTAGAATTTGAATTAACACGCACGTTTACGAAGATCTGGAAAGCTGTGGGGTCAATGCCCGGCAGTGGAATCCCGTTTCCGTCTGTCACAACTCCGTTTTCCCACTTTTCCTCAAATTTCGTCTCAAAAAAAAACAGGCGAAGCTGCCTTTAGAATAAATTTGACGGCTTCCACTTTTATTCTGTCGGGACCAACGCTAAAAGTGACGTCAAAGTTTTTCGGTTTCCGCCGCAGCAAATCCACCATCTGCTTCCCTAGAGATTTTTGTACTTGATTCGAGTTATTAGCCATTTTTCCTATTTTATGTAATTAGCAGAAATAATTAGGTGAATCGCTAACTGAACTTTATGTATCTTTTGAATGAGGTTCAGATCTTTGTGTATGTTTTCACTTAATATTTTTTGAGTTCACTTTTAGTACACGGAACTGAAACTAATCGAATACTAAACAACAGAGTCTCAAGTGCTCAGAAAAGGCAGTTTTTGGATTTCTTGCTGAAGGTAATTTCCACTGCGCACAGATGACAGAGGAAAGGCGTATGACCGAAACTAAAAAATGCTTACGGCTATTTACTGGAAATTCTATTTGTGTAATGTTGGAACTTCTCTGTGAATACGTGGCACCCTTCACTTCGCTATCAGCATCAACGACAGTTTCAATTTCAAGAGTCAACTATGCACAGCCACTTTTGTGTTTAGTTTCTGTAGGAGCATCACGCGGGTGACCTTTGTGCAGTGGACGAAGCACGAAGCCCAAAGACATGCATTTGTTAATTCGACTTAACTAAAAATAAAGTTAGGTGCGTAGTTAATACCTTCTAAGAATCAAACATTAACGCAAGGGAAGGGGATAATGGAATCATTTTTTTTTGGTTTAGAGAATCTATAACTGGTTTTAACTGGCTGAAACTGACTGAAACTAGCTGACACCTTCAAACCTATTTAAATATTGGGACCAAATAAAAATGAAAAAAATGCATTTTATGGGGCAACTCAATTAAATTAGTTTGTTGTCCTCCAATTTATCGAATCCCATATTCACTCACTTCACTACCTGGATTTCCCTATTAAATATCGTCCACAAATGATGTCACAGGCAAGGCCGATTGGCCTACTTGGCTCCTGATGACACCCCGGGTTAAACATGGTCATTTAATCAATGGTGAAGTTGACGATCATAGAGTAATAAAAATGGAGATTGTTTCTTGTGATTGAAAAAACAAAATGGCACATTTCTGATTTAAAGAAGAATTTTGATCTATTTAATTAAATGTTTTTGACAAGTACAAAATTTTCTATTTCCACGGTTTTAGGGTAATGTTATAAATATATTTGCGATTAAACATCCGAATAAAAATTAGTTACTACCTATTCACATAACTTTGTTTACAATAATTTAGTTGCATTTAAAACAATAAAATAATTCATTTAATTCAAAAAATAATGTAAATCAGATTACGAACAGATTCTACTTTTTAATAAGTTAATATTTGAAGAAGCGAATGTTTAAATTTTCTTGAAAAGAAGCTCCGCCAAAGGATTTCCGTAGTTCCAAGAACTGTGAAGGTAGAACTGAACACCTGCCGCCTCTAAAGACTCGCTCTTTGGATTGCCCACTTTGTACTGCGAAGTGTTGTTGGGTCCCTGGAATTTAAACGGAAGAAAAGCTCTGTACTTATGTAATGAGCGGGAAAATAAACGGATGGTCGCCACTATAATGCATAATCGACGAACTACACACATTTTATTATTTGGTTACACAGACATGAAATCTACTGCGATTTTTATGACCTAAAGTTTATATTGCTTTTTTCTACATTACCTTCAAGCTGAACCATATTTGATAACTATATCCCCAAGGACCGTGGGTTGTACTAGATTTTACTCCAATGGGCTCGTCCAATTTGAAATAAAAGTTTTTTCCTTTTGGGGCGAAAATATTTTTCTTAAACGTCCCACTAGTAAACGCGCAGTAACCATTAACATATATTACAATTCTGACAGTGACGTGAAAGTTTGCGTCTCCATCGATGGGCCCCAAGAAACCGAATCCATGCAGCGAAATCTTCTGATTTACCTGAAAATTAAATGCAAATTAATTAGGGATTTTAATCACAAACAACTAAAGTTAAATTTTAGATAATAAACTAATTTCTGCAGTCAAAGTGTCACACTTTTGAGCTGTGTTAATTATGTTAAGCTGTGTCTGATTAGTTGAAAATATAAATGCATTTTTTAAGCCACCCGTTAACATGGATTGTAAATGTGATTTTGCAGAATTGCATCACATGAGTTCTGATTTGCGAAGAAACTCACTAGTCAGAAGATACAGTACTAACCTCTGACAACGTTGACTACCATCACACACAAAAGACGGACTGCTCGTTAATATATATTTTGGGGGCAACGAAAGAACTGGGCAACCAGACGAAGAGTTTGTGTTTACTTCTGGGTTGTTTGTTATGATCTGATCAGGAGGTGCTTTTTCACTTACGGTTCTGATAATTCTGTTTGGTTTTACTGCCACTCTGCAGTTGGTTTTAAACGGAAGCTGAGTCTTGTCGTAGCTCGTTCTGTGAAAGTAAAAAAGTTATAAGCATCTCAAGTTACTTTCCATGTAAATAACCAGAAAAAGTGCAGTCAACATTTTGTAATTTTTATGACTTTGTAAATTCAGCTTAAATAAAAACTCACTTTTCATCAGTAGTTGACCCAATGAATAAGAAAATGGCTAGTTGCTCATCTACTTTTAAAAAATTTTTTTTGAACTTGCAAACTTTGGTGAATTCTTCAGTGGTCATTGTCGGGAATCGGATTTGAAATAAACACGTGCCAAGAACTTCGCGGTAGTTCTCTCTCGTGGGCTCCAGGTCTTTAATTGTACACTGATTACCCGCCCATCTGTTTTAAATACATTAATTAGAATATAAAACAAAGAAGATATTTATTGAAAAAGCAATAAGTTCTTGAAAGTGGGACTTAAAAACAAATACAATTAAATACCTGGCAGCGCAGTCGTAGATTTTGCTTTCGTTCAATGGGAGTTTTTCAATTGAAAATATTGTTTCCAGGTTTTCACGGGATATTTGCAGAAATTCATCCGTGTCTGAGTATTCAGCGAAAGATCTTATTTATTTAAATAAAAAAATTCATTTTGACAATAACGCACTTTTTGTTTACCAATAATGGTGTAGTTATGACTTGTATGTAACTCACTGTATAAAAATATCGACTGCCTCCTCCAAATTCTGAATCGCTTTCGTGATTTCGTAGCGTCGACAGATGCCAAGTAAATTCAACAAATTGTTCCGCGACAACTTCAAAGATTTTATAGAATCCACTGACCAGGCGTCCAGAATCAGCAGCTGTGAACAAAACAAAGGACATTCATTTTAAATAGTCAAGCATATTATTACAATTTTATCTCTCAATATGTACTTCAAATTAAATATAACTTCACTTAAATTAACATGCAAAATATTATGTACTTAATTATGAAGTATGAAATAAATTAACACGCACGTTAACGAACAGCTGGAAAGCGGTGGGGTCAATGTCCTGGAGTGGAATTCCGCTCACGTCTGTCACCACTCCGTTTTCCCAATTTTCCTCAAATTCTCGCTCAAAAACCGGCGAAGCCGCCTTGAGAACGAATTTGACGGCCTCCACTTTGATTTTGTCTGGACCAACGCTGAACGTTACATCGAAGTTTTTCGGCTTCCGCCGCAGCAAATCCGCCATCTGCTCCCCGAGAGTTTTTTGTCCTTGATTCGTGTTGTTAGCCATTTCTCTTGTTTTATGTAATGAGCAGGAATGATTAATTAAATCGTAGATTGAATTTTGCGTATCTTTCGAATTAGGTTCAGATCTTTGTGTATGTTGTCACTTAATATTTTTTAGGTTCACTTTAAGTGCACAGAATTAAAATTAATTTAGTAATAGGCAGCAGAGTCTCAAGTTTGTAGAAATGGAAGTTCTAGGATTTATTGCTAAAAGTAACTTACACTGTGCAAATGGGAAAGGCGTATGACTGAAACTGAAGGACTCCGGCTTGCATCTATTTCACTGGAAATTCTATTTCTGTAATGTTGGAACTTCTATGTAAATACGTGGCACCCTTCACTTCGCTATTAGCATCAACGACAGTTTCAATTTGAAGAGTTCATTATGCAAAGCAACTTTTCTATTTAGTTTCTGGAGGAGCATCACACGGGTGACCTTAGGCCAGTGGACGAAGCACGAAGCCCAAAGACTTTGGGCTTCATGCATTTGTTAATTAGACATTAAAAAATAAAGTTAGGTGAGTACTTTCTAACTAGTAAGGACCAAGCGGATGTATGGTGGTATTGGTGGTAGTCTGTATACCTAAAAGTGCCAGCAACTTTTAGTGTGCAATAACAGAAATGTACATTGGAACGTCACATGGAACCGCTGGAGAATGGGACAAAGTGACTACTAAAAAGGTTGGAAAGGATAACTAATAAATTGAATGCAACTGTGGGTCGGTCGCCTGGCACATAAATACATCAAGTAGCTCAAAGCAAATGAATGAGGAATGATTAGATAATTGAATTAGTTTATTGTGCTCCAATTTATCGAACCCCATTATCACTCACTACCCGATTTTCCGTATTAGGGAGCGTCCACAAATGGTGCCACAGGCAAAGTGAATTGGCCTACTTGGCTCCTGATGACGCCTTATGTTAAATATGTCATTTAATCAATGGTGAAGCTGACGATCTTAGAGTTCTAAAAATGGTAATTATTCCATGACGTCATTTATGGACGCTCCCTTTTGTGATTTTAAAACCAGCTTAAAGTTCTACGGGAAAACCTTGTTCCTGCATTTCTATTGAACTTAATTTAAAAGCACATTAACCTATGCCCTAAAATGTCCAGCCAAGGCCAAATAATTTGTAAATATATTAGAGCCAAATTGACAAAAGGATTAAATTATTATTTTAAAACAGTCACTGTATCGTCTGGGAAGATCCAATCTAATCCATATTCAAATTTCGCAAAAACAAATTACCTAAAACCTTAACCATCTACATAAAATCTACATACAAATAGAATCCAGGTCCTAAAAGCATTTCAATAGAAAAACTTGAAATGCACATTTCAAAAATATGTAATTGCGACGGCTGCAAGTACAACGGTAGACTTTTATAGATCCAGTCGGCCTCGGCCGTGGTTAAAGATAGCCATTTACTGAATGCTTAAGCTAATGACAACAAAAGGGTCATACCGTTTTAAAAATTAGGATGTTTCGATGACATCATGAATGAACGATCCATAACTATGTGAAGCTTTTAGCTGTATGATGATTCCTACCTGAACTTTATGAAATACTGATCGCTTATATATACCACAGTGTTGCTAATTATTTACTGTTTGAAATATGATTGAGGCGATCCGTGAAAAAAACAATCATTTCCCGGGATTGAAGAATAAAAATGGCACATTTCCAATTTAAAGCAAAATTTAGATCTATATAATTACATGCTTTTGACAAGATTAAAGTTTTCTATGTACACGCTTTAAGCAATATTATGTTTTAAATATATTTGTGAGTAAACAGCCCAATGGAAATGAGTTTTACAATAATTTAGTTACATCTAAACAATTACAATAATTCATTACAATTATTGTCGTAATAAATTTAAAAGAGATATTATTTTTTAACAAGTTAATAATTGAAAAATCGAATATTCAAATTTTCTTGAAAAGAAGTTCCGTCAAAGGGTTTCCTCTATTCCAGTAACTGCAAAGGTGAAACTGAACACCTGACGCCTCCAACGACTCGTGCTTTGGATTGTCCACTTTATACTGTGCAATGTTGTTGGGTCCCTGTAATTTAAACCGAAGAAAATCTCTATACTTATTTAATTAATAGTCAGACAGAAAATAAACGGATGAGCGAATGGATGCATAACTAAAATGCATAGTCGACTAACTGCCCACATTGTATTTTGGTTGGACAGACGCATACAATCTACTACGATTTTTATGAGTTCATGTTTATATTGATTTTTCCAATATTACCTTCAAACTGAACCATACTTGATAATAATCTCCCCAAGAGCTGTCGATTGTACTGGATTCCATTGCAATGGGCTTGTCCAATAAGAAATAAAACATTTTTCCTTTTGCAGCGAAAATATTTTTCTTAAGCCACCCACTGTCAAATGTGTAGGAAGGATTAACCCATCTCATAATTCGGACAGTGGCCTCGAAGTTTGCGTCTCCATCGATGGGCCCCAAGAAACCGAATCTATGCAACGAAATCTTCTGATTGACCTAAAAACTAAAATCAAAAATTAATTGAGGATTTTGATCACAA
This sequence comes from Dicyrtomina minuta, assembly GCA_949802685.1. NCBI lineage: Eukaryota > Metazoa > Arthropoda > Collembola > Symphypleona > Dicyrtomidae > Dicyrtomina > Dicyrtomina minuta. Next base: position 154,506,726 of record OX461808.1, on the reverse strand, counting down.
ACAACTAAAGTTAAATTTTAGATACGGCCATTGCGAATGTAAACATTTTTAAGCTAGCTTCTACAGCTATAGGACGGCACACTTTCGAACTTCGTTGATTATGTTAAGCTGAGTCTAATTACACAGTAGTAAATATAACAATAATTTTTCTAGCCAGCCTTTAGCATAAACTGTAAATGTTTTTGTGCAGAATTGCATCACATGATTTCAGATTTGCAAAGAAATACTCTAATCAGAAGATACAGTACTAACCTTTGTTGTAAATAACTTCTATTCCATATGGTTACCTATCTATGGTTGTTTCTATTATTCCATGCTATTCCATGCGCACCCAAATTATTCTATACCAAGAATATTCCATACAAAGATTATTCCAGACACAGAATATTCCATACCAGGATTATTCCATACACACCAAGCACTTAATAAAGACGCCACAGTTTACACCACATGTTGTCTTGTTGAATCTCATAATTCAAGTGAAGTATTTCTTCACACTTTATTTCTATTATATAGTTTCTTACATTTAGTATGCATCATATATTTGCATATACTATACTACATGTAATACAAAATATCAGACATGATATTTTGTCTAACTGCTAACTTTACACATCCCACGCTTCCAGACCGCTGACTTCGCTATCCTGGAGTCACGTAGGCATGGCTATTAAACTTAATAGTCATGCCCTACTTCAACTGCGTCTTAGCTGGGATTGTGCTGACAGTAATTCTACCGGTCAACACTCCGTCACCTTCTATGTATGCCAATTACTATAGATATAGATATCACATCAAACATATATCCAACACCCTTCTTAACTGGCATACTTCCGAAGTGATTACTCAGAATCATCTTTATCGCCTACCCCCATCAGCTTTTCGCCGTTGGTCTGGGCAGTTTTTCCACTTCTAGGTGCAGCTCCCGATACCTTTCCTTTTGCTATTTTCTTGGGAGAGGAGGAGGTCTGTTCTTTTGCATTGAAGTTTTCAAAACCTACTCGCACCATTTCAGCAACAGAAGGAGGGACTTTTACAAGAACCAATTCATCTTCTCCATCTTCTGAACTATCGGAAGAATTCCGGGAATTCCTGGAAATATCAAGGTTTCCACCTCTAGGAGAATCATGACTTTCATTAAGCGTTGATCGTGCGATCGGTAGGAAGGGAGCTTTCCTTGGTACAGTCCACGTCCATCGGAGCTTGCACACTAAAATGATTCCAATAATAATGGCTATCAAAATTAATAATCCCACACATGCTAAACTAGCAATCCATGCGGTTTCGTGGCTATTATATTTTCTCTCCACACTGTAATAGGAACCTTTTTCAAGTTCGATATTAACATCGGTTCAATTCATGATGGTGTCAAGATGAAAAGACGTCTCCGTGAAGAGTGGATCTACTGGTTCAGTGTATGATAGATCCAACATTGCACCTTCAAATGTGACATCATTTATAGAAAATCAGGCAGTCAAGGGAAGGGTAAATACCTCCTTTGGGCATGGTTGAGCTTTCCTAACACCTAAAGTGTAGACAGAACCAAAACAGTAAATATGGTATTTATTATTGTACATCTTAACTTGTACAAAGTCCTTGACATTCACATTGGATGTATCAACACAATTCTTCAGTTGAAATGACTTATTATCTTTTCGATTTATTAAGCCATTTCTACAGTGACTATATGATGAGGTCACCAAGTAATCATTATATGGCAACCGAACAATTACATCATACAGACAATCTTCGGTCGTTGAAAGTAGGGCATTTACAGGTCCTACATATTCCAACTTACACGTTTTACCCCGGCTTTCCACCATGAGTACAAACGGGTCTGCTTCTACCAATATCAATTTTTCATTACCTATTGGTACCAGGAAATCCATAAATAGTTTTTCCCGGTCGTCTGATAACTTACAACCTTTTGGCTGGGCATACTTTAAAGGACACCTACCTTCACAAGGTAGAGAAATATTCATGAAGTCCAGAAAGGAGCCGGACAGTTTCCCGTCCCTCCAGGTCCTCCTAAAATCTTGAAGGATCCCTTTTCCCACTAGTAATCTTCCAACGATGTATGATATCATGAAATTCACTTCCAAGTTCTTTTTCTTGAAATCCTCAAAGTCTACCTTTATCATTTCTGTCCTAGAGAGGACTTTTGACAGCTCTTCTTGCAGGTGGTGTATGTTCCTATCGTTAACATTGATCTGGGCTGCCAAGTCATTTAACCGATTCTCTAAATTTCCGGTCAGTTCTTGTAAATTGTCTATTTCTCCTTTATTTGACATGGACGTAGAGAGTGCAGCTACACCAATACCAGCACACGCTACAATGGCAATGAGGGCAATACCAAGAACAATCGGACTCCGTCTGATTCGAGTCCCAACCCAGTGATTCTTAGGGCAGGTTAACTCGAGTTCATTCAGAAAATATTCGTCATAGGCTTCAACACACCTACGTTTAATTTCCTTGCTCAGTTTACCTTGAGTCCTGTCTTCAGAAACAACATCACAGGGAGACATCAAAGAGATCATCATGTGTACAGAGTCAAAGCCGCCCGCCACCGGGCTTGGGTGTTGCCTCCAGATGACGTTTCCCGTCTTAGTCTGGCTCTGTCCTGGAGTTATAAGACATAAAACCATGAGCATATTCATCATAAATGCAGACATACCATTTACTCTGGCCGTAGAGGCACTCTCACGAGGCTTGTACACCTGGTCCTTAGTCCTTTCTTCCTGTAGTGCGTTCTTCTTTCTCTTTCGAGTTTCTCTTTTTGGCTTCTCATCCACTGCAGGTTTATCACTTGAGGGGGCACATCTATTCAAATTCAACATCTTAAGATGTTCATTGAGTGTCTGATGAGGCAGAGCCTTTGTAAAGCCATCTGCCAGTTGATTTTCCGTGGGTATATATTCCACAACCAGCATTCCCTTCTCAATCTGTTCACGTACGTAGTGGTAGCGAACATCAACATGCTTGGATTTTGGATGAAACTCCGCATTCTTAGCCAACCGAATAGCTCCCTGGTTGTCACACCATATGGGCAGCGGGTCAACTTGTCTAAATCCCAATTCTTCTAAGAATCGGGAAAACCAGACTGCTTCCTTGGAGGCTTCCGAGAGAGCTATGTACTCAGATTCTGTGCTCGAAAGAGCTACACAGTGTTGAAGCTGTGTCCTGCAAATAACTGGACAGTTGTTTATGAGAAATACCATCCCCGTAGTCGATTTTCTCGATGTGTTATCACCGGCATAGTCTGCATCTGAGAAACCCATACAGTTCATTTCATTCACTATTTGAAAGGCAATTCCTTTGTGAGCAGTTTTCTTCAGATATCGTAAAATATACCTTGCTGCATCCCAGTGGACTTTTCCATAACCGGTCAGATAACGAGAGAGTTTTGCAACTGCATAACTTATATCGGGTCTAGTGTTCCTTGCTAAAAACAACAATGAACCAATCAATTCTTGATAAGGATATTGCATTTCCACCTCATCTAATTTCTCTGCATCCCATCCTTGTTGCATGGGAACATCCTTTCCATTACAGTCGACCATATCGAACCGATCTAGTATCGACAGTATGTATTGTTCTTGAGTGAGTTGAATTTCTCCATCCAGTTTCTGCACTATTTTCACTCCTAGAAACATAGAGGGCGACCCTTGTTTTACAGTAACAAATGATGACATGCTCTCACATATCATATCTATTATCCAGTTTTCCTTGCAGATAATTAATCCGTCATCTACGTACAGGACTACAATTACTAGAAGTCCTTCCACGTGTCCGTAAAAGACACACGGGTCACTGAGAGTCGCTATTAATCCAGACTTATTAAGAATGATTTTTATCTTTTCATACCAGATTCTCGGTGCTTGCTTCAGTCCATAAAGGCTTTTCACCAACTTACAGACCAGCTCCGCGTTTTCTTTAAATCCTTCAGGCTGATCCATGTAGATATCTTCTAATAGATCTCCGTAGAGAAACGCCGTCTCAACGTCAAACTGCTTTATGTTTAGACCACAGGCAGCAGCTATTGCTAGGATTATTCTTATAGATTCAAAACGACATACGGAGGAGAAAGTCTCATTATAATCCAATCCATGAACTTGCCTGAATCCTTTCGCTACAAGTCTGGCTTTATACTGGATTATTTGTCCTGACGAGTTCCGCTTCAAGGTGTAAACCCATCGACATCCGAGAACCCTTCTGCCCTTTGGTCGTTGTACAAGACGCCAAGTACATTTTTCGAATAAGCTATTCATTTCTTCCTTCATAGCTTGTTTCCATTTTAGATGATCCCGGGAGTTAATCGCCTCCTGGTAATTCTGTGGAACCTCTTTCTCCTTTTGCATTTCAATTGGAGTAGACAGATCTACATCATCCAAATCATTTAAGGTGAAGATAGCTGCTAAATTCGCTCGGAAGTTATCCACTCCCAATCTTACTATGGGTGGAATTTCTCCTCTATTTCTTAGCTGCCTTGGGTTTTCTTGAGAAGCGGGTTCTTCACCCTTTTCTTCTCTATCGCCCTTCTCCTTTTTCTTTGGTTTCTTACCAAACTTAACTGTAATGCCAGGGGTTTGGGGTTTCACTGGCGTCCCTCCAGTGAGAGCAAGGATCCCTTGTTTTACTTTTGAGGGTTCCTTTGTTTCCGCACTAACCATTTCAAAATCCTCCGGAGGTCCTAAGTCCTCATCTGACGAGGCGTTCACAATCAGTCCGGTAATGGTTTCAGGGGATTGACTGCGCCCCGTTCCTGCATTCTCATATTCCAGATCCGACTGGTTCTCCACTAAAGAGGACTCGTCATCTGTAAAATTCGAAGATTTTGTTGTGGTATTTGTTTGTTGAGTTTCTGGTCTTACACCACTAGGTCCAGGTACATTCTCTGGTTCTTGATCTTGATGAGGAATTCTTATCGTTACTAAATTCCTTCCTTCCTCATTTTGATCCATGGACTCTTCATCTTGTAGTTCTATTACTACATAATTTCTTGGATCTTTTATCGCCTCTTCAGGTGTGATGGTCGAGAAATTTGGTGTCCCACTTGAGTGTTTTTCAAATGGTCTTTGACTTCTCGTTACTGGAGGAGAGTAAGTATCCATGGGTTCCAGTTCAGTTCTGTTTCTTACCCGAGACAGATTTTCTCCGTCCTCACTTTCCTTCCTGCTTCCAGTACTCTTCTTTTCTCTACTGATTCTGCATTCAGCAACTGTTACATGCCTTGACTGAATCACTTTCTTCGCATCTCTATCATATACACGATAGCACTTGGAATTCTGATCATATCCACAAAGTATCCCGGCTTTCGCCCTGGGTACCCAGTTCTGACCTGGCTTGCGCCTCAACAGATAGTAGACTTCAGATCCAAACACCCTCAGGTGTTGGACAGATGGTTTCTTGCCGTGGACCCGTTCATGTGGGGTCTTATTCGGGCTTCTTTTGTTTAGGACTCTGTTCAACAGGTAGACTGCACAGTCTACTGCTTCAGCCCAGAAAGATGGTGGAAGCCCGGCTGAGTTTAACATTGTACGGGCAGCATCTTTTACGGTCCTATTTTCTCTTTCAATAAGGCCATTCGGCTGAGGGCAATATGGGGGAGACTTTTCATGGTTAATACCCTTTCGAGTTAGAAACCTTTCAATTGATTCATTGCAGAATTCAGTTCCTTCATCTGATTTCAAGACTTTCGTCTTTCTCCCCGTCTGAGTATACATATACTTTATATACCTTTCGAAACATTCTTGAATTCCAAGTTTTCTTTTTAGAAAGTAGACCTTCCTAAAACCAGTGGCTTCATCTTTAAACAGAATGTAATACTTGGATCCACCAAGTGATTCGGTTGCCTGTATCCCAGAAAGGTCCACCGCTACTTTCTCACCTGGTTTATACTTCCCAGGTGTAGTTAAACCACGATACGGGGTCCTCGTCATCTTATTCAGAATACAGTCTGGACAGTTCACTTTACCGCTGATTTCAAGAGGTAGTCCCCATACGGCACCGCGTTTAGCAGTTTCCCGTATGTATTGTGTGTTTATATGTCCAAATCTCTCATGCCAGCGACAGAGAGTTATTTTCGCCGTTGCCAACGAAGCTTGAAATTTTGGTGGTTTGAACAACATCTCTGGTATCCCATCAGTGCACAGTACTGCATAGATTTCTGGGTCTTCATCCGAACCAGGTTCAAACCGTATAGTATTTCCTTCCTTGACTATCTTATAACCAGATCTCATCATAATTGACTCAGAGAAAAGATTATTAATACCTGGTGCATATATTACTCGTTCAATAGGATAATTAATATATTCACCACCTGTTGACAATGCTAGTACAGGAACTGTACCCATGCCATGAGCTTGTATGGCACTATTATCAGCAACAGTAATTGACTCTGGGGTCTTGAATTCCGTCATTGTTGAGAACCATTCCAGAGCACCACAATAATGATGATTAGCTCCTGAGTCACTTACCCAAGTGAAATTCTGCAGTTCAATTTTCTTGTCGCTCCTTGCCATAAAAGCCCTGTTGAAAGAGGGAGCCTTTTCTTTTTCAGAATCTCGATTCCCCCCTTCCTTCTTATCCTTTTCAGGATCTTTCTTCTTTTCTTTATTTTCAGGACATTCACTCTTATAATGCCCTTGTTTCTGACAGAGAAAGCATTTCACCTTTGATCTCAAGGCCTGAAGCTCCTTCTCCGTCTTCTTCTTTTTCTTTCCTTTTGCCAGGAAAGCTTTGTTTTCCGTATTTTCTTGAAAAGGTTTTGTGCCGTTTTCCGTACACAACCCCTTACATCGCACCAGTAAATTTTGTAGATTTTTCTCACCAGCCGCAACGCTTTCCCAAGACTCTTGGAAAACTTTGAACTTAGGTGGTAAAGCTGAAACTATCTTTACAACCTGAAGCCAATCTTTTATGGGCTCACCCATATTTGCCAAAGCCATAGCCTGATCAGTTAATTCATTATAGATCTGTACAGGATCCATTCCTTGTGCCGGAGAAAAAGTCCAATATCTCAAAATTGACTTACCCATATTGAGTCTACTGGTGTCCGAATTAAGAGCCTCTACTCTCACGTAGATATCTCTTGCTGTCTGGCAATTCTGGGTATTAACAAGTTGAGCAGGGGACATCGACGTCAAGAAAACCGACTGGACTTCTATGTCTTTTGCCTCCCAATCTTCAACAGCCAAAGCCACTGAACCGAAAGTTCCCTGTACTGTGGGTTTTGGAATAGAACCATCCGCATACCCCCACAACTTTGCTGCTTTTAATACCACTGAAACTTGCCTGTTCCACAACGCAAAATTCGTTGCAGTTAACTTATCAATCGTCCTCGGGTCTACTGAGACTCTCGTCATGTTAGTAGAGTTCGTTCTTTCCTCGTTGATAAATTTCAAAGTGACTTCACAATAATGTCGTTTTTCACAAACTTTTACTGTTTTCCTTTCACTCAATTACTAATCCCGGTTTTCAGGTAAAAGTAATAATTTCTTCCACAGTTATACCGTGCTTTTATAACGTGTTGTAAATAACTTCTATTCCATATGGTTACCTATCTATGGTTGTTTCTATTATTCCATGCTATTCCATGCGCACCCAAATTATTCCATACCAAGAATATTCCATACAAAGATTATTCCAGACACAAAATATTCCATACCAGGATTATTCCATACACACCAAGCACTTAATAAAGACGCCACAGTTTACACCACATGTTGTCTTGTTGAATCTCATAATTCAAGTGAAGTATTTCTTCACACTTTATTTCTATTATATAGTTTCTTACATTTAGTATGCCTCATATATTTGCATATACTATACTACATGTAATACAAAATATCAGACATGATATTTTGTCTAACTGCTAACGTTACACATCCCACGCTTCCAGACCGCTGACTTCGCTATCCTGGAGTCACGTAGGCATGGCTATTAAACTTAATAGTCATGCCCTACTTCAACTGCGTCTTAGCTGGGATTGTGCTGACAGTAATTCTACCGGTCAACACTCCGTCACCTTCTATGTATGCCAATTACTATAGATATAGATATCACATCAAACATATATCCAACAACCTTTGACAACGTTTACTGCCATCACACACAAACGATGGACTGGTTGTTAATTTGTATTTTGGGGACAACAAAAGAACTGAGCATCCAGATGAGGAACTTGTGTTTACTTCTCTGTTGTTTGTTGAAATCTGAGGCGGTGCTTTTTCACTGACGGCTCTGTTTGGTTTTACTCCCATTCTGCAGTTGGTTTTGAACGGAAGCTGACTCTTGTCATAGTTTGTTCTGTGAAAAAGTTATGAGCAACTTAAATTAGTTTCTAACAGGACCCCAAAAATTTCACTCAAAACGTTAACAAAATTAGAACTACGTGAATTCAGCTTAAAACAAAACTCACTTTTCATCAATAGTTGACGCAATGAACAAGAAAATGGCCAGCTGCTCATCTCCTTTCAAAAAATTCTTTTTGAATTTGCAAACTTTGGCAAATTCTTCATTGGTCATCGTCGGGAATCGTATTTCGAAAAAACATGCACCACGAATTTTGCGGTAGTTCTCTCCCGTGGTTTCCAGGCCTTCTATTGTACATTGATTACTTGCCCATCTGTTTAAAATGAAGACAAAAGTAATTTACACAGCAATTAACTAGTCCCTAAAAATAGGATTTCAAAATAAAGACAAATACCTGGAAGCGCATTCAAAGATTTTGGTTTCGTCCAACGGAAGTTTCTCAGAGGAAAATATCGTTTCCAGGTTTTCCCGAGATATTTTCAGAAATTCATTCGTGTTTGAGTAATCGTCGAATGATCTATAATTTTAAATTTAATAATTCCATTTTTACACTAACTTATTTTTGGATTTATAAATCTTGTGAGACGCATGACTTGTATGTACATACCGTATAAAATCATCGGCTGCCTCCTCCAAATTTTCAATCGCTTTCGTAATTTCGTATCGTCGACAGAGGCCAAGTAAATTCAACAAATTGTTCGGCGACAACTTAAATGATTTTATGGAATCCGCTGACCACGCATCCAATATCAGCAGCTGTAAGTAGAAATACGTTAATGTCAAATATTTATCTTTTTACAATTTAAACTCTTAATATTGCAAGCTAAATATAAATAGATTAAAATTATTATGCCAAATATTATGTAATTATTTATGGAGTGTAAAATGAATTAACACGCACATTTACGAACAGCTGAAAATCTGTGGGCTCAATGTCCGGGAGTGGAATCCCGTTTCCATCCGTCACCACTCCGTTTTCCCACTTTTCGTCGAATTCCGTCTCAAAAACAGGCGAAGCCGCCTTCAGAATAAATTTGACTGCTTCTACTTTTATTTTGTCTGGACCGACGCTAAAGGTGACGTCAAAGTTTTTCGGTTTTCGCCGCAGCAGATCCGCCATCTGCTCCCCGAGAGTATTTTAGATGCTGAGCTTAAGCATCTAATGAAATGGTCATGTCCGTCTGTCCGTCTGTCCGTCCGTCTGTTGGCCGAACACTACAGGTCACAGTTTTAAAGCCATTAACTTTAAAATTCTTTTAAACGATCAGAAATGCGAGCAGGCAGGTCTGTATTGTTTTTTCAATTCGATCGGACTGACCATTTCTTCACAATTAACAGTTAACTGGACCCATGTCAAAACTCAGAAAAGTGAGCTTGGGAAAAACGAATACATGCGTGTAAACAAATGGATAATTCATGTACATACCACGTAATTTCAAAGCTCTGCGCGGCGAATACAAGTAATTATATCTTATAGTACAGACCCAACCAATTTCAGCTACAGTATTCAATGGCATGCAGTCTGATTGTCTGATGCAAGGGTGACGCGCAAATGACGTCAGGCGAAAATTTCTTTTAAACACCCCCACCCAGCTGCTGTCGCATTCACATTAGGTAAGCAGGTAAGGGGTGACGCGCAAATGACGTCAGGCGAAAATTTCTTCTAGACACCCCCACCCAGCTGCTATCGCATTCACATTAGGTAAGCAGGCTAGGGGTGACGCGCAAATGACGTCACGTGAAAAAGACACCCCCGCCCAGCTGCTATCGCATTCACATAAGGTACGCCGGTTAGGGGTGACGCGCGAATGACGTCACGTGAAAATTTCTTTTAGACAGCCCCACTTAGCTGCTATCGCATTCACGTAAGGTAAGCAGGTTAGGGGTGACGCGCAACTGACGTCAGGCGAAAATTTCTTTTTGACAGCCCCACTTAGCTGCTATCGCATTCACATAAGGTAAGCAGGTTAGGTGTGACGCGCAACTGACGTCAGGCGAAAATTTCTTTTAGACACCCCCACTCAGATTTCATCGCATTCTTATTAGGTAAGCAGGTTATGGGTGACGCGCAAATGATGTCACGTAAAAATTTCTCTTACATGTCACGGACTGACCTATTTGTGTTATATGTGTTCAGGGATTGTCCATAATGACGTTATTTGTGAATAGTGGAATTTATAAAAAAATTTCAGCTATATTAAAGTACGTGCTACAAACATTGGTTTATGTCTTATTGATTGTAGGGGAGCTTTCTTATATCTTATATCATCTTTTAGCGTAACATAAATTGTCTTGCGCCTTTGTTGAAGCTCAGCATCTACTTCGGGCCAACCCACGGTCGACAAATCCGGCGCGAAGCGCCGGATTTTTCTACTTGATTCGAGTTGTAAGCCATGTTTCGTATTTTATGCAGAAAGAACAAATAATTAGGTGAATCGCTGGTTGATTTTTATGTGTCTTTGGAATTAGGTTCAGATGTATAATTTATTTCTTATTATTTTTCAGGTTCACTTTTAGTGCACGGAATTGAAATAATTCAGTATTTAATAGCAAAGTTCAAGTGTATAGAAACGACAGTTTTTGGAATTATTGCTGAAAGTAATTTACACTGAGCAACTGAGCAGAGAGAAAAGGCGTATGACGGAAACTGAATGGCTCAGAGCTATTTACTGGAAATTCTATTTTTGTACAGTTGGAAGTTGGAAGTAAATACGTGGCACCTTTCTTTGCCTGCAGCATCAAGGACAGTTTCAATTTCAAGAGTTCACTATGCACAGCCACTTTTCCATTTAGTTTCTGCAGGAGCATAACACGGGTGACCTTTGTGCAGTGGACGAACCACGAAGCCCAGATTCATGTATACATACATAACTAGGCTAAATTGAGATGTAAAAATACAGTGAGTTGCGTACCTATTTCCTTTTAAGAATCAAACAATAACGCAAGTGAAGGAAATATTGAAACCATTTTAGGTTTATAAAAACAAAAGCTGGTTTGAACCGGCCAAAATTGGCTGAAACCAGCTGATACCTCCCAACCTGTGGAAATGCGTTGGACAAAATAAAAATGAAAGAAATGCATTTGATGGTAATGTATGATGATAGTCTATTTTAACTAAACAAGTGCCAGGAACTTTTAGTATGCAATGACAGAAATGCACATCGGACACGTCACATGCAACCGCTGGAGAATGGGACAAAGTGACTACTAAAATGGTAGGATACGATTAATATTAAAATGAATGCAGCTGTGGATCAGTCGCCTGGCATTCGTCAAGTAGCATTGCAAATAAATGAGGAATTATAATTGAATTGAATTAGTGTATTGTGCTCCAATTTATCGAACCCCATAATCAATTTTTACCTGGATTTTCTTATTAGGGATTGACCATAAATGATGTCATACGTAGGGTCAATTGGCTTACAAGGCTCCTGAGACACCCCATGTTAATCATGGTCGTTTAATCAAAAGTGAAGCTGGCGATTCTAGAGTTCTAAAAATGGGGATTATTACATGACGCCATTTATGGACGACCCTTTGTGTGATTTTAAAACCATCTTGTCTTAAAGTTTTACGGGAAAGCCTTCCTGCATTGCTACTGAACTTAATTTGGGAGCATACCATTGAATAGCCTGACACGTCCAGCCAAGGCCAAATAATTTGTAAACCTGTGTTTGTATGTATTCAATGTTGTGTCTGCTGGAGCCAAATCGACAAAGGAATCAATTATTATTTTTTTAAATCACTGTATCGTCTGCGAAGATCCAAACTGATTCGTATTCAAATTTTGATGAAAACGAAGTACCTACCCACTAAACCATCTACGTTCAAAAAGAATCAAGGTCCTAAAAGCAATTAAATATAAAAACTTAAAATCAACATTTCAAAAACGTAAATGCGACGGCTACAAGTACAACGCAACGGTAGGCTTTTGTACATGCAGTTGTCCGTGGTTAAAGATACCAAGCTGATGACGACAAGGGGATCATACCGTCTATGGAGATGTTTCGATGACATCATACATGAACGATCCCTGACTTTGTCAAGCTTTTAGTTGTAATGATTCCAACATGAACTTTGGGAAATATTTACTTCTGGGTATTGTATAGTATGGTGTTGTTGCCTACTGTAATTTTTTCTAATTTGAAGATTTAATAATTTCCAGTCTGGTATATAACCGGCTCAATTGCCAGTTTAACCAGGTGGCTATTAGCCTTCCTGAACCCTATAGTTTATTCGTTATGAAATGAAAATAAATCTTTTAAGGAACTAATATTCATTTTGCTACAGGTTAAAATATTTCTTTTTTGATTTTACAAGTCAAATTACTTGTTCTGGAATTCACATAGTGGAAAAGTGTGAGTATCACTCAGTCAGTTGCACTGATTACTGTGTGATGCAAACAAAAACTAATAATAGTAATTAGTGTGACATTGAGACATATGCAAGGATAGAAATTGGATTTTTACTTCTTGGAATATGACCCAGGCAATCCGTTAAAAAAACAATCATTTCTCGTGACTTGTGATTAAAGAAGCAAAATCGCACATATCCAATTTAAAGTAAAATTATTATATTTAATTACATGTTTTTTGACAGTATCAAACTTTTCAATTTCCACTCTTTAAAGATCAATATAATTTTAATGTTTGCAAGTAAATTTGTTTGTACAATAATTCATTAAATTAAAATTTAATAAATGTGGAAGAGATTTTTTTTTATAAGTTAATAATATTTGATAAAACTAAATGTTTAAATTTTCTTGAAAAGAAGCTCTGCCAAAGGGTTTCCACTATTCCAATTGCTGCAAAGTTGAAACTGAACACCTGACGCCTCCAAAGACTCGTCCTGTGGATTGTCCACTTTATACTGTGCAGTGTTGTTGGGTCCCTGTGATTTAAACCGAAAAAAAGCTCTGTACTTTTGTAATGAGAGGGAAAATAAACGGACAAGCTAATTGCTGCCTTTAGGATGCAGAATCGACTAACTACTCACATTCTATTTTGGTTACACAGACATGCAATCTACTGCAATTTTTATGATATAAAGTTTATATTCCTTTTTCTAATATTACCTTCAAACTGAAATATATGACATAATAATCTCCCCAAGAGCCGAAGTTTGTGCTGGATTCAAGTGCAATGGGCTTGTCCAATACGAAATAAAACATTTTCCCTTTTCGGGCGAACACTTTGTTCTTAAACGTCCCACTGTCAAATGTGAAGGATCCATTAACCGCTCTTCTAATTTGAACAGTGACGTCGAAGTTTGCGTCTCCATCAATGGGCCCCAAGAAAGCAAATCCAAGCAACGAAATCTTCCGATTCACCACAAAACTAATTGCAAAATAATTTTAGATTTTAATTCGCACAAACAACAACGGAACTTGAATTTTAGATAATGCCATTGCGTATAAAACCCCTTTTAAACCAATTACTACAGTAATTACGGTGGCATACTTTTGAACTTCGTTGATTATGTTAAGCTCTGTCTATAGTTATTATTAGAAAATATAATATGCATTTTTCAAGCCATCCGTTAACATGGATTGTAAATGTTACTATTTGCAGAATTGCATCACGTGAATTTAGATTTGCAAAGAAACTCACTGGTCAGAAGATACAGTACTAACCTTCGACCAAGTTGGCTGCCATCGCATTCAAATGATGGACTGGTTGTTAATTTGAATTGTGGGGGCAACGAAAGAACTGAACATCCAGATGGGGAACTTTTGTTTACTCTGCGATTGGTTTTGAACGGAAGCTGAGTCCTGTCATAGTTTGTTCTGTGAAAACATTTTAAGCACCACAAGTTACTTTCTAAACAAAATAATTAACCAGAAAAAGTTCAGCGAAAATTTTGGAATTTTTATAACTTTATTAACTCAGCTGAAATCAAAACTCACTTTTCATCAAAAGTTGACCCAATGAATAAGAAAATGGCCAGTTGCTCATCTCCTTTCAAAAGATTCTTTTTGAACTTGCAAACTTTAGTGAATTCTTCAAAGGGCATCGTTGGGAATCTTATTTCATTGAAACAGGCGCCGAGAACTTCGCGGTAGTTCTCTCCCGTTGCCCGTGGGATCAATGCCTTTAATATTACACTGATGACTCGCCCATCTGTTTTAAATTGATTAATTAGGAATTTAATTATAAAAACCAGAAACTATTTGTTGAAAAAGCAATAAGTTCTTGAAAGTGGGACCTCAAAGCAAATACAATTAAATACCTAGCAGCGCACTCGAAGATTTTGCTTTCGCTCAATGGGATTTTTTCCATAGAAAATATTGCTTCCAGGTTTTCGCGGGAAATGTTCAGAAATGCAGCCGTGTTTGAGTATTCAGCGAAGGATCTAGTTCATTTAAATAATAAAATTCGATTTCACAATAACGCACTGTTTGTTCATAAATGTTGCTGTAGGTATGACTTGTATATGTATTTACTCACTGTATAAATTCATCGGCTGCCTCCTCCAAATTTTTAATCGCTTTCGTAATTTCGTATCGTCGACAGAGGCCAAGTAAAGTCAGCAAATTTTTTGGTGATAAGTTCAACGATTTTAAAGAATTCAATGACCAAGAATCCAGAATCAGCAGCTGTGAGCAGAAAGACGTTAATTTGAAATCGTTTAACTTATTACAATTTAAACTCTCAATATTGCAAGTTAAATAACAAAAGAGTTGAGTTAACATACAAAATACTATGTAAATAATTATGGAGTATTCAAAAAATTAACACGCACGTTTACGAACAGCTGGAAAGCACTGTGGTCAATGTCCGGGAGTGGAATCCCGTTCCCGTCCATCACTACTCCATTTTCCCACTTTTCCTCAAATTCCGCCTCAAAAACAGGCGAAGCTGCCTTCAGAATAAATTTTACGGCTTCTACTTTTATTTTGTCTGGACCAACGCTGAAAGTGACGTCAAAGTTTTTCGGTTTTCGCCGCAGCAGATCCGTCATCTGCTCCCCGAGAGTTTTCGTGTTATTTGCCATTTTTCCTATTTTATGTAATTAGCAGCAATAATTAGGGTAATGTCTGCGGTTGATTTTTATGTACTTTTAGAATGAGGTGCAGAGTTGTATGTTTTTTTATGTATTATTTTTCGAAATCACTTTTTGTGCACGGAATTGAAATTAGTTCAGAATTTAACAGCAAAGTTCAAGTGCGTAGAAATGAAGGTTTTTGGAATTACTGCTGAAGGTAATTTATACTTTACACTGAGCAACTGAGCAGAGAGGAAAGGCGTAGGACTGAAACTGAATGACTTACAGCTATTAAACTGGAAATTCTATTTGTGTTCAGTTGGAATGTGAATAAATACGTGGCACCCTTCACTTCGCTATCAGCATCAACGACAGTTTCAATTTTAAGAGTTTACTATGCACAGCCACTTTTCTATTTAGTTTTTGTAAGAGCATATCACGGGTGACCTTTGGGCAGTGGACGAAGCATGAAGCCCAGAGTCATGCATATCTACATAATATGTCAAATTGAGAGGTGAAAATACAGTGAGGTGCGTACCTATTCCTTTCTAAGAATCAAACAATAACGCAAGTGAAGGAAATAATGAAACAATTTTAGGTTTAGACAAACAACAGCTGGTTTTAACCGGCCAAAACTGGCTGAAACCAGCTGACACCTTCCAATCTATGTAAATGCGTTGGACAAAATAAAAATGACAGAAATGCATTTGATGATGATGTGTGATGGAAATCTATTTTAACTGAAAGTACCAGGAACTTTTAGTGTACAATGCCTGCAATTTACATTGGACACGTCACATGCAGCCGCCTGACAATGGGTCAAAGTGACTAAACTAAAAAGGTTGGTTGCGATAACTAATAAAATGAATGCAACTGTGGGTCAGTCGCCTGGCATACGTCAAGTAGCAACACAAATAAAAAAAATTAACGATAGGATAATTGAATTAGTTTGTGGTGCCCCAAAACATCGAACCCCGTAATCAATCACTACCTGGTTCTCCCAATTAGGGATCGTCCACAAATAATGTCATATGTATAGGGTAAATTGGCTTACTTTGCTCCTGTTAAACATGGCCATTTCAATCAGTGGTGAAGCTGACGATCACAGAGTAATAAAATGGAGATTATTCCATGCCGTCATTTATGGACGCTTCCTGATGTGATTTTAAAACCAGCTCAAAGTTCTAAAGGAAACCCCTCCTGCATTGCAATTGAACTTAATTTGGGAGCATATTATTGAATAGCGTTTACCATGTCCAGCCAAGGCCAAATAATTTGTAGATTTGTGTTTGCCTATAATGAGTCTATAGTCAGGTATTGATAACATGCTGTGTTAAAGGCAGACATTCAATTACATAATTATATGTAAAATAAAAGATAATTTGCGTGACAAAATTTATGAACCATCCCTAATACAATGAATGCAAATATGTTACCTAATAATATCTAATATTTTTAATTTATTTTAAATGATGTTTACAACCACTTATTCTATGATGCAGTCAAACTATTTAAGCTCCGATATAGGGTCGTCCACAAATTATGTCATCAGTAAGATGAGTGGGTTTAGTTAGATATTAATGACATGTAATTGATGAATTATTTAATATAGTCTTTATGACGTAATGCTAAAACGCGGGCAGTACGGTCGTACGGTGGATGGATCCTAAAAAAGTAATAAAGTTTGAGTGACATCATTTACGAACCATCCCGTACCAGCTCCAATACAAAAATACAAACAAAACAGATTTCACCAACTACTTAGTAAGTAGTCAAGTTCCTACAAAAAACTCAAATAATATCATGAGTTTCATGAATGAATAATCTCACAAAACAAATGTTTAAAAGAATTTTTTTACACATTACAGAAACATGTAGATAAAACATTTTGTACCTACGTTTTTCACAAATATTTAAGGAGAAACTTTAGTGAAAACCCCTAGGGTTAATTATTTGTGCAATTCAATCCCTCAATTTTGCAAGTTAAATATAAATGGACCTAAATTAACATGCAAAACACTATGCAATTAACTATTGACTATAAAAAAATTAAATGCACGTTGATGAAGAGCTGGAAAGCAGTGGGGTCAATGTCCGGGAGTGAAGTTCCGTTGCTGTCTGTCACTACTCCGTTTTCCCAATTTTCCTTGAATTCCGTCTTAAAAACCGGCGAAGCCGCCTTCAGAACAAATTTGACGGCTTCCACTTTTGTTTTTTCTGGACCAACGCTGAAAGTTACGTCAAAGTTTTCTGGTTTCCGCCGCAGCAGATCCGCCATCTGCTCCCCGAGAGATTTTTGTACTGGATTCGTGTTATTTGCCATTTGTCCTATTTTGTGTAATTAGCAGGAATAATGAATAATTAATTAAATTGCTGATTTAATTTTTTGTATCTTAGAAATTCAGTTGAAATTTTGATGTGTATTGAATTACTTCATAATTTTCAGATTTACTTTTAGTGCACGTGTGATTGAAATTAATGTAGCATTTAAGAAAAAAGTTCAAGTGCTTAGAAATGGCAGTTTTGGGATTTTTTCTTAAAGGTAATTTACACTACTGCGTTTAAAGGAAAGACTTGTGATCTTAACTGAATGGCTTACACCTCCGTTTTACTGGAAATTCTATTTACGTAAATTTGGAAGTTGTTGTAAATACGTGGCACTCTTCACTTCGCTATCAGCATCAATGACAGTTTTAGTTTGAAGAATTAACTATATATAGTGTTTTTTATATTAATTTCCAGTAGGAGTGTAAATGGGTGAACTTTGTGCAGTGGACGAAATACGAAGCCAGAAGTCATGCAGTTACTAATTAGAGAGGTAAAAATGAAGTTGGGTGCGTAATTATTGCCTTCTAATAAGGATCCAACATCAACGCAAGTGAAGGGGACAATGAAATCAATCAAGGTTTGGAAAAACTAAAACTGGTTTTAGCCGGCCGAAAACGGCTGAAACTCGCGCACACCTTCCAATCCATATAAATGCATTATAAAAAATAAACAATGAACATAATGCTTTGTATGGGGATGTATGATGGCAGTTGACTTTAGCTAAAAGTACCACAGAAACTTTTTGTGTGCAATGCCTGCAATGCACTTATTTGCACACGTCACATGCAACCGCTTGAGAATGGGACACATACATAGTGATTGCGGAAAAGATTGGTACGATTGATAATGAAATGTGTGCAACTGTGGGTCAGTCGCCTGACGCATACGTCAAGTAGCAACACAAATAGATGAGAAATGATAAGATAATTAAACTAATAAACTAAAAGTGGGTGAGAGGAGAGAACTGATAGAAAGTGAAAACAACGGCAATGAGAAGAAAGGCTGGTGTGTCACTTTTGGATTTAATTGCTGGGCTCAATTATTGCCCGTTTAGCCAGGCTGCTATCAGCCACCGCGAACTCTATATGGCTAATTTATTATGAAATGAACCCGAATTTTTTAAGAAACTAATAGTAATTTTGCTATAAGTTAAATTATTGGTTTTGCTTCCATGTCTACAAATACATGTTTAAGGATCCCCAGAGGATAATGTCAGTGTATCACTCTTCAGTCAGCTTTGTACTGTGTGAAGTGTGAAGGCAACGGAAAAAGGTTATTTATATTACTGCGAGAATGAAACAATTAAAAATGAAAGTTGAGTATTTATTTTTTGGAATACAATCAGTAGGCGCTCCAAAACTAATGGCTTTAGCCCTTGAATGGTTTGCATTTATGTTTTAGTTCAACGCTGTCAGGTATTTTAAACTGTATTCAACTATTAAAAAATTAAAAACATATTAGCATTGCATTTTTTGTTCTAACTATTATGGATTCCTATGTGAACTGCAGAAGTCATTGCACACAAGTACAAGTAGATTATGTTTTGCTTTCTAATTTATACAAATAAATATTAAATCTGTGATTAACATTCAAATAATGTTCAATATTATTTTAAATCATATTAAATATTTTTTCACTGTTGACTGTGTGCAATGTTCGGTACCAATATTTTTCTATTAGCGTTGGATTAGAATGCAGCTGTAGTAAAATTGCATTCACGGTTGGTGTCTTTTGTAGTCTTAGCTTTTATTGTGGCTTGTACTAGCTTCTTTTACGTGGATCAGAAACCAGTCTACTAATATTGTCTTCAACGTAAAGCACATGTGCGAACGAGGGATGCATCTACTATTTTAAATGCAAAATATTATCCTAATAATCTTAAGTTTAATCTGAAGACGAAATAATCATAAGGGAATTATGTTATTATCACGAATAAATTGATAATAATGGATTTAAAATAAATAGGGATTGCTTCGTTTTATTAGAAAACATTTTGAGATTTACCGTAAAGTCGAAATTTTAATGTTTAATTATTGACAGTATTTTATACAGTAGGATTTCTTAGAATAGAGATTTTGGTTATTGCTGTACTATTGTCATGACGTACTTTTAATGCCGTACCATAAAGGAAGTTATTTAGCGATACCATTCCGATTAGTTGAGTTGGCACTAACATGTAAGCTGTGATCTGTTCACGCCATCTCGCAGAGAGCGATACGTTAAAATATTTTAAAATTAAAACAATATAAAATAAAATTAATAAAAAATTAATGGCATCCTTAGATCGGCAGCAACTACTAAAAACGTTATTCAATGATCATGGAATCTGTGGAAACTGGAAACCCGGAAACCATTCTTAGCAGTGCTGTTGTGTTTGTCAATTTTGGTTAAAGTAGCACTGTTTTTTGAAATAGGCTTTTCTGTAACGTGTACGACAAGCAAATAGAATGACAGCATTATCAATTTGTGTTAAAATATATTTAGGCTCCACGATCTAAAATATGTTTCAAGTTTTACGATATACAATAATTCACATTAACCCTAATTTTTAAGTTCAAAGTTTGTAATAATTTATAACTGCAACCAGTTGCATTTATTTTTAAACAAATATGTAAAATATTGCGACTAAATGACACCAAATCTATTTAAAACAGGATTACGAATTACAAGAGATTTTAAAATGGCGAACTCAATTAACAAGTTCAACACCGTTCACATTGTAATAACTTGTAAATACTTTGTAGTGGGTAATTTTACATCACCGCAGGATGATTCTAAATGCAACAGCTGACATTAGGAACAGTAATAAAAAAGTAAAAAACCCAGACGTAAAAATGATGGTAACGAGCAAAATTGTAATAACTATCAATTCCATAAAGCACTGTTTTTTTATATAGTAGCCATTTCTCTAACGTCAAACGTACAGATCAAGCAAGTAGATTGACAAGATTCTTAATTTCCTAAATTGTAAAATACATATAAGCTTTACATTGTAACACACTCGCACTCTGGCTGCCTGCTAGGCAACAGTGCACTGATACTCGGGAGGAATTTTGATTTTATTTTCCTTTCTTTTTTGTGGTAAATATTTGTCGTGAGTCTCCAAACCTTACCCTTGTGATGGGCAATTAGTCCGTTACGATGGTGAGGTGGAAATTCCTATCAAAATATTACCCCTTATCACTTTTTCGAGCAATTCAAAAAGTTGAATTTGGATTTTTTTTTTCAATCCTCGTTGTGCTACTGTTAAATTTTCCTACGTGATTCTCACTCCTCGCGGTGCTGCCGCGTAGCTACATAGTGTATTTTTTCTACAATGTGCATGTGGTGGTTCTGTAGGGGTTACATCCTTGTCGTGTGGATCGTATACTGTGTGGCACGGTGTAGCATCGCTGTGGTGTGGGTTTTGTGTGGGAAGGTTTGACAGCATCAGTAGCGTGGTTTAGTCTGAGGTAGACTGTATTCAAGGCGAAGACTGTAGTTTACACTCCTGTGTAGTATGTTTCTATTTGGAACTTTAATTTGTCAGGTCTAGTACCAATTAGTTGGGTGATGAGCAGTTAACTCTGATCCTATTTTCCTTAGCTAGGTGTCGTAGGTTGTTTTTATTTTCGCTAGGTATTCACTTCCTTCGATTTAGTATTAAATCCTGTTTAAGATTAAGGCCCGTACGGGAAAATCCGGTGACGTTTCATATGTCACTGGTTATCCCGTTGGCCAAAATTATAACAAAAAACATTGTTATAATGGGACGTCCGCAATGGGCCTTATTGGCCTTGGCGGTGTCTGTGTGGATCAGTATTATGATTTACATGGTGCCCAATAAAATAATAATAATAATACATTGTAACAAATGTAGCAATTATTAAAAGAATCACCAATTTTCAACTTGAATTCGCTGTCGATTCAGGAACTCGTTTGCAACATTGCAACATAAATAAAGTATGAAATTGTGAAATAAGTAAAATCCTATTACCAGGTAGACGTAAACAAACAAACTAGAATTTATGTGTAATTAGTCGAATTAAATCGAAAAGTCAGCAAAGAATTATACTCCATGACCACATTTTGACTAAAATAAAAATTTCAAATATGTACATCTAAATTATGTGTTGTGTCTCGTAGAAGGGAAATTTCTTTTACGATTAAAAGGATCCTGCTATATGGGACCAATTTGCCGGTCCCTTAACCTATCTTATAAGCGGATCTGAATGTAATCACTTTTCAAATTTAAAAAAGAATTAAGTTATAGACTTTGTTTCTTCTACGCTTTAGCCCTAAAGTGACCAAACTGAGGCAAGAATTTTCATTTATATCACAATTTGAAAGTGTACGTAACCAAGTGTTTAAAATCTCCTTGGTTCCCCTCCCTCAGCTCATAGTATACAAATATGATGAAGAAATTGACCCCTCTTCCCCTCATCTCTGCCGTAAATTATTATAAGATACATATAAATGACTCCAACGTGAAGATTGAAAGATTAATAAAGTATGAATGAATTTTAAATCGTAATACGTAATTTTTTTTTAAATTAGCAATTTACTTATTACTGGAAAAAAGTTTGATCTTGAGATTTAAAACCAAATTTTTCACAGCAATAATGCAACATTTTTTAATACAAATTTAAAATCTCATTTATTATAAAGCGCAGTCCATGAATAAAATTCAGCGACGAATCAACTGAAATATGTATTTAATAATTAGGCGAGTCAATATTTATTTAACTACATTATTAAAATAATTCAGTTGCACCTTAAGTTGACAGTGAAATTGAATCTAAATAATAAACATCTAATTTTAAATTATCTTATTGAATGGTTGATGCTGGAAGTTTTGGAATTTTGAGTGTGATTTACGACCTACTTTTGTTGTATTAGTGTCTGTTCATGTCATGTACATGGTGTACATCGGAGTAAGTCGTCAGTCGAATCTAGATCACCGTACTAGTAAGTTGTGTGTACACGTCCTCTCCCTATTTGTAAACTAGGCTAGAGACGATATTGAATAAATACAATTCAATAGTATACTAAATACTAATAATCATTAATCATAGTTAATGGCATTATTACACATGGTGGCAGCGTAGTTGATACGAACCTAATCGTGATTAAAATTCAATAATCAACAGGAAAGTGATTGATTTTGAGGGCAGTTTTAATTGTTAGTAGTGCTAGCATAAATTGAAAATTTGAAATAATTATTTTGTGCTGCACAAGGAACACTAACATTGGAAAAGTGAACTTTCGTCATAAGTATTTCGAAGTTCGTGGTTGTGAAATTAAATATAATTTTATTTTCATTTTGTTGTAACTTTTTTTTGAAGGCGTGCAGTGAACATTAAGTGATTCTTAATATGGCGTCCTATCAAGTTACGGCACCGGAACCGTTCACCTTCACGACTCCGTCCGCATGGCCGAGATGGAAAAGAAGATTCAAGCGCTTCCTTACTGCGTCCGGCCTTAGCGAGAAAGGTGAACCGGAGCAAATCAATGCCCTCATATATCACATGGGTGATCTAGCGGATGATATTCTCAAGTCATTCCGACTTGACGCCACTAAATCGAAGCTCATTAAGGAAGTAATGGACAAATTCGACTCTCACTTTGTAGTGAAGCAGAACATAATATATGAACGTGCTATGTTCAACTCTCGGTTCCAACAGGAAGGCGAGGCAGTGGAATCTTTCATCACAGAGTTGCATGTTTTAAGTGAATCATGTAACTATGGCACTCTGTTAGATGAAATGATTCGTGATCGTATAGTGGTAGGCGTGCGTGACAAACGGCTCTCCGAAAAACTGCAACTGCAGACAGCACTCACATTGGAGACTGCAGTTACTACCGTCCGTCAGCACGAGGCTGTGAAGAAACAGCAAGAGGAGCTACTACAGACAGGCAAGACTCAAATGGTGAACTACCTACAACAAAAGCCAAAGCAGGATAGTGGAACGAAGAATTACAACAGTCAGCAGCAGTCTAACACTCAAAATAAAAATTCTCGTAACAAGAACCAAAGCAATTCCAAATCGGGTTCTCCATCAGCAAAGTGCAAGCAGTGCGGGTATCCGAATACACATAAAGTTTGTCCAGCAAAGGAAAAAGAGTGCAATAAATGCAAGAAAACTGGTCATTTTGCTAAAATGTGTCGTACTAGTGCTGCTAAAACTGTTGGAGGCGTTACGAATGTTTCAGATACTTTTTTAGGTGTTGTGACATGTGCTGTTACAGGTCAAGATAATGCAGATCGTGAAAAGCGTTGGTCTGAAGTAATTAATGTTAACTGTGTTCCTGTCCGTTTTAAACTAGATTCAGGAGCTGATGTGACAGTCCTTCCACATTCATTCTACCTACAACATCTGAAGGAAACCGGTTTGTTAGACAAGACTAGTCTGATTCTCAACGGTCCAGATGGTACAAAGTTAAAAACCGTAGGTTTGTTAAATGCACATTTAAAGTTTAAGGATAATCACATAAATGAGAAAATGTACATTGTGCGTGATTTATCCAGACCATTGTTGAGTGTTCGGGCATGTGAGGAATTGAATCTTGTCAAGCGAGTCTACAGCGTTGGGGAACAACAAACAACTATTGACGTCAAGAAAGAATTTTCTTCGTTGTTTACGGGGTTAGGAAAAATCAGTCCCCCGTATGAGGTCAAGCTTAAACCTAATGCAGTTCCGTATGCTCTACACTCTCCTCGTCGAGTTGCTATCCCGCTACTTCCAAAGCTGAAAGAAAAGTTAGATGACATGGTGAAGTTAGGGGTCATTGAGCCTGTTAGTGAAGCTACTGAATGGTGCGCTCCCATGGTAATCACCGGGAAGAAATCTGGAGGCATCAGAATTTGTGTCGATTTGTCTCGTTTAAATCAAAGTGTTGAACGGGAGTTGTTCCTCATGCCTTCTACAGAACATACTTTGGGTCAATTGAGTGGAGGTAAATTTTATTTCAAAATAGACTGTAATGATAGTTTTTGGCAGATTGAGCTTGCGCCATCATCTACCAAGTTGACAACATTCATTACTCCGTTTGGTCGTTATTGTTATTTACGACTGCCCTTTGGAATAACCTCCGCCCCTGAAGTGTTTCAGCGTCGGATGATGGAAATTTTAAAAGATATTTCCAGTGTTAAGTGCACGGTTGATGACATAATTGGCTGGGGGGCTACAATTGAAGAACATGATTTCAAAGCCCGTGAAGTGTTAAACAGATGAGTGCAGGCGGGTCTCACTGTTAACTTTGATAAGTGTGAATTCGGTGTGACCTCAATTGATTATTTAGGACACCGAATTGATGAGACCGGAGTGCACCCAGATGAAAAGAAAGTAGAAGCCATCCAAAAGTTTGAAGCACCTACAAATGTGTCAGAGTTGAGATCGTTTTTAGGTCTCGTTAATTATGTGTGTCGGTTTATTCCTACTCTTACAGACATCTTGCATCCGTTGTACGATTTGCTGCGGAAAGAAAACGAATTCTTGTGGGGACCAACACAGAAGGCATCGTTGGAACAGTTAAAGAAAATTCTGTCAACCCATCCTGTGCTGGCTCTCTACAATCCAAACTTGGATACTATTGTCTCGGCCGATTCATCTTCATATGGTCTTGGAGCGGTCATTCTCCAAAAAGGGGAAGATGGGGTCATTCGGGTAGTTGCTTACGCATCTCGGACTTTAACAGATACCGAAAAACGGTATGCGCAGATCGAGAAAGAAGCACTCGCATCAACATGGGCTTGTGAAAGGTTCCAAGATTTTTTAATTGGTTTGAAATTATTTATACTCGAAACTGATCACAAACCATTAGTTCCTATTTTTAGTACGAAAAATTTGGACGATTTGACACCGAGACTGCAAAGATTTAGGATGCGGATGATGCGTTTCCCAGCAAAAGTCGTCTACAAGCCGGGCAAAGAAATGCTAGTCGCCGATGCGTTGTCAAGACGACCCCTACCCGAAGTCGGAAATGATGATTTTGAAGAGGAAGTCACGGCTCACGTCAATGTCATTTTGTCGTCATTGCCAGCAACTCCGTCAAAATTAGAAGAAATCAAAAAAGCTCAGCATTCTGATTTAGTGCTTCAAAAGGTTGCTGAATTCAGTGTAAGTGGCTGGCCCGATTCAGTAAGTCATCCCTTATTAAAAGTATACTGGAATGTGCGTGATGATATTTCTGTTCAACAAGGGTTGATCATGAGGGGATGCAGAATTCTCATTCCAGAGAAGATGCGTGAAGAAGTTCTTCATCGAATTCATAGTGGACATTTGGGCATCACAAAGTGTCGTGCTCGGGCCCGTGAATCAGTTTGGTGGCCTGGAATATCTGTCGATATTGAAAATCTCATAAACAGATGTTCCGTTTGTGTTAAGAGTCGCAAGGACCACCATGAACCGTTGATGTCATCTGAGTTCCCTGAAAGACCATGGCAGCGTGTGGCCATGGATCTGTACAAGTTTGAAAACTATTGGTATTTGGTTGTCATTGACTATTTTTCTCGGTTTCCAGAAGTGGCTCGTCTGGAAAGTTTGACCTCAGCGGCAGTGATTCTTCACTGTAAGTCGATTTTTGCAAGGCATGGAATTCCAGAGGAAATTCGTAGTGACAACGGTCCACAGTTTGAACCAGTGCGTACATCAGAATTTCAACAATTTGCTGCTGAATGGGGATTTTGTCATCGCACATCAAGTCCAGTCTTTCCTCAAAGCAACGGCATGGCTGAGGTGGCAGTCAAAATTGTGAAGTCTCTTCAGAAGAAAAATCGTGACCCGTACATTGCTCTGTTGTCTTACCGTTCATCACCGTTAGGAAATGGGTTTAGTCCGGCTGAACTGTTGTTTAATCGTAAATTGCGTACTACAGTGCCCATGGTTTCATCGTCCCATATTCCGAATATAGTACCTAACAGTGTGTTACGTGAAAAAGAAGAATCCCGAAGAATTCAACAGTCCAGGGATTATAATCGTCATCATGGAGTCGTACCTGAGAAACATCTCAAGAAGGGTGACGTAGTTTGGGTCCAGGATAAGAAAACGTGGGGAAAAATTAAACAAGAAACCGATGCTCCACGGTCCTTTATAGTAGAAACTCGTAGTGGGGATTATCGTAGAAATTCATACCATCTTACTTATGCTCATCGTGACGATATTCCCAACGACGAAGTCATTGTTGATCCAGATCTGCTGGATACTAATAATCTGGTGGATGAGTTTAGTGAACGTGTACTAGCGGAACCTCCAGTTCTGCCGGCTCCGAAGTCTGTTGGTAAGCGGAAGCCGCAAGCAAAGAATGCTCCAGTAAGTTCATCGAATAGTGCTCCAATTATTACCCGCAGTGGAAGAGTTGTGAAGTCCCGTGTTCGTATGAATTTGTAGATTATAGTTAATATTCTTTAACATAGATATTTCCGTTTTGTTTCAGTTAGGAATTTGTGAAATGGTCCTATTAAGTAGAAATGTACTTAATAAGACATCTCTGTTCATTAGTTAGTTGAATTGCACTATTTAGTCAAGTTGTAAACTAAATAGTGTGCTCTTTAAGGAATTTTATAATGTTATTTCATTATAAGTTAAAAGGGGGGATGTTGTATTAGTGTCTGTTCATGTCATGTACATGGTGTACATCGGAGTAAGTCGTCAGTCGAATCTAGATCACCGTACTAGTAAGTTGTGTGTACACGTCCTCTCCCTATTTGTAAACTAGGCTAGAGACGATATTGAATAAATACAATTCAATAGTATACTAAATACTAATAATCATTAATCATAGTTAATGGCATTATTACACAACTTTCAATTTTTTCACATCCTATTTTACAACCTTAATAGAACTAATGAAATTCTAAAATGGTGAATCCAATGGGTTACTTAAAAGCCACTCATAATTTATTGCCATGCATTGCAAAGCAGCCCTACGAAATTCAGATAACTATCCCTTTCTGAGTGTTTCCGAAATAATAAGACTGTTAAAATAATTACATGGTGGATTCATACTGGTTAAATATGACTGTTTCTACATTAAATTGAAACACAATATACTTAATTTTAAGAACAATATAAGGTTAGCATGCAAAGATTTGTATATAACCACTAACGCAAAAAAATCAGTTTCTTCGTAATAATAATTTATATTTCACGAAAAAGAATGACGATGATTACATACACAGCTATAAAGAAGTATGCAGCATAATTATATTTTTGCACTCTATTACTTATTTTGTAAGCGTATACAGTGTAGAATTAGAACTAAACATATAAAAATGGAATTTTATTTGAAAAATTATATCATATTTATGGTTTAAACATTATTTACGCACACAAACAAAATCTTTGTGTATCAGTTTTTGGTTTTAGTTAGAATGTATTTCACAATTTTTTCAAAAGCCAGAAAATCCAATTTAAAAAAATTTAAAATGTTGCTCTTGGAAATTCATTTTTGTATTTTCTCAGAGTTACGGTACAATTATGAGTCGTAATTTTATAAAAACAGGGATTTTTAGGATAACGTCATTTGTGCGCGATCTCTAATTAACAACAATCCTGTGTCTCAATTTTAACTTCTGTAATAACGCTCTTTCGTTATAATGCAATTTTAAACGAAGGAAACTATTAAATTGAACCATATTTGAAACAGGATCCTAAAATACAACTACTTTTAAAGTGGTGAAAATAGTTTAGCATTGGTCAACCGCTTGCATGAACTTGCTGTTTAAAACTAATCACGTTCCATTGCGCTTATTCAACAAAATTACGGTTTGTACAACACTGAGTGAGGATTATAAATGCTCAAACGTACGAGTGCAATTTGAAGATTAAATTATACTAAACATTTTTACAAAAACCGAGCACCTTACTAAATGCTGTGGAAAAGCTTGATTTTGTAATAATTGTTAAACTGAGATTTACAGTAAGCGTTAGCATACTCACACTTTATCTTACAATGTAGTCATTGTAGTCACAGTTGTTATACATTTTATAATCAAGTGAGTAGCAAAAATATAACGATATTTATGCTATCCTTTAAATTTACTGATTAATGAAATAAAATTATCAGAAACACAATAACCTCAGAGTATAGAGTGTCCATCGTATGCTCATAAAATCGAAGTACATTTATGTATGGCGCTACATTGTAACTGATGTTTTACTTGTTAATTACATATGCTTTTGTCATGAGAAAAATTTTCTATGTACACGCTTTAAGGAATAACATTATTATGTTTTAATGTTTGCAAGTATAATTACAGCCTAACTAAAAATAAAATTACAGTTTCTACGTTACAATACTTTAGTTATACATTTAAAAAATTACAATAATTCTTTAAATACAAAATTATTGTCGTAATAAATTTAGACGAGATCCTATTTTTCATTAAGGTAATAATATTCGAAAAACGAATGTTTAAATTTTCTGGAAAAGAAGCTCCGCCAAAGGGTTTCCATTGTTTCCAAAACTATGAAGGTAAAATTGAACACCTGACGCCTCGAACGACTCGTGCTTTGGACTTTCTACTTTATACTGTGCAATGTTGTTGGGTCCCTGTAATTTAAAACGAAGAAAATCTCTGTACTTATTTAAACATTAATGAGACGGAAAATAAACAGACGAGCATAACGAAAATGCATAATGGACTAACTACCCACATTATATTTTGGTTGGACGGACATGCAATCTACTGCGATTCTTATGAGTTCATGTTTATATTGCTTTTCCAATATTACCTTCAAACTGAACCATATATTATAATTATCTCCCCAAAAACCGTAGCTTGTACTGGATCCCACTGCAATGGGCTCGTCCAATACGAAGGGAAACATTTTTCCTTTTGGGGCGAAAATATTTTTCTTAAACGTCCCACTGTCAAATGTGATGGAACCATAAACCCTTCTCTTAACTTGAACACTGACGTCGAAGTGTGCGTCTCCATCAATGGGCCCCAAGAAACTAAATCCATGCAGCAAAATCTTCTGATTCACCTGAAACCTAAGAGCAAATTAATTAAGTATTTTAATAGCAAACAACTAAAATTGAACTTTAAATAATTCCATTGCGAATAAATTCTTTTTAAACCAGCTTCTGCAGCTCAGATGGCATACTTTCGAACTGTGTTAATTGTGTTCAGTTGTGTCTGATTAAACCAAAATATAAATGCATTTCTCAAGCCATCTGTTAACATGGACTTTTGCAGAATCGCATCAGATGAGTTCTGATTTACGAAAAAACTCACTCGTCAGAAGATGTAGTACTAACCATATACTACGTTGACTGCTATTGCACACAAACGATGGACTCGTTGTTAATTTGTATTGTGGGTACAACGAAAGAACTGAGCATCCAGATGCGGAACTTGCGTTTACTTCTCTGTTGTTTGTTGTAATCTGCGGCGATGCTTTTTCACTGACGGTTCTGTTTGGTTTTCCCAGTCTGCGGTTGGTTTTGAACGGAAGCCCAGTCTTGTCATAGTTTGTTCTGTGAAAAAGTTATAAGCATCCTAAATTAATTTTGACCATAAACCCAAAAAGTGCACTCAAAACATTAACCAAATTAAAACCAAATTCAGCTTAAAACAAAACTCACTTTTCATCAAAAGTTGACGCAATGAACAAGAAAATGGCCAGCTGCTCATCTCCTTTCAAAAAATTCTTTTTGAATTTGCAAACTTTGGCAAATTCTTGATTGGTCATCGTCGGGAATCGGATTTCGAAGAAACATGCACCAAGAACTTCGCGGTAGTTTTCTCCTGTGGGTTCCAGGCCTTTAATTGTACACTGGTTACTCGCCCATCTGTTTTAAATGAATTACATAATTAGTAAATAGATTACACAAAGAAGAAAAAACTGATTGACACAGCAATTAATAAGTTATTAAAAACGGGACTTCAAAACAAAGAAAAATACCTGGAAGCGCATTCGAAGATTTTGGTTTCGTCCAACGGAAGTTTCTCAAAGGAAAATATCGTTTCCAGGTTTTCCCGAGATATTTTCAGAAATTCATCAGTGTTTGAGTATTTGTCGAAGGATCTAATGTTAATAAATTAATTTATTTTTACACTAACTCATTTTTGGATTTATAAATCTTGATGGACACATGACTTGTATGTTACATACCGTATAAAATCATCGGCTGCCTCCTCCAAATTCACAATCGCTTTCGTGATTTCGTATTGTCGACAGAGGCCAAGTAAACTCAACAAATTTTTCGGCGACAACTTCAAAGATTTTAGAGAATCCACTGACCACGCATCCAACATCAGCAGCTGTGAGCAGAAGGAAATTAATTTTAAATATTTAATCTTATTAAAATTTTACCTCTCAATATTACAAGTTGAATATCATTAGACTAAAATTAACATGCAAAACGCTACACAATTATTTATGGAGTATAAAATAAATAACACGCACGTTTACGAAAAGCTGGAAAGCTGTGGGGTCGATGTCCGGGAGTGGAATCCCGTTTTCGTCTGTCACAACCCCGTTTTCCCAATTTTCGTCAAATTCCCTCTCAAAGACGGGCGAGGCTGCCTTGAGAACAAATTTGACTGATTGACTGCTTCCACTTTTATTTTGTCTGGACCAACGCTGAAGGTGACATCAAAGTTTTTCGGCTTTCGCCGCAGCAAATCCGCCATCTGCTCCCCGAGAGTTTTTTCTACTTGATTTGTGTTACTAGCCATTTTTCCTATTTTACGTAATTAGCAGGAATAATTAGTTAAATCGCTAATTGATCTTTATGTATCTTTGCAGTCAGGTTCAGATCTTGTGTATGTTTTCACTTAATATTTTTTGGGTTCACTGTTAGTGCACGGAACTGAAACTAATCGAAAACTAAACAACAGAAGAGTCTCAAGTGCTTAGAAAAGGCAGTTTTTGGATTTCTTGCTGAAGGTAATTTCCACTGCGTACAGAGGAAAGGCGTATTACCGAAACTGAAAAAGACTCACGGCTATTTACTGGAAATTCTATTTCTGTGAAGTTGGAACTTCTCTGTAAATAAGCAGCACCTTTCACTTCGCTATCAGCACCAACGACAGTTTCAATGTCAAGAGTTCACTATGCACAGCCACTTTTCTATTTAGTTTCTGTAGGAGCATTACACGGGTGACCTTTGTGCAGTGAACGAAATACGAAGCTGAAGTCATGCAGTTATTAATTACATATAGAGTTAAAAATAAAGTTAGGTGCGTACCATTACCTTCTAAGGACCAAAGATTAACCCAATTGAAGCGGATAATGAAATCATTATTTTTATAATTAGAAAACTAAAACTGGTTTTAACCGGCTGAAACTGGCTGAAACCAGCTGACACCTTCCAACCTATGTAAGTTCATTGGAAAAAATAAACAATGAAAGAAATGCTCTTTAAGGTGATGTATGATGGTAGTCTATTTTAACTAAAAGTGCCAGGAACTTTTAGTGTGCGGTGACAGAAATGTACATTGAACACGTCACATGCAACCGCTTGAGAGTGGGACAAAATGACTACTAAAAAGGTTGGGATTGGGACGATAAATTGAATGCAACTGTGGGTCAGTTGCCTGGCATACGTCAAGCAACAACACAAATAGATGAGAACTAATAAGATGATTAAATTAGTCTGTTGAGCTCAATTTTATCGAACCCCATAATCAATCACTACCTGGATTTCCCTATTATTAGGGATCGACCAAAAATGATGTCATACGTAGGGTCAATTGACTTACTTGGCTCCTGATGACACTCCATGTTAAACATGGCCATTTCAATCAATAGTGAAGCTGACGATCCTAGAGTTCTAAAAATGTAAATTATTACAATACGTCATTCATGGACGACCCTTTGT
This sequence comes from Dicyrtomina minuta, assembly GCA_949802685.1. Classification (NCBI taxonomy): domain Eukaryota; kingdom Metazoa; phylum Arthropoda; class Collembola; order Symphypleona; family Dicyrtomidae; genus Dicyrtomina; species Dicyrtomina minuta. The sequence goes on along the minus strand of OX461808.1, from coordinate 154,474,290 downwards.
GTGATTTTAAAACCATCTTTAAGTTCTACAGGAAAACCGACCTGCATTGCAATTGAACTTAAATTGGGAGCATACCATTGAATAGCCTAACACGTCCAGCCAAAGCCAAATAATTTGTAAATCTGTGTTTGAATGTAATTAATGTTGTGTGTGCTGCACCCAAATCGAAAAAGTTAATAAAATATCATTTTAAAAAATCACTGTATCGTCTGCAAAGTTCCTAAATGATTCATATTCAAATTTTGCGGAAAACAAAACAACTTAATCAACTACATACAAAAATAATCAAGGTCCTAAAACCATTCAAATAGAAAAACTTGAAATGCACATTTCAAAAACATGTAAATGCGACGGCTACAACTACAATATAGTAGGCTCTTATATATCCAGTCGTCTTAAAAATTGGGATGTTTCGATGACATCATTTATGAACAATTCCTCACTATCAGAAGGTTTTAGCTGTGGTAATTCCAACCTGAACTTTACGAAATACTCATCGCTTATATATACTACAGTGTTGCTAATTATTATTGACTGTTTGAAATATGATTAAGTATTAAGGCGATCCGTGAAAAAAACAATCATTCCTTGTGATTGAAGAATCAAAATGGCACATTTCCAATTTAAAGCAGAATGTTGATCTATCCAATTACATGTTTTTGGCAAGGTCAAAGTTTTCTATATACACGCTTCAAGGATTATTATGTTTTTTAAATATTTGTAAGTAAATATCCCAATGAGAATTAGTTTTTACAATAATGTAGTAACATTTTTAAAATTACAATAATTTATTAAATTAAAAAAATAATTTAATAGATTTGCAAGAGATCCTATTTTTTAATAAGGTAATTAATATTTTAAAGCAGCGAATGTTCAAATCTTCTTGAAAAGAAGCTCCGCCAAAGGATTTCCTGTATTCCAAGAACTGCCAAGGCGAAACTGCACACCTGACGCCTCCAACGACTCGTCCTTTGGATTATCTCCTTGATACTGTGCAATGTTGTTGGGTCCCTGTAATTTAAACCGAAGAAAATCTCTATACTTATTTAATTAATAGTCAGACATAAAATAAACGGATGAGCGAATGGATGCATAACTAAAATGCATAGTCGACTAACTGCCCACATTATATTTTGGTTGGACAGACGCATACAATCTACTACGATTTTTATGAGTTCATGTTTATATTGCTTTTTCCAATATTACCTTCAAACTGAAAAATATGTAATAATTATCTCCCCAAGAGCCGAAGTTTGTACTGGATTCCACTACAATGGGCTCGTCCAACAAGAAATGAAACATTTTTCCTTTTGGGGCAGAAATATTTTTCTTAAACGTCCCACTGTCAAATGTGTAGGAACCATTAACCAGTCTCCTAATTTGGACAGTGACCTCGAAGTTCGCGTCTCCATCAATGGGCCCCAAGAAACCAAATCCATGCAACGAAATCTTCTTATTCACCTTAAACCTATAAGCAAATTAATTAAGTATTTTAATCACAAACAACTAAAGTTCAATTTTAGATTAGGCCGTTGCGAATAAAATCCTTTTTAAACCAACTTCTGCAACTCAGATGGGACACTTTCGAACTTTCTTAATTATCTTTAGCGGTGTCTAATTACACAGTAGAAAATATAAACATCATTTTTCTAGCCATCCGTGAGCATAGATTGTGATTGTTGTGTTGCAGAATTGCATCTCATGAATTTTGATTTGCACAGAAACTCTCTAGTCAGAAGATGCAGTACTAACCATCGACCACGTTCACTGCCATTGCACTTAAAGGGTGGACTGGTCGTTAATTTGTATTGTGGGGGCAACGGAAGAACTGAGCATCTAATAACGAGGAACTTGTGTTTACTTCTCTGTTGCTTGTTGAAATCTGAGGCGGTGCTTTTTCACTGACGACTCTGTTTGGTTTTACTGACCGTCTGCGGTTGGTTTTGAACGGAAGCTGAGTCATGTCATAGTTTGTTCTGTGAAAAAGTTATAGGCATCTTAAATTAGTTTCTAACAGAACCCCAAAAATTTCACTTAAAACATTAACAAAATTAAAACTACGTAAATTCAACTTAAATCAAAACTCACTTTTCATCAATAGTTGATGCAATGAACAAGAAAATGGCCAGCTGCTCATCTCCTTTCAAAAAATTCTTTTTGAATTTGCAAACTTTGGCAAATTCTTCATTGGTCATCGTCGGGAATCGTATTTCGAAAAAACATGCACCAAGAACTTCCCGGTAGTTCTCTCCCGTGGTTTCCAGGCCTTTTATTGTACATTGATTACTCGCCCATCTGTTTAAAATGAATTAATTAGTAAATGCATTATAAAAAGAAGAAAACATTATTTGACTTAGCAATCAACTAGTCCTTGAAAATAGGATTTCAAAACAAATACAGTAACCTGGAAGCGCATTCGAAGATTTTGGTTTCGTCCAACGGAAGTTTGTCAAAGGAAAATGTCGTTTGCAGGTTTTCCTGAGATATTTTCAGACATTCATCCGTGTTTGAGTAGTCGTCGAAGGATCTAATTTTATTTAGTTAAGTTTAAGTTCATTTTTACAATAACTCATTTTTGGATTTATAAATCTTGTTAGACACATGACTTTTATGTACATACTCACCGTATAAAAGCATCGGCTGCCTCCCCCAAATTTTGAATTGCTTTTGTAATTTCGTATCGTCGACAGAGGCCAAGTAAACTCAGCAGATTGTTTGGTGATAAGTTAAAAGATTTTAGAGAATTTAATGACCACGCATCCAGAATCAGGAGCTGTGAGCAGAAAGAAGGACATATTTAAGCTCGTTACAATTTCAACTCTCAACATTAAAAGTTAAATATAAATCTATTAAAATTAATATACAAAACACTGTGCAATTAATTATGAAGTATAGAATAAATTAACACGCACGTTGACGAACAGCTGAAAAGCTGTGGGGTCAATGTCTGGGAGTGGAATTCCGTTGTCGTCAGTAACTACTCCGTTTTCCCAATTTTCTTCAAATTCCCGCTCAAAGACTGGCGAAGCCGCCTTCAGAATAAATTTGACTGCTTCCACTTTGATTTTGTCTGGACCGACGCTGAAGGTGACGTCAAAGTTTTTCGGTTTTCGCCGCAGCAGGTCCGCCATCTGCTCCCCCAGAGTTTTTTGTACTTGATTCGAGTTAGTAGCCATTTTCCCTATTTTACGTAATTAGTAAAATTAGTAATTAAACCGCCGATTGATTTTTTTGTATCTTTGGAATTGGATTCACATGAGTATTGAATTACTTAATATTTTTCGAGTTTACTTTTAGTGCACGGAATTGTAATTAAATCAGTATTGAATAGCAAAATTTCAAGTAAGTAGAAATGGCAGATTTTGGATTTAGTGCAATGAAAGTAATTTACACTGAGCACAGAGCAAAGCGAATGGCTCAAAGCTATTGACTGAAAATTCTATTTGTGTAAAGTTGGAAGTTTCCAGTAAATCCGTGGCACCCTTCACTTCGCTATCATGTGTTTCAAGTGTTTACCATGTAAATCCACGTTTGTGATAATTTTCTGCGGGAGGGTTTATAAATGGGTGAACTTAGTCAGGTGGACGAAATACAAAGCCCAAAGTCATGCAGTTGTTAAGTAGCCAGTTAAAAATAAAGTTGTTACCTTCAAAGGATCAATCATTAACGCCAGAGAAGGGGATAATCAAATTCATCTACTAAAAAGGTTGGATACGATTGATAACAAAATGAATGTAGCTGTGGCTCAGTCGCCTGACAAACGTCAAATAGGAAGGCAAATCGTCAGCGAAGAGGCAAATCTGACTATCTTCTTTTGGTGCTAAAAGCGAAACTGACTATTACCATTTTTTGCTAAAAGCGAAAATGACTATCTCCATTTTTCTCAAATAACTATAAAAAGGAGGCAAAAAAACTATATGTGCCAATGCAGCATGTTATAAAGCATACGTTTTTGTTAAGGGGTCGTCCATAAATGACGTCACAAAAATTATTGCTCTTTATGAACTCACCTACTCTCATTACAACGGCTCAACTGTAACAATGCGTGTCATAAATACCAGACAAGACCCACACACGCTGTGACATTAGATAGTTTGCGCAGTTCACGTAAAACGCTATACGCTATACGTAAAAATTATTTTTACGTAAGCTCCTCCCATTTTACGCAAAACTCAAGTTTTACGTAAACATTTGAAATTACGTAACGCTATATTTTACGGTAGCGTTTACGTATAGCGTAATCAAAATATCACGTTAGCGTAAAAATTTGAATTTACGCGGATTTACTGACAGCCCTCATGGCCCAGTGGTTAGCGATGCGAAATATCCAAGGATTCTGGACATGCCTGTCCATCAAGGTCGCGGGTTCAATCCTCACTAGGGGCGAATGACTTTTATGTGAAAGTTGATCGTATACGACATGTGTGGTGAACCAACGTCCCAGATACACATCCCACGCCAACTTACACCTTATTTCGATATAATTAAAATTATTTTCAAAAAACAATTTTTTAAATCTAAGATTTTTATTCGTAATTGTCAGATGTTATCAACTGGAAATTTGTAACGTCATGGCGGAAATAGTTTACTAAATGAAATAATCGATGTAAATACATATAATTTTTTTAGTATATGTGGTGCTTTCGATAAAAACGAGAAGAAAAACAAGCTTATAATCTATTTTTGAAAATTACTGAATATAACGTGTAATTTTTTTTGCGTTATATTATTGAAGTGCGCAAACTGTGCAACGTTATTTTGTCCGTAATTTTTGAATAACGTAAAAATTAAATTTTGCGTTTTACGTATAGCGTGGAAGTATTTTACGTCGAACTGCGCAAACTGTCTATTATTTATACACAACCCATTACAAATATTACAATCTTAAAATTTTTAGCCATTGATTTTATCATTAGCTATTAGTAATCTAAATCAATGTGTCAACCTTTTACTGACTGAACTCAGCGTTAACGTTCAAATTTTCAGATTCTCGTTTTCCACTTTCACTTACTTAACTAGCGTTTAATGTTCCTGCTGGCGGTTTTATAGTAGTGACTACTGCTTTCTGTATTCATCATTTCTGTTTAGTTTTCAGTGGAAATTGTAACAATGGAATTTTACGTTTAGTTAAATATTGTAGTGATCGAAAAACAAATGTAATAGAATTTTAACATATAGTATGTAGTTAAATTTCTGTCACGCAGAATGTTTATTTCTTCATTCATTGTAACTGTCACTAACAATGCGACCAATCCAACAACTAAATTACTACGCTGGATTTAATCTATGATCTAGGATTCAAAATTTTACCAATTTTTCCTTTGCCAAGCACAAGTAAGACTTTAAAGTCCTAATTTCAGTTATTGTTCGTTGTTATGTGATGCGGTATGATAATTAAGTTTCACAACATAGCGATAGCTAAGCTTTTATAAATAGAGTAGGTGTTTCCTGAGAGAGCAATAATTTTTGTGACGTCATTTATGGACGGCCCCTAAACAAAAACGTCTACTTCATAACATGCTGCATTGGTACATACTAGTATAGTTTTTGTGCCTTCTTTTAATGGTATTTCGAGAAAAATGGAGATAGTCATTTTCGCTTTTAGCAAAAAATGGTAATAGTCAGTTTCGCTTTTAGCCCCAAAAGGAGATAGTCAGATTTGCCTCTTCGCTGACGAAATGAATTACAAATGATAAGATAATTGAATTAGTTTATTGTGCACCAACTCATCGAATCCCAAAATCACACACTACCTGTATTTCCCTATTAGGGTTCGTCCACAAATGGTGTCATCCGTAGGGTTAATTGTATCACTTGGCTCCTGATGACACCCCGTGTTAAACATGGTCATTTAATCAATGGTGAAGCTGACGATCATAGAGTTCTAAAAATAGGAAATATTCCATGGCGTCATTTATGGACGATCCCTCTTGCGATTTTAAAACCAGCTTAAATTTCTACCGGAAAACCCTCTTGTGTTTCTATTGAACTTAATCTTGGAGCATACTATTGAATAGCCTAACACTTCCAGCCAAGGCCAAATAATTTGTATAGTTATCTATGTTTGTATGCAATCAATGATGTGTGTGCTGCAGCCGAATCGACAAAAGGAATAAAATATTATTTAAAAAAATCAGTGTATCGTCTGGAAAGATTCAAAACTGATCCATATTCAAATTTTGCTGAAAACAAAATAACTAAATCAACTACATACAAAAAGATTCAAGTTTCTAAAAGGATTTAAAAAGAAAAACTTGAAATGTGCATTTCAAAAACATGTAAATGTGACGGCTACAAGTACAACAGTAGGCTTTTATAAATCTAGTCGGCCGTAGTTAAAGATAGCCATTTACGGAATGTTTAAGCTGATGACAATGACAACAAGACAGTCCTACTGTTTTAAAATTGAGATGTTTTGATGACATCATTTATGACCGATCCCTATGTAAAGCTTTTAGTTGTAGTGATTCCAACATGAACTTTATGAAATACTTATCTGTTATCTCTTATACATACTAGTGTTGCTAATTATTCACTGTTTCAAATATGATTAAGGCGATGCGTAAAAACAACAATCATTTCTCGTGATTGAAGAATCCAAATGGATCATTTTCAATTTTAAGCAGAATTTTTATCTATTTAATTACATGTTTTTAACAAACTAAAAGTTTTCTATGTACACGCTGTAAGAATTAATGTTTTAAATGATTGTGAGTTAACAGCCCAATAAAAATTAGTTACATTTAGAAAATTACAATGATTGTTTCAATTAAAAAATAAATTTGGAAAAGATCTTATTTTTTAAGAAGTTAATATTTTAAGAAGCGAATGTTCACATTTTCTTGAAAAGAAGCTCCGCCAAAGGGTTTCCATTGTTGCACCAACTGTGAAGGTGAAAATGAACACCTGACGCCTCTAACGACTCGCTCTTTGGTTTGTCCCCTTTATACTGCGCAATGTTGTTGGGTCCCTGTAATTTAAACCGAAGAAAAGCTCTGAACTTTTGTAATGAGAGAGAAAGTAAACGGACGAGCTAATGAATGCCAATAAGATGCAGAATCCACTAACTACCCACATTCTATTTTGGTTACACAGACATGCAATCTACTGCAATTTCTATGAGCTGATGTTTATATTGCTTTTTTAAACATTACCTTCAAACTGAAATATATGACATTAAAATTTGCCCAAGAGCCGTCGATTGTACTGGATTCCAGTGCAATAGGCTCGTCCAATAAGAAACGAAACATTTTTCATTTTGGGGCAAAAATATTTTTCGTAAACGTCCCACTGTCATATGTCCAGGAACCATCAACCAGTCTTTTAATTTGAACAGTGACGTCGAAGTTTGCGTCTTCATCGATGGGTCCCAGGAAACCGATTCCATGCAGCCAAATCTTCTGATTCACCTGAAACCTGAATGCAAATTAATTTTTAATTTTAATTCGCACATACAACGGAACTTGAATTTTAGATAATGTCATTGGGAATAAAACCCGTTTTAAACCAATTTCTGCAGTGAACGTGGCACACTTTTGAACTTTGCTAATTATGTTTAGCTCTGTCTATAGTTATTAGCACAAAATATTAATGCATTTTTCCAGTCAGCTGTTAACATTGATTTTAAATGTTATTTTGTGGAATTGCGTCACATGAATTTAGATTTGCAAAGAAACTCACTATTCAGAAGATGCAGTACTAACCTTCGAAAGCGTCGACTGCCATCACACACAAATGACGGACTGGTCGTTAGTTTGTATTTTGGGGGCAACGAAAGAACTGAGCATCCAGACGAGGAGCTTGTGTTTACTTCTCTGTTATTTGTTATGATCTGAGGCGGTGCTTTTTCACTGACAGTTCTATTAATTCTGTTTGGTTTTACTGCCCCTCTGCAGTTGGTTTTGAACGGAAGCTGAGTCGTGTCAAAGTTTGTTCTGTGAAAGTGAAAAAGTAATAGGCATCTCAAGTTACCTTCAAAATAAAACAACCATAAAAAGTGCAGTCAAATTTTTTTTTATAATTACGTAGACGGAGCCTAAATCAGAACTCACTTTTCATCAAAAGTTGACCCAATGAATAAGAAAATGTCCAGCTGCTCATCTCTGTTTAAAAAATTCTTTTTAAACTTGCAAACTTTGGTAAATTCTTCTAATGACATCGTCGGAAATCGGATTTGAAATAAACAGCCGCCGAGAACTTCTCGGCAGTTCTCTCCCGTGGGTTCCAGGCCTTTAATTGTACACTGATTACCCGCCCATCTGTTTTAAATTAATTAATTAGGAAATACATTATAAAACAAAGAACTACACAGCAATTCTAGTTTTTTAAAATGCGACTTTAAAACAAGGACAAATACCTGGTTGCGCACTCGAAGATTTCGTTTTCGTTCAATGGGAGTTTTTCAATGGAAAATATTGTTTCCAGGTTTTTCCGGGATAGTTTTAGAAATTCATGCGTGTCTGAGTATTCGTCAAAGGATCTAATGCATTCAAATAATAAAATTCGTTTTTACAATAACGCATGTTTTGTTCATAAATGTTGGTGTAGGTATGACTTATGTACGTACTGAATAAACGCATCGGCGGCCTCCTCCAAATTCTGAATCGCTTTCGTAATTTCGTATCTTCGACAGAGGCCAAGTAAACCCAACAAATTGTTCAGTGATAATTTCAATGATTTTATGGAATCCACTGACCACGCATCCAGAGTCAGCAGCTGCAGGAGCAGAAGAATGTTAATTTTAAATATTTATCTTTTTACAATTTTAACTCTCGATATGGCTAGTGATAAATAACTACACTTAAATTATTATGCAAAATATTAGTTAATTATTTATAGAGTGTAAAATAAATTGCCACGCACGTTTACGAACAGCTGGAAAGCGGTGGGGTCAATGTCAGGGAGTGGAATCCCGTTCCTGTCCATCACAACTCCGTTTTCCCACTTTTCCTCAAATTCCGTCTCAAAAACAGGCGAAGCTGCCTTTAGAATAAATTTGACTGCCTCCACTTTTATTTTGTCTGGACCAACGCTGAAAGTGACGTCAAAGTTATTCGGTTTTCGGCGCAGCAGATCCGCCATCTGCTCCCCGAGAGTTTTTTGTACTTGATTCGTGTTGTTGGCCATTTTTCCTATTTTATGTTATTAGCAGGAATTATTAGTTGAATCACTGATTGAATTCTATGTATCCTTTGAATTAGGTTCAGTTCTTTGTGTATGTTTTTACTTTTTGGGTTCACTTTAACTGCACAGAATCGCGCTTAAGTTTAAGTGCAACGAAATGACAGTTTTGGGATTTATTGGATGACGGTAATTTACACTGAGCACATATAGTGAAGGCGAATGATCGAAACTGAATATAGCTCCCGGCTCACATCTATTTTCTTAGAAATTGGAAATTCTATTTGTGTAAACTTGGAAGTTGTCAGTAAATACTGGTACTTTTTCCTTCACTATTAGCATCAACGACAGTTTCAATTTGAAATGTTTACTATGCACAGCCACTTTTCTATTTAGTTTCAGTAAGAGCGTGACACGAGTGAACTTTGTGAAGTGGACGAAATACGAAGCCGAATTCAGGCAGTTGTTAACTAGGCAGTTAAAAATAAAGTTAGGTGCGTAGTTACAACCTTGAAGGATCAAACTTCAACGCAAGTGAAGGGGATAATGAAATCATTATTTTCTGGGTTTAGAAAATCTAAAACTGGTTTTAACCGGCTGAAACTGGCTGAAACCAGCTGACACCTTCCAACCTATGTAAGTGCATTGGAAAAAATAAACAATGAAAGAAATGCTTTTTAAGGTGATGTATGATGGTAGTCTATTTTAACTAAAAGTGCCAGGAACTTTTAGTGTGCGGTGACAGAAATGTACATTGAACACGTCACATGCAACCGCTTGAGAGTGGGACAAAATGACTACTAAAAAGGTTGGGACGATAAATTGAATGCAACTGTGGGTCAGTTGCCTGGCATACGTCAAGCAACAACTTAAATAGATGAGAACTAATAAGATGATTAAATTAGTCTGTTGAGCTCAATTTTATCGAACCCCATAATCAATCACTACCTGGATTTCCCTATTAGGGATCGACCAAAAATGATGTCATACGTAGGGTCAATTGACTTACTTGGCTCCTGATGACACTCCATGTTAAACATGGCCATTTCAATCAATAGTAAAGCTGACGATCCTAGAGTTCTAAAAATGTAAATTATTACAATACGTCATTTATGGACGACCCTTTGTGTGATTTTAAAACCATCTTTAAGTTCTACAGGAAAACCTTCCTGCATTGCAATTGAACTTAATTGGGGAGCATACCATTGAATACATTTAATTACACGTCTAGCCAAGGCCAAATAATCTGTAAATCTGTGTTTGAACGTAATTAATGTTGTGTGTGCTGCACCCAAATCGAAAAAGTTAATAAAATATCATTTTAAAAAATCACTGTATCGTCTGCAAAGTTCCTAAATGATTCATATTCAAATTTTGCGGAAAACAAAACAACTTAATCAACTACATACAAAAATAATCAAGGTCCTAAAACCATTCAAATAGAAAAACTTGAAATGCACATTTCAAAAACATGTAAATGCGACGGCTACAACTACAATATAGTAGGCTCTTATATATCCAGTCGTCTTAAAAATTGGGATGTTTCGATGACATCATTTATGAACAATTCCTCACTATCAGAAGGTTTTAGCTGTGGTAATTCCAACCTGAACTTTACGAAATACTCATCGCTTATATATACTACAGTGTTGCTAATTATTATTGACTGTTTGAAATATGATTAAGTATTAAGGCGATCCGTGAAAAAAACAATCATTCCTTGTGATTGAAGAATCAAAATGGCACATTTCCAATTTAAAGCAGAATGTTGATCTATCCAATTACATGTTTTTGGCAAGGTCAAAGTTTTCTATATACACGCTTCAAGGATTATTATGTTTTTTAAATATTTGTAAGTAAATATCCCAATGAGAATTAGTTTTTACAATAATGTAGTAACATTTTTAAAATTACAATAATTTATTAAATTAAAAAAATAATTTAATAGATTTGCAAGAGATCCTATTTTTTAATAAGGTAATTAATATTTTAAAGCAGCGAATGTTCAAATCTTCTTGAAAAGAAGCTCCGCCAAAGGATTTCCTGTATTCCAAGAACTGCCAAGGCGAAACTGCACACCTGACGCCTCCAACGACTCGTCCTTTGGATTATCTCCTTGATACTGTGCAATGTTGTTGGGTCCCTGTAATTTAAACCGAAGAAAATCTCTATACTTATTTAATTAATAGTCAGACATAAAATAAACGGATGAGCGAATGGATGCATAACTAAAATGCATAGTCGACTAACTGCCCACATTATATTTTGGTTGGACAGACGCATACAATCTACTACGATTTTTATGAGTTCATGTTTATATTGCTTTTTCCAATATTACCTTCAAACTGAAAAATATGTAATAATTATCTCCCCAAGAGCCGAAGTTTGTACTGGATTCCACTACAATGGGCTCGTCCAACAAGAAATGAAACATTTTTCCTTTTGGGGCAGAAATATTTTTCTTAAACGTCCCACTGTCAAATGTGTAGGAACCATTAACCAGTCTCCTAATTTGGACAGTGACCTCGAAGTTCGCGTCTCCATCAATGGGCCCCAAGAAACCAAATCCATGCAACGAAATCTTCTTATTCACCTTAAACCTATAAGCAAATTAATTAAGTATTTTAATCACAAACAACTAAAGTTCAATTTTAGATTAGGCCGTTGCGAATAAAATCCTTTTTAAACCAACTTCTGCAACTCAGATGGGACACTTTCGAACTTTCTTAATTATCTTTAGCGGTGTCTAATTACACAGTAGAAAATATAAACATCATTTTTCTAGCCATCCGTGAGCATAGATTGTGATTGTTGTGTTGCAGAATTGCATCTCATGAATTTTGATTTGCACAGAAACTCTCTAGTCAGAAGATGCAGTACTAACCATCGACCACGTTCACTGCCATTGCACTTAAAGGGTGGACTGGTCGTTAATTTGTATTGTGGGGGCAACGGAAGAACTGAGCATCTAATAACGAGGAACTTGTGTTTACTTCTCTGTTGCTTGTTGAAATCTGAGGCGGTGCTTTTTCACTGACGACTCTGTTTGGTTTTACTGACCGTCTGCGGTTGGTTTTGAACGGAAGCTGAGTCATGTCATAGTTTGTTCTGTGAAAAAGTTATAGGCATCTTAAATTAGTTTCTAACAGAACCCCAAAAATTTCACTTAAAACATTAACAAAATTAAAACTACGTAAATTCAACTTAAATCAAAACTCACTTTTCATCAATAGTTGATGCAATGAACAAGAAAATGGCCAGCTGCTCATCTCCTTTCAAAAAATTCTTTTTGAATTTGCAAACTTTGGCAAATTCTTCATTGGTCATCGTCGGGAATCGTATTTCGAAAAAACATGCACCAAGAACTTCCCGGTAGTTCTCTCCCGTGGTTTCCAGGCCTTTTATTGTACATTGATTACTCGCCCATCTGTTTAAAATGAATTAATTAGTAAATGCATTATAAAAAGAAGAAAACATTATTTGACTTAGCAATCAACTAGTCCTTGAAAATAGGATTTCAAAACAAATACAGTAACCTGGAAGCGCATTCGAAGATTTTGGTTTCGTCCAACGGAAGTTTGTCAAAGGAAAATGTCGTTTGCAGGTTTTCCTGAGATATTTTCAGACATTCATCCGTGTTTGAGTAGTCGTCGAAGGATCTAATTTTATTTAGTTAAGTTTAAGTTCATTTTTACAATAACTCATTTTTGGATTTATAAATCTTGTTAGACACATGACTTTTATGTACATACTCACCGTATAAAAGCATCGGCTGCCTCCCCCAAATTTTGAATTGCTTTTGTAATTTCGTATCGTCGACAGAGGCCAAGTAAACTCAGCAGATTGTTTGGTGATAAGTTAAAAGATTTTAGAGAATTTAATGACCACGCATCCAGAATCAGGAGCTGTGAGCAGAAAGAAGGACATATTTAAGCTCGTTACAATTTCAACTCTCAACATTAAAAGTTAAATATAAATCTATTAAAATTAATATACAAAACACTGTGCAATTAATTATGAAGTATAGAATAAATTAACACGCACGTTGACGAACAGCTGAAAAGCTGTGGGGTCAATGTCTGGGAGTGGAATTCCGTTGTCGTCAGTAACTACTCCGTTTTCCCAATTTTCTTCAAATTCCCGCTCAAAGACTGGCGAAGCCGCCTTCAGAATAAATTTGACTGCTTCCACTTTGATTTTGTCTGGACCGACGCTGAAGGTGACGTCAAAGTTTTTCGGTTTTCGCCGCAGCAGGTCCGCCATCTGCTCCCCCAGAGTTTTTTGTACTTGATTCGAGTTAGTAGCCATTTTCCCTATTTTACGTAATTAGTAAAATTAGTAATTAAACCGCCGATTGATTTTTTTGTATCTTTGGAATTGGATTCACATGAGTATTGAATTACTTAATATTTTTCGAGTTTACTTTTAGTGCACGGAATTGTAATTAAATCAGTATTGAATAGCAAAATTTCAAGTAAGTAGAAATGGCAGATTTTGGATTTAGTGCAATGAAAGTAATTTACACTGAGCACAGAGCAAAGCGAATGGCTCAAAGCTATTGACTGAAAATTCTATTTGTGTAAAGTTGGAAGTTTCCAGTAAATCCGTGGCACCCTTCACTTCGCTATCATGTGTTTCAAGTGTTTACCATGTAAATCCACGTTTGTGATAATTTTCTGCGGGAGGGTTTATAAATGGGTGAACTTAGTCAGGTGGACGAAATACAAAGCCCAAAGTCATGCAGTTGTTAAGTAGCCAGTTAAAAATAAAGTTATTACTTTCAAAGGATCAAGCATTAGCGCAAGAGAAGGGGATAGTGAAATTAGTTCACTATAAAGGTTGGATACGATTGATAACAAAATGAATGTAGCTGTGGGTCAGTCGCCTGGCAAACGTCAAGTAGCGAGGCAAATGAATGAGAAATGATAAGATAATTGAATTAGTTTGTTGTGTACCAATTCATCGAATCCTGAAATCACTCACTACCTGAATTTCCCAATTAGTTAACGTCCACAAATGGTGTCATACTTAGGGTTAATTGGCTTACTTGGCTCCTGATGACACCCCATGTTAAACGTGGTCATTTAATCAATGGTGAAACTGACGATCATGGGGTTCTAACAATGGGAATTATTCTATGACGTCATTTATGGACGATTCCCCATGCGATTTTAAAACCAGCTTTAAGTTCTACAGGGAATCCCTCCTGCATTTCAATTTTGAGTTTAGGGCCACCGTTTGCTGTTTACTATGTATTTTGTCGTTAAGGATCGTCCATAAGTGACGTCACTGGTAGGATCAACGGGTATACTTATGGATAATAATGACTTCCCATGATAAATTTTCGAGCAATAGTTATGCTATATTGTGGTTACAACCTTACAGAGGATAATAGTGTCCTAGAAATTGTAATATTTGGATTACATCATTTATGGTTGATCCCTTAATAATTGTGATTTTTTTATGTAGCACTTCAAAGACGAGAGATTCGTCGGGAAAACCATCCTGCATTTCAATTGATCTTAATTTGGGAGCATACCATTGAATAGACTAACACTTCCGGCCAAGGCCTAATAATTTGTAAATTTGTGTTTGTGTGTAATCAATGTTGTGTGTGCTGGAGCCAAATCGACAATTAAAGGAATACATTATTATTTTAAAAAATCACTGCACCGTCTGGGAAGATCCAAATTAATTCAAACTCAAATTTTGATGAAAATAAAACAACTAAATCAACTACATACGAAAAGAATCAAGTTCCTAAAATCATTTAAATAGAAAACTTGAAATGAACATTTTAGAAACATGTAAATGCGACGGCTACAAGTACAACGCAACAGTCAACGGTAGGCTTTTATATATCCTGTTGTCTATGGTTAAAGATAGCTATTTACGGAATGCTTAAGCTGATGACGACAAGGGGATCATACTGTTTTAAAAATGGAATTGTATCGATGAAATCATTCATGAACGATCCCTAACTATGTGAAGCTTTTAGCTGTATTATGATTTCTACCTAAACTTAATGAAATGCTTAACGCTAATATAAACTATAGTGTTGCCAATTATTTACAGTTTGAAACTTGATTAAGGTGATCCGTAAAAAAACAATGATTTCGTGATTAAAGAATCAAAATGGCACATTTGGATGCATTTATTTGCATGTTTTTGACAAGAACAAAATTTTGTATTACACGCTTTAAGAATTATTATTTTTTAAACGTTTGTAAGGTAAACAGCCCATTGAAAATTAGTTTCTACGATAATTTAGTTACAATTAAAAACTTACAATAATGTATTGTTTACATTAAAAAATTATATCGTAAATACAATTTGACGTGATCTTATTTTTAATAAGTTAATAATATTCGAAAAAACGAATGTTCAAATTTTCTTGAAAAGAAGCTCCGCCAAAGGGTTTCCATTATCCCAACTACCGTCAAGTTGAAACTCCACACCTGACGCCTCCAACGACTCGACCTGTGGATTGTCCACTTGATACTGTGCAATGTTGTTGAGTCCCTGTAATTTAAACCAAGAAAAAGCTCTGTACTAATTTAATGCGAAAGTAGGTAAACGGACAAGCTAATGAATGCCACTAAAATGCAAAATCGACTAACTACTCACATTTTACTTTGGTTACACAGACATGCGATCTACTGCGATTTTTATGAGGTAATGTTTATATTGCTTTTCTAATATTACCTTCAAACTGAACCATATTTCATAATTATCTCCCCAAGAGCCGAAGTTTGTACTAGATTCCAGTGCAATGGGCTCGTCCAATAAGAAATGAAAGAATTTCCCTTTTTGAGCAAAAACATTTTTCTTAAACGTCCCACTGACAAATGAGTAAGAACTATTAAACCATCTTTTAATTTGAACAGTGACGTCGAAGTTTGCGTCTGCTTCGATGGGCCCCAAGAAACCAAATCCATGAAGCGAAATCTTCTGATTCACCTGAAAACTAAATTAATTGAAAATTTTAATTCGCGCAAACAACTGAAGTTGAATTTTTGGTAATTACATAACTAATTTCTGCAGTTAAGGTGACACAACTTGCAAACTCTAGTGAATTCTTCGAAGGGCATCGTTGGGAATCTTATTTCATAGAAACAGGCGCCGAGAACTTCGCGGTAGTTCTCTCCTGTGGGCTCCAGTTTTTTAATTGTACACTGACTACTCGCCCTTCTGATTTAAATGAAATTATTGAGAAAAAAATTATAAAACAACAAAATTATTTATTGTTGAGAAAGGAATAGAAATCACAACACATCCTCCCACAGATTCTCCTCAAATTCTCCAGACAGCATCGGCCATCTGACAGAGAGTGAGGAAGATCCATGGAAGGAGATAATAAAATAAATACAACTCGCAGCCCTCCACCACACAGTGTCTATGAGCCACAAAAGGAATTAAAGGATGCTTCCCGTGGCGACAGGAGACGAAGCGAGGAAGGAGCGGAGGCGAGCTAGCTAAGGCAGAAACAATCACGCCTCGAAGAAGAGAGGGTCTCCGTCATCAATTCTTCCAAAAGCCTTCAGAATCTTTAATTTCTTTTTCCATTTTCCCTTCTGGAAAATCGGTAGAAAAATGACTAGAAAGGAATCGAGGAACATGGAGACTCCGAAGGGAATAAGAGCAACACAAGGGCAGTGTCCCCATGGCTCCTGTTGGTGCCATCAAAAAGAACCTAAAATCAAGAAAGAAAGAAAATCTGATAATTTTTATATATTCTTATTCCTGTTTTTGGTGTTCACCGTGTTCGCGATTCCTCTCTACGAGTTCTTCTTAAGTTTATTGTAGCTAAAATTATTGAGGTCAATCGGACCAAACATGTAAATTATAAAATATCAAATTATAAAATATCAAATTATACATTGTGAATTACCTGTAATCAACCTGGACCTGGAATTGGAAATCTCAGATGCCACACCCGTGGCATCCGTAAGCGTATCAGTTGTAAAATCATTATCTGTAAATCCATTATATTGTAAATTGTTGGACGGAATCTGAAAAACAAAACAAAAACACGAATTAATAATTATCATTCAGTTGTGGCCCTCGACCTTAGGTCGGTTGGGAAATATTTCAGTTAATTTGAATTTATCTTTTCCTTTTTGAGTTAATAATGAATATAAATATTTATCCTTAAACATACCTTCTCACCTTCGTTCGTTGAGTGTTCTCATTTATATCGGAAAACCGTCCATTGATTCTCATACCTTACATCATTGAATCTAGAATTAAGGAAATCAAAATTAAGTTAACATAATTTGCATCATAAGTAATTGGCAAACATATTAGTCGTCAGCAGTAGTTCCTTGAACCCGCTCGACGTAATTTAGGGACTTCGGTTCATACAACAAAACAGGCAAAAATCAATGAAAATGAATCCAAAATTGAGGGGAGACTGGGAGGAACGAACCCGCAGCTCAAGCTGTCTTTTGCGGGTTTGTCCTCCAAGTTGGAGTGGACGGTGGAGCAAATACGCGATCCGCGTTCCTTCGCAACACGACTTTGCCATCGTCCGCCCAACCTCCCCGACTAACCTAATTGGAAAAATAAACTAAACTAAAATAAAACTAAAAACTTAATTAAAATAAAATGTAAAATCATAAAACTCACCATTATTAGCAACCAAAAACATAATTGGCAAAATTTCCCGAGCAGACCGAATTTCCTCTGTGGGACCTGAAACCATTCGACCGTGAACCTGCTCCGTTTGCCGTCAACGGTCGATGTGGTTCCGTGGTCCCTCAGGAGGTCGGGAGCTCGTGGTGGCGAAGCCGGGGCCGTGGATGACATTATCCACAGCCTTGACCTCAGCCACCGAGCTACATTGCTCTTGGAATTCTTACGCTTAAAAATAAAGCATAAATCCTAGCTAAAATAAATTATGCATCCAAAATTAAAATAAACAAAATTAGCATTCTTACCATCTGTAGCTATGCTGGAGAACCTCGGCTGGAGTTTCAGTTGAGCCTCCTTCCCCCCGTCTTCATAGGTCTCCGGCCTCCTCCGGAGTGGTGGAACACCCCCGTAATTAATTAAAATACTACTATCTGACACCTACCATCTTTCACACCCTCATTTTCCTTATTTATCCGTTATTAATAAATTATAAAAATTAAATTATTCCCATTTTCAAGGGGTTTCATAGATGCATATGGGTGAAGGGATGTGGTAAACTCGGATATGGCCTCCCACCCTCACTATATATGGGGAGGAGAATACCATACTCGTTTTATTGTTTAAGCAATTATTATAGTTCTTGAAAATGGTACTTCAATACAAGGACAAATACCTGGCAGCGCACTTGAAGATTTGGCTTTCGTTCAATGGAAGTTTTTCCATGGAAAATATTGTTTCCAGGTTTTCCCGGTATATTTTCAGAAACTCATCCTTGTCTGCATATTCGGCGAAAGAACTAATTTATTTAAAAAATAATAAAATTCGTTTATAAAAATAAATATAAAAACTAAAAAGCATTTTTTCTTCATAAATGTTGGTGTAGGTATGACTTGTATGTACTCACTGTATAAAAGCATCGACTGCATCCTCCAAATTCACAATCGCTTTCGTGATTTCGTATTTTCGACAGAGGCCAAGCAAACTCAACAAAGTGTTCGGCGACAACTTCAAAGATTTTAGAGAATCCACTGACCACGCGTCCAGAATCAGCAGCTGTGAGCAGAACGATTACAATTTTAACTCTCAGTATTGCAAGTTAAATATATAAATAGACTTAAATTAATATGCAAAATATTATTTAAATATTTATAGAGTGTAAAATAAATTAACACGCACGTTTACGAATAGCTGGAAAGCTGTGGGGTCGATGTCAGGCAGTGGAATCCCGTTTCCGTCCATCACAACTCCGTTTTCCCACTTTTCCTCGAATTCCGTCTCAAAAACCGGCGAAGCCGCCTTCAGAACGAATTTGACTGCTTCCACTTTGATTTTGTCTGGACCAACGCTGAAGGTGACGTCAAAGTTTTTCGGTTTCCGCCGCAGCAGATCCGCCATCTGCTCCCCGAGTGATTTTTCTACTTGATTTGAGTTACTAGCCATTTTCTCTGTTTTATTTATTTAGCAGAAATAATTAGTTGAATCGCTTGTTGATTTCTATAAAGTTTTGAAATTATGTTCAGATTTGTATGTTTTTATTTATTATTTTTTGAGTTTAATTTTAGTGCACGTAATTGAATTTAATTCAGTGTTTAACAGCAAAGTTCAAGCGCGTCAATGGCAGTTTTTGGATTTATTGGTTAGGGCAATTTACACTGCGCACAGAGGAGAGGGATATGACTGAGTGGCTTACAACTCTTTTACTGGTAATTCTATTTCGTTAAAGTTGGAAGTTGTCAGTAAATACGTGAGACTCTTCACTTCGCTATCAGCATCAGCGACAGTTTCAATTTCAAGAGTCAACTATGCAAAGCCACTTTTATGATAATTTTCTGTAGTAGCGTAAATGAGTGAAGTTTGTGAAGTAGACGAAATACGAAGTCCAAAGCCATGAATTGGCTGATTAGACAGGTAAAAATAAAGTTAGTTAGGTGCGTAGTTACAACCTTCAAGGATCAAACATTAACGCAAGTGAAGAGGATAATGAAATAATAATTTTTAGGCTTAAAAAAAACAAAAACTGGCTTTAACCGGCTTAAACTGGCTGAAACGAGCTGACATCTTATAATCTATATGAAACACTGGAAAAAATAAACAATGAAAGAAATGCTTTTTAAGGTGATGTATGATGGTAGTATATGGTATGTAGCTAAAAGTATACCATGATCTTTAAGTGTGCAATGCCTGCAATGTACATTGCACACGTCAATTGCAACCGCTTGAGAATGGGACAAAGTGACAGTGGAAAAAGTTGGTTGCGATTGATAATAAAAAATGTTTGAAACTATCGGTCAGTCGCCTGGCATTTGTCAATTAGCATTATGAATAAATAGGCTATGATAAGATAATTGAATTAGTTTGTTGTGCACCAATTTATTGAACCCCCTAATCACTCACTACCTGAATTTCCCTATCAGGAATCATCCACAAATGATGTCACAGGCAAGGTCAATTGTTCTACTTGGCTCCTGATGATATCCCATGTTAAACACATGGTCATAATCAATAGTGAAGCTGATGGTCATAGAGTTCTAAAAATGGAGATTATTCCATGACGTCATTTAAAGACAATCCCTAATGTCATTTTAAAACCAGCTTAAAATTTTCCGGGAAAACCCTTCTATATTGCTACTGAACTTAATTTGCAACCATATCATTGAATAGCCTTAACATGTCCTGCCTGCCAAGGCCAATAATTTGTAAATCTTTGTTTGTCTTTGTATGTAATCAATACTGTGTGCGCTGCAGCTAAATCGACAAAAGAAAGCAATTATTATTCAAAAAAATCATTGTACCGTCTGGGAAGATCCAAACTGATCCATATTTAAATTTTGATGAAAACAAAATAATACCTAGACCATCTGCAAAAGAAATCAAGATCCTTAAATCAATTTTAAATACGAAAACTTGAAACGCACATTTGAAACAAATGTACATAAATGCGACGGCTACAAGTACAACGGTTACTAGGGTTTTATATAAGTAGTCGGCAGTCTGCTGTGCTGTGGTTAGAGATAACCATTTACGGAATGCTTAAGCTGATGCCGACAAAGGGGTCCTACCGCTTTAAAAATTGTGATGTTATGAACGATCCCTAACTATGCGAAGCTTTTAGCTGCAGTGATTCCAACATTAACTTTATGAAATACTTATCTCTTACATACATATAATACAGTGTTGCTAATTATTTACTGTTTGAAATATGATTAAGGCGATCCGTAAAAAAACAATCATTTCTCATGATTGAAGAATCAAAATGGCACATTTTCAATTCAAAGCAGAACTTTAATCTACATAATTATTACATGTATTTGACAAGATCAAAGATTTCTATGTACACGTTTTAAGAGTTAATGTTTTAAATATATTTGTGAGTAAACAGGCCAATGAAAATTAGTTTGTACAATACTTTAGTTACATTATAAAAAATTACAATAATCCTTTAAGTATAAAATTAATGTCGTAATAAATTCAGACGAAATCTTATTTTTTAATAAGGTAATAATATTCGAAAAAACGAATGTTCAAATTGTCTTAAAAAAAATTTCCGCCAAAGGGTTTCCCCAGTTCCATTCGTATCCGAGGTGAAATCGAACACCTGACGCCTCCAACGACTCCTTCTTTGGATTGCCTACTTTATATTGTGCAATATTTTCGGGTCCCTGTAATTTAAACCAAAGAAAATCTCTGTACTTATTTAATCATTAGTGAGAGGGAAAATAAACGGACGAGCTATTGGATGCATAACTAAAATGCATAATGGACTTACCCATAATATATTTTGATTGACACACATGCAATCTACTGCGACTTTTATGAGTTCATGTTTATATTGCTTTTTCAGATATTACCTTCAAACTGAAAAGTATGCAATAATTATCTCCCCACGAGCCGAAGTTTGTACTGGATTCGGATTCCAGTGAAATGGGCTCGTCCAACAAGAAATGAAACATTTTTCCTTTTGCAGCGAAAATATTTTTCTTAAACGTCCCACTGATATCTTTCCAACTATTAGCATATCTCTTAATTTTGACAGTGACCTCGAAGTTTGCGTCCCCACCGATGGGCCCCAAGAAACTGAATCCATGCAACGAAATCTTCTGATTTACCTGAAAACTAAAATCAAAAATTAATTGAGGATTATAATCACAAACATCTGAAGTTCAATTTTAAATACGGCCATTGCGAATAAAAACCTTTTAAGGCTAGCTTCTACAGCTAAGAAGACGGCACACTTTCGAACTTCGTTGATTATGTTAAGCTGTGTCTAATTACACAGCAGAAAATATAACAATAATTTTTCTAGCCATCCTTTAGCAAAAACTGTAAATGTTTTTGTCCAGAATTGCATCACATGAATTCAGATTTGCAAAGAAACTCACTACTCAGAAGATGCAGTACTAACCTTCGACCACGTTTAGTGCCATCACACAGGAACGTTGGACTGGTCGTTAATTTGTATTGTGGGGGCAACGAAAGAACTGAGCATCCAGACGAGGAACTTGTGTTTACTTCTCTGTTGCTTGTTGAAATCTGAGGCGGTGCTTTTTCACTGACGGTACCGTTTGGTTTTACTCCCAGTCTGCGGTTAGTTTTGAACGGAAGCTGACTCTTGTCATAGTTTGTTCTGTGAAAAAGTTATGAGCATCTTTAATTACTTTCTAAAATTACACCACAAAGTACACTCAAAACATTAACAAAATTCAAACTACGTAAATTCAGCTTCAATCAAAACTCACTTTTCATCAATGTTTGACGCAATGAATAAGAAAATGGCCAGCTGCTCATCTCGGTTTAAAAAATTATTTTTGAATTTGCAAACTTTGGCAAATTCTTCATTGGTCATCGTCGGGAATCGTATTTCGAAAAAACATGCACCAAGAACTTCCCGGTAGTACTCTCCCGTGGTTTCCAGGCCTTTTATTGTACATTGATTACTCGCCCATCTGTTTAAAATGAATTAATTAGTAAATGCATTATAAAAAGAAGAAAACATTATTTGACACAGCAATCAACTAGTCCTTGAAAATAGGATTTCAAAACAAAGACAGTAACCTGGAAGCGCATTCGAAGATTTTGGTTTCGTCCAACGGAAGTTTGTCAAAGGAAAATGTCGTTTGCAGGTTTTCCTGAGATATTTGCAGAAATTCATCCGTGTTTGAGTATTTTTCGAAGGATCTAATTTTATTAAGTTAAGTTCATTTTTACACTAACCCATTTTTGGATTTAAAAAACATGTATGTAATAGACACATGACTTGTACGTTCATACCGTATAAAATCATCAGCTGCCTCCTCCAAATTTTGAATTGCTTTCGTAATTTCGTATCGTCGACAGAGGCCAAGTAAACTCAATAAATTGTTCGGTGACAAGTTCAAAGATTTTAGAGAATTTAATGACCACGCATCCAGAATCAGGAGCTGTGAGCACAAAGAAGGACATTAATTTTAAATATGTAAGCTCGTTACAATTTCAACTCTCAACATTAAAAGTTAAATATAAATCTATTAAAATTAATATACAAAACACTGTGCAATTAATTATGAAGTATAGAATAAATTAACACGCACGTTGACGAACAGCTGAAAAGCTGTGGGGTCAATGTCCGGGAGTGGAATTCCGTTGTCGTCTGTCACAACTCCGTTTTCCCAATTTTCTTCAAATTCCCGCTCAAAGACTGGCGAAGCTGCCTTGAGAACAAATTTGACGGCCTCCACTTTTATTTTGTCTGGACCAACGCTGAAGGTGACGTCAAAGTTTTTCGGCTTTCGTCGCAGCAGATCCGCCATCTGCTCTCCGAGAGATTTTTGTACTTGATTTGAGTTATTAGCCATTTTTCCTATTTTACGTAATTAGCACAAATTAGTAATTAAACCGCCGATTGAATTATCTGTATCTTAGGATAGGAATTAGATTGAGATGAGTATTGAATTACTTAATTTTTTTCGAGTTTACTTTTAGTACACGGGAAATGGTAGTTAATTCAGTATTTAATAGCAATGTTCAAGTGTATAGAAACTACAGTTTTTGGATGCATATATTGTTAAATGTATTTTAGACTGAGCACAGAGGAAACTGAATAGCTCACAGCTATTTACTGGAAATTCTATTTGTGTAAAGTTGGAAGTTGTTAGTAAATACGTGGCACCCCTCACTTTGCTATCGTATATTTCAAGTGTTTACTATGCAAATCCACTTTTATAATAATTTTCTGTAGGAGGGTCTATAAATGGGTGAACTTGGTGAACAAGGACGAAATACGAAGCCCAAAGTCATGCAGTTGTTAAGTAGCCAGGTATGAATTGGGAAGTTGGGTGCGCTTAGTTATTACCATCCAACTAAGGATCCAGGATTAACGCAAGTGAAGTGGATAATAAATCAAATTCATTTACTAAAAAGGCACTACTAAAAAGGTTGGATACGATTGATAACAAAATGAATGTAGCTGTGGCTCAGTCGCCTGGCAAACGTCAAGTAGCAAGGCAAATGAATGCGGAATGATAAGATAATTGAATTAGTTTGTTGTGTACCAATTCATCGAATCCTGAAATCACTCACTACCTGGATTTCCCTATTAGGGATCGTCCACAAATGGTGTCATATTCCGGGTTAATTGGCTTACTTGGCTCCTGATGACACACCATGTTAAACGTGGTCATTTAATCAAAGGTGAAGCTGACGATCATAGGGTTCTAAAAATGGGAATTATTCTATGACGTCATTTAAGGACGATCCCTGATGTGATTTTAAAACCAGCATGAAATTCTACGTACGGAAAAATTATCCTGCATTTCTATAGATCTTTATTTTGGAGCATACTACGGAATAGCCTAACTTGTCCAGCCAAGGCCAAATAATTTGTAAATCTGTGTTTGTATGTAATCAATGTTGTGTGTGCTGCAGCCAAATCGACAATAAAAGGAATACATTATTATTTTTAAAAATCACTGCACCGTCTGGGAAGATCCAAACTAATTCAAACTCAAATTTTGATGAAAATAAAACAATTAAATCAACTACATACGAAGAGAATCAAGTTCCTAAAATCATTCAAATAGAAAAACTTGAAATGAATATTTTAGAAACATGTAAATGCGACGGCTACAAGTACAACGCAACTGTCAACGGTAGGCTTTTATACTTTTAAATATATCCTGTTGTCTATGGTTAAAGATAGCTATTTACGGAATGCTAAGCATGACGACAAAAAAGGGGATCATACTGTTTTAAAAATGGAATTGTATCGATGAAATCATTTATGAACGATCCCTATGTGAAGCTTTTAGCTGTGTTATAATTCCCACCTAAACTTTATGAAATGCTTAACGCTAATATAAACTATAGTGTTGCCAATTATTTACAGTTTGAAATTTGATTAAGGTGATCCGTAAAAAAACAATGATTTCGTGATTAAAGAATCAAAATGGCACATTTCCAATTTAAAGCAGAATTTTGATGCATTTATTTGCATGTTTTTGACAAGAACAAAATTTTGTATTACACGCTTTAAGGATTAATATTTTGTAAACGTTTGTATAGGTAAATAGCCCAATGAAAATTAGTTTCTACGATAATTTAGTTACACTTAATAACTTACAATAATGAATTGTTTAAATTAAAAAATTATGTCGTAATACATTTTGACCTGATTTTATATTTTAATAAGTTAATAATATTCGAAAAAACGAATGTTCAAATTTTCTTGAAAAAAAGCTCCGCCAAAGGGTTTCCATTATCCCAACTACCGTCAAGGTGAAACTGCACACCTGACGCCTCCAACGACTTGACCTGTGGATTGTCCACTTGATACTGTGCAATGTTGTTGAGTCCCTGTAATTTAAACCAAGGAAAAGCTCTGTACTAATTTAATGCGAAAGTAAGTAAACTGACAAGCTAATGAATGCCACTAAAATGCAAAATCGACTAACCATCCACATTCTACTTTGGTTACAAAGGCATGCAAATCATGCAATTTACTGTGATTTTTATGAGCTCATGTTTATATTGCTTTTCCAATATTACCTTCAAACTGAAAAGTATGTAATAATAATCTCCCCACGAGCCGAAGTTTGTACTGGATTCCAGTGCAATGGGTTCGTCCAATAAGAAATGAAAGAATTTCCCTTTTTGTGCAAAAATATTTTTCTTGAACGTCCCACTGACAAATGTGTAGGAACTATTAAACCATCTTTTAATTTGAACAGTGACGTCGAAGTTTGCGTCTGCTTCGATGGGCCCCAAGAAACCAAATCCATGTAGCGAAATCTTGTCATTCACCTGAAAACTAAATTAATTGAAAATTTTAATTCGCACAAACAACTGAAGTTGAATTTTTGGTAATGAACCAATTTCTGCAGTTAAGTTGACACACTTTCGAACTGTGTTAATTATGTTAAGATGTGCCTGATAAGTACAATGTATAAATGCATTCCGTTAGCATTGGTTGTAAATATTATTTTGCAGAATTGCATCACATGAATTTAGATTCGCAAAGAAACTTACTGATAATAAGATGCAGTACTAACCTGTGACCACGTTCAGTGCCATTACACGCAAAGGATGGACTGGTCGTTAATTTGTATTGTGGGGGCAACGAAAGAACTGAACATCCAAAGGACGAACTTTTGCTGTTTTCTCTGCAGTTGGTTTTGAACGGAAGCTGAGTCTTGTCGTAGTTTGTTCTGTTCAAGTGAAAAAGTTACATAAGCATCTCCAATTAATTTATGAATAAAAAAAACAGAAAAATTGCAGTCAATATTTTGTAATTTTTATAACTAGAGGTAAATTCAGCTTAAGTAAAAACTCACTTTTCATCACTGGTTGACCCAATGAATAAGAAAATGTTCAGCTGCTCATCTCCTTTTAAAAAACTGTTTTTGAACTTGCATACTTTGGTAAATTCTTCATTGAACATCGTTGGGAATCTTATTTCATAGAAACAGGCGCCGAGAACTTCGCGGTAGTTCTCTCCTGTAGGCTCCAGTTTTTTAATTGTACACTGATTACTCGCCTGTTCAAATTAATTAATTAGGATATTAATTGTCAAACAAAGAAATTATTTATTTTCTTGAGAATGGTACTTCATAACATAGACAATTAAATACCTGGCAGCGCACTCAAAGATTTTGCTTTCGTTCAATGGGATTGTTTTAATGGAAAATATTGTTTCCAGGTTTTCCTGAGATAATTTCAGAAATTCATCCGTGTCTGCGTATTCGGCAAAAGACCTAATTTATTCAAATAATGAAATTCGTTTATAAAAATAAACATATAAAATTAAACGCATGTTGTCTTCATAAATGTTGGTGTAGGTATGACTTGTATGTACTTACTGTATAAAAGCATCGACTGTCTCCTCCAAATTCTGAATCGCTTTCGTGATTTCGTATCGTCGACAGAGACCAAGTAAATTCAGCAAAGTGTTCGGCGATAACTTTAAAGATTTTAGAGAATCCGATGACCACGCATCCAGAATCAGCAGCTGCAGGAGCAAAAGGATGTTAATTTTAAATATTTATCTTTTTACAATTTTAATTCTCAATATTGCCAGTTCCAGTTAAATATAACTACACTTAAATGAAATGCAAAATAATATGTAATTATTTATGGAGTGTAAAATAAATTGACACGCACGTTTACGAACAGCTGGAAAGCTGTGGGGTCAATGTCCGGAAGTGGAATCCCGTTTCCGTCCATCACAACTCCGTTTTCCCACTTTTCCTCAAATTCCGTCTCAAAAATTGGTGAAGCTGCCTTTAGAACGAATTTGACCGTTTCCAATTTGATTTTGTCTGGACCAACGCAGAAGGTGACGTCAAAGTTTTTCGGTTTTCGCCGCAGCAGATCCGCCATCTGCTCCCCGAGAGATTTTTGTACTTGATTTGAGTTACTAGCCATTTCCTCTCTTTTATTTAATTAGCAGGTATAAATAGTTGAATCGCTTGTTGATTTTTATAAAGTTTTAAAATTATGTTCAGATTTGCATATTTTTATTTATTATTTTTAGGGTTTAATTTTAATGCACATAATTGAATTTAACTCAGTGTTTAACAGCAAAGTTCAAGTGCGTCAATGGCAGTTTTTGGATTTATTGGTTGAGGTAATTTACACTGCGCACAGAGATGAGGCGTATGACGGAAACTGAGTGGCTTACAACTCTATCACTGGTAAAAAAAACAAAAAAAGTGACAAACTGCTGGTCAGTCGTCTGGCATTCGTCAAGTGGCAAGAAAAATAAATAGGGAATGATAAGATAATTAAATTAGTTTGTTGTGCCCTAATTTATCTCACCCCATAATCAATCACTACCTGGTTTTTAATATCAGGGATCATCCACAAATGATGTCACAAGCAAGGTCAATTGGTCCACTTGGCTCCTGATTATATTCCATGTTAAACACATGACCCTAATAAATAGTGAAACGGAAGATCATAGAGTTCTAAAAATGGGGATTATTCCATGACGTCATTTATGGACGCTCTCTCATGTGATTTTAAAACCAGCTTAAAGTTCTACGGGAAAACCCTTCTAAGTAAGTATATTGCTACTGAACTTAATTTGCAACCATATCATTGAATAGCCTAACATGTCCTGCCAAGGCCAAATAATTTGTAAATCTTTATTTGTCTTTGTATGTAATCATTATTGTGTGTGCTGCAGCCAATTCGACCAAAGAAAACTAGGTATATTATTTTTTTAAATCGCTGTATCGTCTACGAAGATCCAAACTGATCCATATTTAAATTTTGATGAAAACAAAATAATACCTAAACCATCTGCAAAAGAAATCACGATCCTAAAGGCATTTAAATAGAAAAACTTGAAATGCACATTTCAAAAGCATGTAAATGCGACGGCTACAAGTACAACGGTTACTAGGCTTTTATGCACCCAGTCGGCTGTGCTGTGGTAAAAGTTAAAGATAACAATTTACGGAATGCTTAAGCTAATGCCGACAAAGGGGTCCTACCGCTTTAAAAACTGTGATGTTTCGATGACATCATTTATGAACGATCCATAACTATGTAACCTTTTGGCTGTAGTGATTCCAACATGAACTTTATGAAATACCTATCGCTAATATAAACTATAGTGTTACTAATTATTTACTGTTTGAAATATGATTAAGGCGATCCGTAAAAAAACAATCATTTCCCGTGATTGAAGAATCAAAATGTAATATTTCGAATTTAATGCAGAATTTTGATCTATTTACTTACATGTTTTTGATGAGATCAAAGATTTCTATGGACACGTTTTAAGAGTTAATGTTTTAAATATATTTGTGAGTAAACAGCCCAATGAAAATTAGTTTGTACAACAATTTAGTTACATTTAAAAAATTACAATAATTTCTTAAGTCTTAGTATAAAATTAATGTCGTAATAGATTTAGACGAGATCCTATTTTTTAATAAGGTAATATTATTCGAAAAAATAAATGTTCAAATTTTCTTGAACAAAATTTCCGCCAAAGGGTTTCCCCCGTTCCATTCGTATCCGAGGTGAAATCGAACACCTGACGCCTCCAACGACTCGACCTGTGGATTGTCCACTTTATACTGTGCAATGCTTTTAGGTCCCTGTAATTTAAACCAAAGAAAATCTCTGTACTTATTTAATCATTAGTGAGAGGGAAAATAAACGGACGAGCTATTGGATGCATAACTAAAATGCATAATGGACTAACTACCCACATTATATTTTGATTGACACACATGCAATCTACTGCGACTTTTATGAGTTCATGTTTATATTGCTTTTTCAGATATTACCTTCAAACTGAAATCTATGTAATAATAATCTCCCCACGAGCCGAAGTTTGTACTGGATTCGGATTCCAGTGAAATGGGCTCGTCCAACAAGAAATGAAACATTTTTCCTTTTGCAGCGAAAATATTTTTCTTAAACGTCCCACTGATATCATTCCAACCCTTAGCATATCTCCTAATTTGGACACTGACGTCGAAGTTCGAGTCCCCTTCGATGGGCCCCAAGAAACCAAATCCATGCAACAAAATCTTCTGATTGACCTGAAAACTAAAATCCAAAATTAATTGAGGATTATAATCACAAACATCTGAAGTTCAATTTTAAATACGGCCATTGCGAATAAAAACCTTTTAAGGCTAGCTTCTACAGCTAAGAAGGCACGCTTTCGAGCTTCGATGATTATGTTAAGCTGTGTCTAATTACACAGTAGAAAATATAACAATAATTTTTCTAGCCATCCTTTAGTATAAACTGTAAACGTTTTTGTGCAGAATTGCATCACATGAATTCAGATTTGCAAAGAAACACTCTAATCAGAAGATACAGTACTAACCATTGACTACGTTGACTGCCATTGCACACAAATGGCGGACTGCTCGTTAATTTGTATTGTGGGGACAACGAAAGAACTGAACATCCAGATGGGAAACTTGTATTTACTTCACGGTTGTTGGTTGTAGTCTGAGGCGGTGCTTTTTCACTAACGGTTCCTCTGTGTTTTACTGCCAGTCTGCGATTGGTTTTGAACGGAAGCCCAGTGTTGTCATAGTTTGTTCTGTGAAAAAGTTATAGGCATCTTAAATTACTTTCTAAAATAACTCCAAAAAGTGCACTCAAAACATTAACAAAATTGAAACCTCGTAAATTCAGCTTTAAAAAAACTCACTTTTCATCACTAGTTGAAGCTATAAACAAGAAAATGGCCAGCTGCTCATTTTCTTTCAAAAAGTTCTTTTTGAACTTGCAAACTTTACCAAATTCCTCAGTTGACATTGTTGGGAATCTGATTTGAAATAAACTGTCGCCGAGAACTTCTCGGAAGTTCTCTCCCGTGGGTTCGAGGCCTTTTATTGTACATTGATTGCTCGCCCATCTGTTTTTAATGAATTAATTAATAAAATACATTACACAAGGAAGAAAAAATTGATAGAAACAGCAATTGATTAGTCCTTAAAAACGGGACTTCAAAACCAAGACAAATACCTGGAAGCGCATTCAAAGATTTTGGTTTCGTCCAACAGAAGATTGTCAAAGGAAAATATCGTTTCCAGGTTTTCCCGTGATAATTTTAGAAATTCATTCGTGTTTGAGTAATCGTCGAATGATCTATAATTTTAAATTTAATAATTCCATTTTTACACTAACTTATTTTTGGATTTACAAATTTTGTTACACGCATGACTTGTATGTACATACCGTATAAAATCATTGGCTGCCTCCTCCAAATTTTGAATCGCTTTCGTAATTTCGTATCGACGACAGATACCAAGTAAATTCAACAAATTTTTCAGCGACAACTTCAAAGATATTAGAGAATCCAATGACCACGTATCCAGAATCAGCAGCTGTGAGCAGAAGGTATTTAATTTTCAATAATTATTCTTATGAAAATTTTAACTCTCAATATTAAAAGTTAAATATAAATATAGTTAAATTAATATACAAAACTCTGTGCAATTAATTATGTAGTTGAATACAAATTGACACGCACGTTGACGAACAGCTGGAATGCACTGTGGTCAATGTCCGGGAGTGGAATCCCGTTCCCGTCAGTCCCTACTCCGTTTTCCCAATTATCCTCGAATTCCCGCTCAAAGACTGGCGAAGCTGCCTTCAGAACAAATTTGACTGCTTTGACTTTTATTTTGTCTGGACCAACACTGAAGGTGACATCAAAGTTTTTCGGTTTTCGCCGCAGCAGATCCGTCATCTGCTCCCCGAGTGTTTTTTGTACTTGATTCGAGTTATTAGCCATTTTTCCTATTTTATGTAATTAGCAGGAATAATTAGTGTAATCGCTGATTGATTTTTATGTATCTTTGGAATTAGGTGCAGATTTGTAAATTATTAGTTATTATTTTGTGGGTTCACTTTTAGTGCACGGAATGGAAGTCATTTTAGTATTAGGCAGCAGAGTTCAAGTCACAAGTGCAACGAAATGACAATTTCGAGATTTATTGGATGACGGTAATTTACACTGATGAGCACAGAGGAACGGCGTGTGATCGAAGCTGAATATAGCTCTGGCTCACATCTATTTTCTTAGAAATTCTATTTGTGTAAACAGTGGACGAAGCACTGAAGCACGAAACCCAGAGTCATGCAGTTAATAATTATAGGCAGTTAAAAATAAAGTAAGATGCGTACACCAGGTACACCTACTGCCTTCTAAGGATCAAACATCAACGCAAGTGAAGAAGATATTAAATAATAATTATTTTCAAAGCAATTCACGACTGGGCCTAAGTCAAGTCAAGTCATTGAGCTTCGAATGAGTGGCTAGTCAAGTCTAGTCAAGTCATTTCCCTTTATGACTTGCGCTAGTCAAGTCAAGTCAAGTCATTTCCCAAGTCAAGCCAAGCTAGTCACATAGTCAAAAAAATTTAATTTTAGCGCCTTGTCAGCAAGGAAATCCTGACTTGACTTTGTATACAAATAAGCCTGATATGTTCGGCAAAGTCAAGTCACGAGATTTAAAAGTAGCTCATAGTCAAGTCAAGTCAAGTCATTTCCTAAACCACTTCCGATAGTCAAGTAAAGTCAAGTCACTTGCCCAAACGACCTAGCCTAGTCAAGTCAAGTCAAGTCAAACCTCAAAAAATAGCCCCAAGTCAAGTCAAGTCACTAGTCATCTAGTCAAGTCTGACTTGACTTGAACACCCTTGATTATTTTTGGGTTTAGAAAAACTAAAACTTGATTTAACCGGCTAAAACTGGCTGAAACCAGCTGACACCTCTTAACCAATATAAATGCAT
This sequence comes from Dicyrtomina minuta, assembly GCA_949802685.1. Taxonomy (NCBI): domain Eukaryota; kingdom Metazoa; phylum Arthropoda; class Collembola; order Symphypleona; family Dicyrtomidae; genus Dicyrtomina; species Dicyrtomina minuta. The sequence goes on along the minus strand of OX461808.1, from coordinate 154,441,791 downwards.
TGGACAAAATAAAAATAAAAGAAATGCTTTCTATGGCGATGTGGTAGCATAGACATAGAATAATAGAGACGAACCACTTCAATCCCTTCGCGGGTATTTTTTATGCGGCCCCATGAGTGAAGTTGTACGTAAGAGCTTTATCATTGCAACAGAAATTCCCCGCAGTAGCGGCATCTACAAATTGTACCCAAACTGCTTGCTCCTTCGCCTTTGACAAGGAAGAGTATAGCAGCCAGTTTTTACATCCCGGAGACACCTTATCGGTGGAAACGGGAAGCATGCTTCAGCTTTTACTGTCAGCCTTTACTCTGTTGGCACAATTTACAGATGGCGTGTCGCCCCTTGCCTATGCCGATTTTAACTCGGAGTCGTATATCTTGTATATAGATCTGTGTGTGGTAGTCTATTTTAATATTTTTAGCGGAAACGCAAATGAATTAGAAATAGAAATGATAAGATAATTGAAATTGAATTGTAGTTTGTTGTGCACCAATTCATCAGCCGGAACCCCCTCAATTAACTCACTACCTGGTTTTCAAGTTTTCCCTATTAGGGATCGTCCACAAATAATGTCACAGGCAAGGTAAATTGGCCTACTTGGCTCCTGATGATATAATTACCATGCTAAACATGTTTATAATCAATGGTGAAAGCTGACGATTATAGAGTTCCAACCATGGAGATTATTCCATGACGTCGTTTATGGACGACCCACTGTCTGATTTTAAAACCGTCTTAAAGTCAAAGCCAAAGTTCTACATGAAAACCCTCCTGTGTTTCTATTGAACTTAATTTGGGAGCATAATATCATTGAATAGACTAACATGTTCAGCCAAGGTCAAATAATTTGTAAATCTATGTTTGTATGTAATGAATGTTGTGTGTGCTGCAGCCAAATCGACAGAAGGAATGAATTATTATTTTTAATATGTGAATAGGTAGAAAAAAATCACTGTATCGTCTGGAAAGATCCAGACTGATCCATATTCACATTTTGATGAAAACAAAAGAATACCTAAACCATCTACAAAAGAAATCAATATCCTAAAAGCGTTTAAATAGAAAAACTTGAAATGCACATTTCAAAAACATGTAAATGCGACGGCTAAGTTCAACGGTAGGCTTTTATATAATCCAGTCGGCTATGGTTAAAGATAGCCATTTATGGAATGCTTAATCTGATGACGAAAAACGGACTTTACACACCGTTTTCAATATGGGGTTCTTTCGATGACATCATTTATGAAATATCCCTAATCCCTAACTATGTGAACTTTTGGCTGTAGTGATTCCAACATGAACTTCATGAAATACTTATCGCTAATATAAACATAAACTATAGTGTTGCTAATTATTTACTGTTTGAAATATGATTGAAACAAACAATAATTTCTCGTGATTGAAAAATCAAAATGGTACATTTACAATTTAAAGCAGAATTTTGATCTATTTACTTACATGTTTTTGACAAGATCAAAGTTTTCTATGTAGACGCTTTAAGGATTATTATGTTGTAAATATATTTGTGAGTAAAGAGCCCAATGAAACTTAGTTTTCACAATAATTTAGTTACATTTATTTAAAACATTACAATAATTCATTAAATTAAAAAAAATAATGTGATCATTAAAAATAATGTGATAAAAGAGATCAAGTTTTTCAGTAAGGTAATAATATTCGAAAAAAAGAATGTTCAAATGTTTTTAAAAAGAAGCTCCGCCAACGTGTTTCCATCATTCCAATTACTGCAAAGGTGAAATCGAACACCTGACGCCTCCAACGACTCGGGCTTTGGATTGTCCACTTTATACTGTGCAATTTTGTTGGGCCCCTGTGATTTAAACCAAATAAAAGCTCTGTACCTATTTAATGCGAAAGAAAGTAAACGGACCAGCTAAAGCTAATGAATGCAGCTAAAATGCAGATTCGACTAACTACCCACATTCTATTTTGGTTAGACAAACATGCGATCTACTACGATTTTGATGAGCAAATGTTTATATATTGCTTTTTAAACGTTACCTTCAAACTGAACCATATTTCATATTGATTTCCCCAAGAGCCGAAGTTTGTACTGGATTCCACTGCAATGGGCTCGTCCAACAAGAAACGAAAGGTTTTTCCTCTTTGGGCAAAAATATTTTTCCTTAACGTCCCACTCTTAAATGTGAAGGAATAAGAACTGTCGTATCTCTTAATTTGGAGAGTGACCTCGAAGTTTGCGTCTCAATCCGTGGGCCCCAAAAAACCAAATCCAAGCAACAATATTTTCTGATTCACCTGAAAACTAAATGCAAATTATTTGGAGATTTTATTCACAAACAACTGAAGTTGAATTTTAGATAATGAACGGATTTCTCCAGTTAAGGTGGCACAATTTTGAAATGTGTCAATTATGTTAAGCTGTGCCTGATTAGCGGAAAATATAAATGAATTTTTCAAGTCATCCGTTAGCATTGATTGTAAATGTTATTTTGCAGAATTGCAACACATGAGTTCTGATTTGCGAAGAAATTCACTAGTCAGAAGATGCAGTACTAACCTTTGAAAACGTTGACTGCCATTGCACACAAATGACGGACTGCGCGTTATTGTGTATTTTAGGGGCAACGAAAGAACTGAACATCCAGATGAGGAACTTACGTTTACTTCTCTGTTCTTTGTTATGATCTGAGGCGGTGCTTTTTCACTGACGGTTCTGTTAATTCTGTTTGGTTTTACTGCCACTCTGCAGTTGGTTTTGAACGAAAGAAGAGTCGTGTCATAGTTTGTTCTGTGAAAGTGGAAAAGTTACAAATCATCTCAAGTTCCTTCGTAAATAAAGTAACCACAAAAAGTGCACTCAAAACTTTAAAATTTTATCAACTAAGTAAATTTAGCTTAAATCGGAACTCACTTTTCATCACTAGTTGACCCAATGAATAAGAAAATGGCGAGCTGCTCATCTCCTTTTAAAACATTATTTTTGAACTTGCAAACTTTGGTAAATTCTTCGGTGGACATTGTCGGGAATCGGATTTGAAACAAACACGTGCCGAGAACTTCCCGGTAGTTCTCTCCCGTGTGTTTTAGTTCTTTTATTGTACACTGATTACTTGCCCATCTGTTTTAAATTAATTTATTAGAAAATAATTTATACGAAAAATTTAATATTTATTTAAACAGTAATTAATTAGTCCTTGAAAGTGGGACTTCAAAACAAATGCAATTAACGACCTGGCAGCGCACTCGAAGATTTTGCTTTCGTTCAATGGAACTTTTTCAATGGAAAATATTGTTTCCAGGTTTTCCCGAGATATTTTCAGAAATTCATCCGTGTCTGCGTAATCCGCGAAAGATCTATTTTTTTTAAATAATGAAATTCGTTTTTACATTAACGCATTTGTTTACATAAATATTGGTGTAGGTATTACTTGTATGTACTCACTGTATAAAAGTATCGACTGCCTCCTCCAAATTCTGAATCGCTTTAGTGATTTCGTATCGTCGGCAGAGGCCAAGTAAATTCAGCAAATTATTCGGCGACAATTTCAAAGATTGTATGGAATCCAACGACCACGTGTCCAGAATCAGGAGCTGTGAGCAGAACGAAGTTAAGTTTAAATATTTAATTAAGCTTATTACAATTTAAACTCTTTAAATTGCAAAATAAATAGAAATCGACTTAAATTACTATGAAAAATAATAAATAAATAATTATAGAGCAAAATTTGAATTAACACGCACGTTTACGAAGAGCTGGAAAGCTTCAGCATTAAAATTCGGGAGTGGAATCCCGTTTCCGTCCATCACAACTCCGTTATCCCAATTCTCCTCAAATTCCCGCTCAAAGACGGAACAAGGCGCCTTTAGAACAAATTTGACGGCTTCCACTTTTATTTTGTCTGGACCAACGCAGAAGGTGACGTCAAAGTTTTTCGGTTTTCGCCGCAGCAGATCCGCCATCTGCTCCCCAAGTGTTTTGTTCACTTGATTCGTGTTATTGGCCATTTTCCCTATTTCATGCAGTTAGCAGAAATAATTAGTTAAATCGCATGTATCTTTGGAATAAGGTTCAGATCTATGTGTGTTTTCGCTTAATATTTTTTGGATTCACTTTTAGTGCACGGAACTGAAATGAATTCAGTATTTAACAGCAAAGTTCAATTGCGTAGAAATGAAAGTTTTCGGATTTATTGCTTAAGGTAATTTACATTGCCCACAAAGGAAAGGCGTATGACTGAAACTAAAAAAGGCTCACAGGTGTTTACTGAAAATTCTATTTGTGTTTCGTTCCGTTGGAACTTCTCCGTAAATACGTGGCACCCTTCACTTCGCTATCAGCATAAACGACAGTTTCAATTTCAAGAATCAACTATGCACATCCACTTTTGTATTTAGTTTCTGTAAGAACGTAACTTGGGTAAATTTCGTAAAGTGGACGAAATACATTGCCCGAAGTCATGCAGTTGTTAATTCGACATCTAAAAATAAACTACGGTGCGTAGTTACTACCTTCTAAGAATCAAATATTAACGCAAATGAAGGGATAATGAAATTATTATTTGTAGGTTTAGAAAACCTAAAACTGGTTTTAACCGGCTGAAACATAACTGGCTGAAACTGGCTGAAACCAGCTGACACCTTCCAACCAATATAAACGCATTAGACTGTACAACGGTAGGCTTTTATGTATCCAGTCAGCTGTAGTTCAAGATAAAGATAGCCATTTACAGAATGCTTAAGTGGAGAAGGGGGTCATACCGTTTTAAAAATTAGGATGTTTTTATGACCCCATTTATGAACTATCCCTAACTAGGTGAAGCGATTAATTGTCGTGATTTCTACATGAACTTTATGAAATACCTATTTCTTATATATATTACAGTTTTGCTAATTATTTACTGCTTGAAATATGATTAAGGCGATCCGTAAAAGAATAATCATTTCGTGATTGAAGAAGCAAAGAGGCACATTTCCAATTCAAAGCAGAATTTTGATCTGTTTAATGACAGGTTTTTGACAAGACTAAAGTTTTATATGTGTGCACGCTTTAAGGACCAATATATTTTAAATGCTTGTGAGTAAACAGCCCAATGAAAATTAATTTGTACAGTAATTTAGTTACATTTAGAAAATTACATTAAACTAAAAAGTTAATGTCGTAATAAATGTAGAAGGGATCATGTTTTTTAATAAAGTAATAATATTCAAAAAAGTGAATGTTCAAATTTTCTTGAAAAGAAGCTCCGCCAAAGGGTTTCCAGTGTTCCAATTATAGTAAAGGTGAAATTGAACACCTGACGCCTCTAACGACTCGCTCTTTGGTTCGTCCCCTTTATACTGTGCAATGTGGTTGGGTCCCTGTAATTTAAACCGAAGAAAATCTCTATACTTATTTAATTAATAGTCAGACAGAAAATAAACGGATGAGCGAATGGATGCATAACTAAAATGCATAGTCGACTAACTGCCCACATTATATTTTGGTTGGACAGACGCATACAATCTACTACGATTTTTATGAGTTCATGTTTATATTGATTTTTCCAATATTACCTTCAAACTGAACCATATTTGATAATAATCTCCCCAAGAGCCGTCAATTGTACTGGATTCCATTGCAATGGGCTTGTCCAATAAGAAATAAAACATTTTTCCTTTTGAGGCAAAAACATTTTTCCTCAACGTCCCACTGTCGAATCTGCAGCGACCATTAGCATATCTCTTAATTTGAACGGTGACCTCGAAGTTTGCGTCTCCACCGATGGGCCCCAAGAAACCGATTCCATGCAACGAAATCTTCCGATTCACCGCAAAACTAAAAGTAAATTAATTAGGCATTTTAATCACAAACAACTAAAGTTCAATTTTAGATAAGGCCATTGCGAATAAAATCCTTTTTAAACCAACTTCTGCAGCTCAGATGGGACACTTTTCAACTTTCTTAATTACGTAAAGCTGTGTCTAATTACACAGTAGAACATACATATAAACATCATTTTTCTAGCCATCCGTGAGAATAGATTGTGATTGTTGTGTTGCAGAATTGCATCTCATGAATTTTGATTTGCACAGAAGCTCTCTAGTCAGAAGATGTAGTACTAACCATGCACCACGTTCACTGCCATCGCACACAAATGATAGACTGGTCGTAATTTGTATTGTGGGGGCAACGAAAGAACTGAGAATCCAGATGAGGAACTTGTGTTTCCTTCTCTGTTGCTTGTTGAAATCTGAGGCGCAAAGCTCGGCGTTTGAATTGGCCTACCTATAGCCTATCCTATTTTTTAATGAATTGTGGTGCCTACCTATAGCCTATCCTATTTTTTAATAAATTGTGTTGCCTACCTATTGCCTATCCTGTTATCACAATATTTTTGCTGCCTGCCTACTGCCTATTTTTACTAATTTCCCTACCTATTGCCTATATGTTGCCTATTTCTATGAATATGCCTATTTAAGTGTTTTTAAATAACTTGTGCAAAATAAGCAATTTCATGACACAAATACCTTGAATTGGTTCCGCAATGTGACCACATCATTGTCAGCGTTAAATCACGAAATGCCTGTCTGCCGACGTTTCGTGACCAGTTTGAAAGTAATATGCATGAAATAAACGTAAGGGGCGGACAGAACTTGCGCCACCAACTTTGAGGGTGGGTTACTTGGCAAAAGATGACACCGTTAAGTAAAGCCATTTACGCAATGCTTAAGAGGGTGCCAAGGTGGGTGGGTGTGTCCACAATTTTTGTAAATTCGGGTAACGCTATTTGTGCCTAGCCTCTAACTGATAAATACAGATACTTTTCACTTCAAAAATTCGCTGCCGCCATGGAATAGCTCAAGTCTATTTGGATTTTTTATTTTAATGAAAAAAATTTAAATTGACGAAATGCCTCACATATAAAATGCTAAGCAGAATGGTTCTGCCTACAAGGCAAAATTTTTACTATGCCTACCTAGCCTATCCTATATTTTGAACTTTTACATTAGCCTACCTACCGCCTAGCCTATTTTTGCTTAATAAGGTCATCCTGCCTACGGTCTAGCCTATTTTTGCTTTAAATTGTGTGCCTGCCTACCGCCTAGCCTATTTTTGCTTAAAATTGTCTGCCTGCCTGCCTATTGCCTATATTTTTGCCTACATTATAGGATAGGCGCCGAGCTTTGTGAGGCGGTGCTTTTTCACTGACGGCTCTGTTTGGTTTTACTCCCAGTCTGCGGTTGGTTTTGAACGGAAGCTGAGTCATGTCGTAGTTTGTTCTGTAAAAAAGTTATAGGCATCCTAAATTACTTTCTAACATAACCCCAAAAAGTGCACTCAAAACATTGACAAAAAATTAGGTTAATAGGTAGGAATTAAAACTGCGTAAATTCAGCTAAAAACAAAACTCACTTTTCATCAATTATTGATGATCAATAGTTGACGCAATGAATAAGAAAATGGCCAGCTGCTCATCTCCTTTCAAAAAATTCTTTTTGAATTTGCAAACTTTGGCAAATTCTTCATTGGTCATCGTCGGGAATCGTATTTCGAAAAAACATGCACCAAGAACTTCGCGGTAGTTCTCTCCCGTGGTTTCCAGGCCTTTTATTGCACATTTATTACTCGCCCATCTGTTTAAAATGAATTAATTAGTAAATACATTATAAAAATGTAGGTAGGTAGGTAGGAATAAGAAAACATTATTTGAATTAGCAATCAACTAGTCCTTGAAAATAGGATTTCAAAACAAAGACAGTAACCTGAAAGCGCATTCGAAGATTTTGGTTTCGTCCAACGAAAGTTTCTCAAAGGAAAATATCGTTTCCAGGTTTTCCCGAGATATTTTTAGAAATTCATCCATGTTTGAGTAGTCGTCGAAGGATCTAATTTTATTTAGTTAAGTTCATTTTTACAATAACTCATTTTTGGATTTATAAATCTTGTTAGACACATGACTTGTATGTACACACTCACCGTATAAAATCATCGGCTGCCTCCTCCAAATTTTGAATCGCTTTCGTAATTTCGTATCGACGACAGAGGCTAAGTAAACTCAGCAAATTGTTCGGTGACAAGTTCAAAGATTTTAGAGATTCCACTGACCACGCATCCAGAATCAGGAGCTGTGAGCAGGAGGACATTAATTTTAAATATTCAAGTTTGTGACAATGTCAACTCTCAACTTTGAAAGTTAACTATAAATAGATTAAGATTAATATACAAAACACTGTGCAATTAATTATGAAGTATAGAATAAATTAAGACGCACATTTACGAACAGCTGGAATACACTGTGGTCAATGTCCGGGAGTGGAATTCCGTTGTCGTCAGTAACTACTCCGTTTTCCCAATTTTCTTAAAATTCCCGCTCAAAGACTGGCGAAGCTGCCTTTAGGACAAATTTGACTGCTTCCACTTTTATTTTGTCTGGACCGACACTGAACACGACGTCAAAGTTTTTCGGCTTTCGCCGCAGCAAATCTGCCATCTGCTCCCCAAGAGTGTTTTGAACTTGATTTGAGTTATTTGCCATTTTCCCTATTTTACGTAATTAGCACAAATTAGTAATTAAACCGCCGATAGCAAAGTTCAAGTGTATAGAAACTACAGTTTTTGGATGCATATAATATTGTTAAATGTATTTTAGACTGAGCACAGAGGAAACTGAATAGCTTACAGCTATTTACTGGAAATTCTATTTGTGTAAAGTTGGAAGTTGTGAGTAAATACGTGGCACCCCTCACTTTGCTATCGTATATTTCAAGTGTTTACTATGCAAATCCACTTTTATGATAATTTTCTGTGGGAGGATCTATAAATGGGTGAACTTGGTGAACAAGGACGAAATACGAAGCCCAAAGTCATGCAGTTGTTAAGTAGCCAGTTATAAATTGGGAAGTTGGGTGCGCTTAGTTATTGTTATTACCATCCAACTAAGGATCCAGGATTAACTCAAGTCAAGTGGATAATAAATCAAATTCATTTACTAAAAAGGGACTACTAAAAAGGTTGGATACGATTGATAACAAAATGAATGTAGCTGTGGCTCAGTCGCCTGACAAACCTCAAGTAGCAAGGCAAATGAATTAGAAATGATAAGATAATTGAATTAGTTTGTAGTGTACCAACTCATCGAATCCCAAAATCACTCACTACCTGGATTTCCGTATTAGGGATTGTCCACAAATGATGTCATACGTAGGGCTAATTGGCTTACTTGGCTCCTGATTACACCCGGTCATTTAATCAATGGTGAAGCTGAAGATCATAGAGTAATAAAAATGGAGATTATTCCATCACGTCATTTAGGGACGATCCCTGATGTGATTTTAAAACCACCTTGAAATTCTACGTACGGGAAAACTATCCTGCATTTCTATTGAACTTTATTTTGGAGCATACTACGGAATAGCCTTACTTGTCCAGCCAAGGCCAAATAATTTCTAAATCTGTGTTTGTACGTAATCAATGTTGTGTGTGCTGCAGCCAAATCGACAAAGGAATAAATTATTATTTTAAAGAATCACTTTATCGTCTGGGAAGATCCAAACTGATCCATATTCAAATGCTGAAAAAAACTTTAACACTAAACAATCTACAGACAAAAATAATTAAGAGATAGTAAAATTTTATTTACAACTGGCGCACTATTACGCTTGCCATTAAGACACAGTAAAAACAAAACACATTATTTACAAGTTAAATATGATTTTTGTATATCAAACAATAACATTAATTTAAATGATCAAATTAAAATCAACTATGGGATAAATTCATATTATATAAATGATTGTGGGCGATTCGGCATGAGCCTCGAATTGTAGCAACTACGATTTCTTCAATCATTTTTGATGGAAGACGCAATTCTTTGCGAAATGATTCAAAGAACTCAGTTATAGTGCCCCGAGCTCCAACGAGAAGTCCAACCACTTCCAACTTCTTCAGTTTGTACTTGTCCAAAAAGTAAGGAATGCATGGGTTATAATGCGCCTGCTTTTCTATATTAACTTCTTCAGCTTGACTACATGACTGCTCCATACGAATTGTGGGATCCAGAATGTACCCTGACAGTAGATCTTTTCGCCAGCAGATGATGTCCACCCTTTTTGAAGCACCATCAGTCACTTCTTCATGCACAATCCAATCAAGCGTTTTCAAATGATTAGCAATAATAGTTCTAACGTCATGATGTCTAGTATTTCTCAGTAAGCTTCCCACATGACATTTCCCTAGAACATGAGCGAGGGTTTGTTTCTCTTTGCAGTGCCTGCAAAGGGATGATTCTAAGGAACGACCTGGAATTGCTTTAACGGGATATACATTAGCAGACATTTTTAAAGTATTCAACCACTCTGAAGACGTTAAGCCACGTTTTTCAATAATAATTTTATTTCCGTATGGACACTCTTTGTACAATTCAACACCTTGTCCTCGGAGAGGAAATGAACACCATTGATCATACTCTTGGTTTCTCAAAGTTTCCCTTAATATTTTGCCAGGTTTTGTTTTGGGGCGTGAATTCAGCATAGACTGCACTTCATCCACATCAAGTTGCAAAGCTACAATGCAGCTTTCCATTTCCGACTTTAAATCTTTAACAAATGGGATATAAGGGTCATTGCAACTCAATAAGACTACACAAATGTTATAGTGTTGAATAAATGCTTCCCAAGTAGATCTCATTATTTGAAGACCCCTGCACTTTTTCGAGGTGTACAACAATGCATTAGGAGAATCATGAGGAATAGCAAGGATATCTTTGACAGCACTCCGAATTAGCTTATCTAAATCTTCAAGAAATGTTTTAGGCAATTTATTTAACGGGGCTGTTTGTAACGAGTAGGTAAGACAAGGCCATAAATATTGATTAATAATGGCAATCTTTTGATTAGGAAATAACATAGGAGTCCCAACTAAATTCTGCAGATCTTTAGTAAAATTCTTGATTGAAGAAGCAGGATCAAAAGAAATTTCATTATTAAAGTTAACACCCAGATATCTTACCGTTTCTTCTTTCTTGATAGATTCTATGATGTTATTATCATCGACAACCAGCGGATCTTCACATAACTTTCCTTTTACAATGTTAATGACTTTGCATTTATTGATGTTAATGTCATACCCAACCTTGTTAAAGTTTGAAATTGCGATCTTTGTTAATTCACGGGCGCCTTGGATAGAACTAGACACAAGAGCAATATCATCAGCGAATCCTCTTCCTGCTACATTAGGAACATCTTTGTGTAAGTGAAACCCATACGCATCACTGACTTCACGCTCATTGAGTTCTCGAAGTACATGATCAATAGAAATATTGAACAGTTGGGGGGAGAGGGGTGAACCTTGAAAAACTCCTTTTTGTACCAATATGGGTTTAGACATTCCTTTACTTGTTTGGATTTGAGCTTCATTTTCAACCATCAAACACAAAATGAGGGATCTAAGAGAAGAAGGCATCAATTTAGCGTTCAGCATGCTGGTGGTATGCAAATGGGAAGTTTCTTCAAAAGCTTTACTAACATCCAAGAAAACAACACAGCAATCAAGTTTTTCTTTCTTTGCTTTTTGTAGACAGCCATTAACAATGGAAGTGTTAATAAAAGTACCAGGACACTTAGAAAACCCAACTTGATTTGCATTAATTTGCACATGTGCCTGAAGTCGACGATCTAATATTCGCTCAATTATTCAATTATACAATCATTTAAATAGAAAAACTTGAAATGCACATTTAAAAAACATGTAAATGCTACGGCTTCAAGCGCAACGTAACGGTAGGCTTTTATATATCCAGTCCCAGTCGTCTATGGTTAAAGATAGTCATTTAGGAATGCTTAAGCTGAGGACGACAAAAAGGTCATACAAAGGGTCCCTAAAATTGGGGATGTTTCGATGCCATCATTTATGAACGATCCCTGTAACTATGTGAAGCTTTTACCTGTAGTGGTTCCTATATGAACTTTATGAAATACCTATCGGTAATATATATTATAGTGTTGCTTCTTACTGCACGTTTTTACAATTTCAATTTGAATAATTACTAATTACCAGCCTGTCATATAACCGGCTCAACTCCCAGTTTAGCCAGGCGGCTATTAGCCATCCCGAACCCAATGGTTAATTCATTATGAGATTAAACTGAATTTTTTAAGGGAGTATAATAATAATGTTTGCTATACGTTAAACTATTGATTTTGCTTTCACAAGTCTAAATACTTGCTAAAGGGTTCCCATAGTGGGAAAGTGTCAGTATCACTCAGTCAGTCAGCTGTACTGTTGGCTGTGTGAAGCAAACGAAAACTTATAGTAATTATTACTATGAAATTGAAACATATTAAGTAACAATGTAAATTTAATATTTAATTCTTGGAATATGATCACGGAGATCCAAAAAAAAACAATCATTTCTCGTGATCAACGAATCAAATTGGCACATTTCCAATATAAAGCAGAATTTTCGTATATGTATTAAATTACATGTTTTTGAAAAGTACAAAATTTTTTATTTCCACGCTGTATGTGTAAGTCTGTAAGTTAATGTTTTAAATATATTTGTGAGTAAACAGCCCAATGAAAATTAATTGTACAATAATTTGGTTACGTTTAAAAAATTGCAATAACTCATTGAATTAAAAAAATAATGCAATAAATTTGTAAGAGATTATGTTTTTTAATAAGGTCGAAAAAGCGAATGTTCAAATTTTGTTGAAAAGAAGCTCCGCCAAAGGGCTTCCGTTATTCCATTGGCTGTGAAGGTGAAACTGAACACCTGACGCCTCCAACGACTCATCCTTTTGATTGTCCCCTTGATACTGTGCAATGTTGTTGGGTCCCTGTAATTTAAACCGAAGAAAAGCTCTGTGCTTATTAAATGCGAGGGAAAGCAAAACGGAAAAGCTAATGGATGCCACTAAAATGCATAATCGACTAACTACCCACATTCTATTTTGGCTACACAGACATGCAATCTACTGCAATTTTTATGAGTTAATGTTTATATTGCTTTTTTCAACATTACCTTCAAATTAAACCATATTTCATAATGATTTCCCCAAGAGCCGTCGATTGTACTGGATTTTACTGCAATGGAGTTGTCCAATAAGAAATAAAAGATTTTCCCTTTTGGAGCAAAAATATTTTTCTTTAATGTCCTATGGCCACTGTCAAATATTTAGGAACTGTTAACCCTTATATTAACTTGAACAGTGACGTCGAAGTGTGCGTCTCCAGCGATGGGCCCCAAGAAACCAAATCCATGCAGAGAAATCTTCTCATTCACTTGAAACCTGAAAGCAAATTAGTTGGAGATTTTAATCGTACAAACATCTGCAGTTGAATTTAGGATAAACTAATTTCTGCAGTTAAGGTGGCACACTTTTGAGCTGTGCTAATTATGTTAAGCTGTGTCTAATTAGTGCAAAATATAACTAAATGAATTTTTCAAGCCATCCCTTCACATGGACTGTAAATGTTATTTTGCAAAATTGCATCGAAGATTGTTATTAGATTTGCAAAGAAACTCACTAGTCAGAAGATGCTGTACTAACCTTTGAATACGTCGACTGCCATTACATACAAAGGATGGGCTACTCGTTAATTTGTATTGTGAGGGCAACGAAAGAACTGAACATCCAGGTGAGGAACTTCTGGTTACTACTCTGCAGTTGGTTTTGAATGGAAACTTAGACTTGTCGTAGTTTGCTCTGTGAAATATTTATACGCGTCTCAAGTTACTTTTAAAATAAAATAACCAGAACAAGTGTAGTCAGAATTTTGTAATTTTTATAACTTCGTAAACTCAGATTAAATCAAAACTCACTTTTCATCAATGTTTGACGCAATGAATAAGAAAATGGCCAACTGCTCATCTACTTTTAACAAATTCTTTCTAAACTTGCAAACTTTAGCAAATTCTTCAGTGGTCATCGTCGGGAATCGTATTTGAAAGAAACTGGCGCCGAGAACTTTGCGGTAGTTTTCTCCCGTGGGTTTCAGGCCTTTAATTGTACACTGATTACCCGCCCATCTGTTTTAAATTAATTAGTTTGATAATACATTATAACCGTAAGCATTTATTGAAGCAGCAATTATTATAGTTGTTAAAAATGGGACTTTAAAACAAATACCTAGCAGCGCAGTCGAAGATTTTGCTTTCGTTTAATGGGAGTTTTTCAATGGAAAATATTGTGTCAAGGTTTTCCTTGGATATTTTCAGAAATTCATCCGTTTCTGCGTATTCGGCGAAAGATCTAATTTATTCAAATAATCAAATTCATTTTTACAATACCGCATGTTTTGTTCATAAATGTTGGTGTAGGCATGACTTGTAAGTTACTCACCGTATAAAAGCATCGACTGCCTCCTCCAAATTCTCAATCGCTTTTGTGATTTCGTATCGAAGACAGAGGCTAAGTAAATTCAGCAAATTGTTTGGCGATAACTTAAGCGATTTTAGAGAATCTACTGACCACGCATCCAGAATCAGCAGCTGTCAACAGAACGAAGTTAATTTTAAATAGTTTAACAGGTTTAACTTATTACAATTGAAACTCTTGAAATTGCAAAATAAATATAAATCGACTTAAATCACTATATAATTAATCATAGAGTAGAATTTGAATTAACACGCACGTTTACGAAGAGCTGGAAAGCTGTGGGGTCAATGTCCGGGAGTGGAATCCCGTTCCCGTCTGTCATTATTCCGTTTTCCCAAAATTCGTCAAATTCCGTCTCAAAAACGGGCGAAGATGCCTTCAGAATAAATTTGACTGCTTCCACCTGTATTTTGTCTGGACCAACGCTGAAAGTGACGTCAAAGTTTTTCGGTTTTCGCCGCAGCAGATCCGCCATCTGCTCCCCAAGAGTTTTTTCTACCTGCTTCGAGTTGTTAGCCATTTTTCCTATATTATGGAATTTACAGAAATGATGAGTTATATCGCTGATTGAAGTTTTTGTATCTTTGGAATGAGGTTCAGATCTTTGTGTATGTGTTCACTTAATATTATTTGGGTTCACTCTTAGTGCACGGAACTGAAACTAATCGAATACTAAACAACAAAGACTCAAGTGCTAAGAAAAGGCAGTTTTTGGATGTATTGCTGAAGGTAACTTACACTGCGCACAGAGGAAAGGCCTGTGACCGAAACTAAAAGGCTCACAGCTATTTACTGGAAATTCTATTTCTGTAATAATGGATTTTTTCTGTAAATAACTATGTGGCACTCTCCACTTCGCTATCAGCATCAACGAAAGTTTCAATTTCAATAGTTTACTATGCACAGCCGCTTTTGTATTTAGTTTCTGTAGGAGCATCACATGGGTGACCTTTGTGCAGTGGACGAAATACGACGCCCGAAGTCATGCATTTGTTAATTCAACAGGTAAAAATAAAATAAGGTGCGTAGTTGTTACCTTCTAAGAATCAAACATTAACGCAAGTGAAGGGGATACTGAAACTGAAATCATTATTTTTAGGTTGAGAAAATCTAAAACTGGTTTTAACCGGCTGAAACTGGCTGAAACCAGCTGACACCTTCCAACCTATACAAATGCATTGGACAATAGAAACAATGAAAGAAATGCTTTTTAAGGTGATGTACTATGATAGTCTATGTAGTATATTAACATTTTTAGCTGAAAGTACCAGGAACTTTTACTGTGAAATGCCTGCAATGTACCTTGGACACGTCACATATCACATGCGGGATGCGACCGCTTGAGAATGGGACAAAGGGACTATTACATAAAAAGGTTGGATACGACTAATAATAAAATGAATGCAACTGTCGGTCAGTCGTCTGGCATACACGTCAAGTAGCAACGCAAATAAATTAGAAATGATAAGATAATTAAATTAGTCTGGTGTTCTCCAATTTATCGAACCCCATAATGAATCACTACCAGGATTTACCTATTAGGGATCGACCACAAATGATGTCACACGTAGGGTCAATTGGCTCCTGATGACATTCCTTGTTAAACATATTCATTTTAATCAATGATGAAGCTAACGATCCTAGGGTTCTAAAAAGGGGGAATATTACATGACGTCATTTATGGACGACCCCTTGTGTGATTTTAAAACCATTTTAAAGTTCTACGGGAGGAAAACCTTACTGCATTGCAATTGAACTTAATTTGGGAGCATATTATGGAATAGCCTAACTTGTCCAGCCAAGGCCAAATAATTTGTAATTCTATGTTTGTAAATATGTAACCAGTGTTGTGTGTGCTGCAGCCAAATCGACAACATTAATAAAATATTATGTATTTTAAAAAATCACTGTATCGTCTGGGAAGATCTGAACTGATCCATATTCAAATTTTGCTGAGACCAAAATACCTTAGCCATCTTTATACAAAAAAAATCAAGATCCTAAAAGTAATTCAATAGAAAAACTTGAAATGCAAATTTCAAAAACATGTAAATGCGACGGCTACAAGTACAACAGTAGGCTTTTATATATCAAGTTATATGGTTAAAGATAGCTATTTACGAAATGCTTGAGCTGATGACAACAAGGCAAAGGGGCCATACCGCGTCTTAAAAATTGGGATGTTTCGATGACATCATATACATATGAACGAACCCTATATGAAGCTTTTAGCTGTTGTGATTCCAATATGAACTTTACGAAATACTTATCGCTAATATAAACTACAGTGTTGCTAATTATTTACTTTTCGAAATACGTATGATTAAGGCGATCCGTAAAAAAGCAATAATTTCTCGTAATTGAAGAATCAAAATGGCACATGTCCAATTTAAAGCAGAATATTGATCTATTTAATTACATATTTTTGGCCAGATCAAAGTTTTATATGTTCACGCTTTAAGGATTAATATGTTTTAAATGCTTGTGAGTAAACAACTAAAATAATGAAAATTAGTGTTTACAATAATTTAGTTACATTTTAAAAATTACAATTGACAATAGTTCATTAGATTACGAAAATAATGTAATAAACCTGGAAGAGATCTTGTTTTTTAATAAGGTAATATTTGAAAAATCAAATGTTCAAATTTTCTTGAAACAAAGCTCCGCCAAAGGGCTTCCGTTGTTCCAACTACTGCCAAGGTGAAACTGAACACCTGACGCCTCCAACGACTCCTCCTGCGGATTGTCCCCTTAATACTGTGCTGTGTCGTTGGGTGCCTGTGATTTAAACGGAAGAAAGCTCTGTATACCTATGCAATGAGAGAGAAAGTAAAAGGTCAAGCTAATAATGAATGCCACTAAAATGCAGAATCGAAAAACTATTCACACTCTATTGTGGTTAAACACAGACAGGCAATAATCTACTACCATTTCTATGAGGTCCTTTTTGTTTATATTGCTTTTTCCAATATTACCTTCAAACTGAACCATATATTATAAAAATTTGCCCAAGAGCCGTCGATTGTACTGGATTCCAGTGCAATAGGCTCGTCCAATAGGAAATAAAACAATTTCCCTTTTGGATCAAAAATATTTTCCTTAAACGTCCCACTGATATGCTTGGAGGAACCATTAACCAATCTCCTAATTCGGACAGCGACCTTGAAGTTTGTGCCTCCGTCGATGGGCCCCAAGAAACTGAATCCATGTAATGAAATTTTCTGATTCACCTAAAAACTAAAAGTAAATTAATTAGAGATTTTAATTCGCACAATGTTACTTTGCAGAATTGCATCCCACGAAGTTAGATTTGCAAAGAAACTCACTATAAAGATGCAGTACTAGTACTAACCTCATACCACGTCGACTGCCATCACACACAAAGGATGGACTGGTTGTTAATTTAAATTGTGGTGTCAACGAAAGAACTGAACATCCGTGTCTGCGTATTCGGCGAAGGATCTAATTCATTTAAATAATAAAATTCATGTTTAAACAATAGTGCATTTTTTTGTTTACGAATAGGTATAGGTATGACTTGTATGTACTCACTGTATAAAAGCATCGACTGCCTTCTCCAAATTCTGAATCGCTTTCGTAATTTCGTAGCGTCGACAGAGGCCAAGTAAACTCAACAAATTGTTCGGCGATAAGTTCAAAGATTTTATGGAATTCAATGACCACGCGCATCCAGAATCAGCAGCTGTGAGCAGAAAGATGGTAATTTTAAAAAGTTGAACGTATTACAATTTAAACTTTGATATTGCAAGTTAAATATTAATCGACTTAAATAATTATGCAAAATATTATATAATTGTAATTATGGAGTCTAAATAAATTACCACACACATTTACGAAGAGCTGGAAAGCAGTGGGGTCAATGTCCGGGAGTGAAATCCCGTAGCCCTCTGTCACAACTTCGTTCTCCCAGTTTTCCTCAAATTCCGTCTCAAAAACAGGCGAAGCCGCCTTCAGAACAAATTTGACTGCTCCCACTTTTATTTTCTCTGGACCAAAGCTGAAGGTGAAGTCAAAGTTATTCGGGTTTCGCCGCAGCAGATCCGCCATCTGCTCCCCGAGAGTTTTTTGTACTGAAATCGTGTAATTTGCCATTTTCCCTATTATATGTAATTAGCAGGAATAATTAGTTGAATCACTGATTGAATTTTATGTATCTTAGAAATTCAGTTGAGATTTTCAGATGTGTATTGAACTACTTAATAATTCTCGGATTTAATTACTTTTAGTGCACGTGTGATTGAAATTAATGGGGTATTTAAGAAAAAAGTTCAAGTGCTTAGAAATGGCAGTTTTGGGATTTATTCGTGAAGGTGATTTACACTACTGCGTTTAAAGAAAAAAGACTTGTGATCTTAACTGAATGGCTCACACCTCCGTTTTACTGTAAATTCTATTTACGTAAAGTTGGAAGTTGTTGTAAATACGTGGCACCCTTCACTTCGCTATCGCTATCAGTATCAATGACAGTTTCAGTTTCAATAATTAATTATTCATAGTTTTTTTTATATTAATTTTCTGTAGGAGTGTAAATAGGTGGACTTTGTGCTGTGGACGAAATACGAAGCCAAGAATTTTGATCTATTTAATTACATGTTTTTGACAAGAACACAATTTTCCATGTAAACGCATTAAGGATTAAATGTTTGCAAGTAAACTGCCTAATGAAAATTAAAATTAAATTTGTGACAATACTTTAGTTACATTTAAAAAATTACAATAATTCTGTAAGTATAAAATTGATTTCGTAATAGATTTAGACGAGATCCTATTTTTTATTAAGGTAATATTATTCCAAAAAACGAATGTTCACATTTTCTTGAAAAGAAGTTCCGCCAAAGGGTTTTCCCAGTTCCATTCGTATCCGAGGTAAAATCGAACACCTGACGCCTCCAACGACTCGCTCTCTGCTGGTTTGTCCTCTTCATACTGTGCAATGTTGTTCGGTCCCTGTAATTTAAACCGAAAACAATCTCTGTACTCATTTAATTAATAATGAGACAGAAAATAAACGGACGAGCGAATGGATGCATAACTAAAATGCATAAAATCGACTAACTGCCCACATTATATTTTGGTTGGACAGACACATACAATGAACTGCCATTTTTATGAGTTCATGTTTATATTGATTTTTCCAATATTACCTTCAAACTGAACCATATTTGATAATAATCTCCCCAAGAGCCGTAGTTTGTACTGGATTCCAGTGCAATGGGCTCGTCCAATAAGAAATGAAACATTTTTCCTTTTGGGGCAGAAATATTTTTCTTAAACGTCCCACTGTTAAATATGTCGGCATGATTTACCCATCTCTGTATTTGGACTGTGGCCTCGAAGTTTGCGTCTTCATCGATGGGTCCCAAGAAACCGATTCCATGCAACAAAATCTTCTGATTCACTTGAAAACTAAAATCAAAAATTAATTGAGGATTTTAATCATAAACAACTGAAGTTCAATTTTAGTTACGGCCATTGCGAATAAAAACCTTTTAAGTCTAGCTTCTACAGCTAAGAAGGCACACTTTCGAACTTCGTTGAATATTTTAGGCTGTGCCTGTGTCTAATTACACAGTAGAAAATATAACAATAATTTTTCTAGCTATCCTTTAGCAAAAACTGTAAATGTTTTTGTGCAGAATTGCATCACATGCATTCAGATTTGCAAAGAAACACTCTAATCAGAAGATACAGTACTAACCATTGACTCTGTTGACTGCCATCACACACAAATGACGGACTGGTCGTTAGTTTGTATTTTGGGGGAAACGAAAGAACTGAGCATCCAAATGAGGCACTTGTGTTTACTTCTCCGAGGTTTGTTGTAATCTGAGGCGGTCCTTTTTCACTGACGGTTCTGTTTTGCTTTACTCCCAGTCTGCGGTTAGTTTTGAACGGAAGCTGAGTCTTGTCATAGTTTGTTCTGTGAAAAAGTTGTAAGTATCTTAAATTACTTTCTAAAGTAACTAAAAAAAGTACACTCAAAACATTATTAAAATTGAAACTTGCTAAATTCAACCTAAATCAAAACTCACTTTTCATCAACAGTTGACGCAATGAACAAGAAAATGGCCAGCTGCTCATCTCCTTTCAAAAAATTCTTTTTGAATTTGCAAACTTTGGCAAATTCTTCATTGGTCATCGTCGGGAATCGTATTTCGAAAAAACATGCACCAAGAACTTCTCGGAAGTTCTCTCCCGTGGATTTCAGGCCTTTCACTGTACACTGATTACTCGCCCATCTGTTTGAAATGAACTAATTAGTAAATACATTACACAAAGAAGATAAAATTGATTGAAACAGCAATTTATTAGTCCTTGAAAACCGGGACTTCAAAACAAAGACAAATACCTACAAGCGCATTCAAAGATTTCGTTTTCGTCCAACGGAAGTTTCTCAAAGGAAAATATCGTTTCCAAGTTTTCCCGTGATAATTTCAGGAATTCATCCGTGTTTAAGTATTCGTCAAAGGATCTAATTTTATGAAATTAATTCATTTTCACACTACTCATTTTTGGATTTATAAATCTTGTTAGACGCATGACTTGTATGTACATACCGTATAAAATCATCGGCTGCCTCCTCAAAATTTTGAATCGCTTTCGTAATTTCGTATCGACGACAGAGACCAAGTAAATTCAATAAATTGTTCAGTGATAAGCTCAAGGATTTCAGAGAATCAAATGACCACGAATCCAGAATCAGCAGCTGTGAGCAGAAGATATTTAATTTTCAATAATCAGTCAGGAGTTAAGCTGCACTTTAACTCCTCGGAGCAGTTAATCTACCTCTTAGTGGAGGATGTTAATTTACTGCTCTGAGCAGTTTATTTACCGCTCCGAGCTATAGATTTACTGCTTAAGTCGAATATTTGTGTTTCTTTGATCAGTGATGGTCAGATCGGGAACTGATGACCAACTTGGCATTAGTAAAAGTAATGATTAACTTATCTTTAGTACCTGATGGCCCAAAATGGGTTTGAAATGCTCATGGGAAGTTGGAAAACAGTTCAATATACTGATATATATAGTTTTAACCGAGAAACCTAATCCTTGATCGTATTTTAAATTTTCAATCGAATCAACATTCAACTACAATCCTAAAGTTGGGTGAGAATAGTTAGGTAATATTTTTCCAAGCCGACGACGGGAGGAAAAGTATATTTTCCTGACTTACTAGGGATGCGGTACCGGCGCCCCCAAAATCCTCCCAATGACAAAATTTATGGACTTGAAACCACTAGAGGTACTCTAGAGTAGTCAGAATTATATTTCGGGACTCGAATAATAATTAATAGGATCTATCTCAGGCGATAGACTCCCGCCAGAGCTTTTTCAAAGTAAGAGACTAGCTACTGCGAGATTCTACCACTAAACTCAAACCACTTTCTCTCAGCTCTGAGACAGAGACGTGCAATACATTCAACATTTAAGTTGTTCTTCGTTAGTTAATATTAAATTGAGTTTTAATGGATAACAGTAACTTCAAAGACTTGGCTGGACAAAGTGGAGCCCAGGGCTCGGGGGCTGATAGGTTTTTAGGTCCAATTTCGTCCGCCTTGACCCCAAAATTAGTTGAATTAATTGAAATTGAATTGAAAAATAAGCCGCATGGTCGAACGGAGGCTGAGAGCATCAGCCGCATGACCACGGCAGACGACGACTCGTATGCAGCGAGTGATAATAGTACGGCGTTGGCACTTGTACTAATAATTGGCATTGGCACTTGAATTATTATCAACTTGGCGTTGACACTTAAACTTTTATGTAATTGGCATTGGCACTTGAATTATTATCAACTTGGCGTTGACACTTAAACTTTTATGTTATTGGCATTGGCACTTGAATTATTATCAACTTGGCGTTGACACTTAAAATTTTATGTTATTGGCATTGGCACTTGAATTTTTAATGGGCTTTGGCATTTGAGCGTATAATAACCGCTAACATTTTTTACTAATAACCTCCGTCTGGGAGGTCTATGGAACTAAAGGTAATCGGCGTATAATATGTTTATTGTTGAGCTCATGCATTTTGTTTTGCATTTTGTTCTGAGCAGAAACTAATGAGTTTATACCGGGAGGTAAACGTCAAAGATTGGATTTTGATAAAGAGGAGGAAGATGGAGAAATTAACGAGAATAATGGTCAGGGTGAAGAGTTGAAGGTACTTGTGGATCCTTTGGCTTATTATTCCGAATCGGAGCAAAGCTGGAAAGCCTCGGAGGAGACGGTTAATTATTTGAGGGCATACATGCGTCGATCGTTGACGGCGGATGAAAGAAGTATTTTAGAAATGTTTCCTCTGCCCGGTGATGATGAGGTGTCAATGCCGAGAGTTGATGAGTCGTTTCTTAATTTTTTAAGGCGGAATAAAGTATCATTTTAAGAAATTCCGGGGTTGTTTGCATTAGAGGGGATTCAGTCGAAAGTGCTGGAAAGTATGGTTCCTCTGACAGCTATGTATGTGACTGCAGTTAAAGCGATTAAATCACAGAGTATGATGGATCCTAAACAGGTTTTGGAAGCAATCTGCAATGATATTTCTTTTGTTGGCAATGTAAATGCTCAAGCGTGTCACGAGCGTTGTAGACTAATTCTTCGAAAGATCAACCCGGCTCTAGCTAATTATTCGTTGTCGTTTTAGACCCAAGAGAATTGTTTGGCGAGGCACTTCGGAAAAAACATAAAGGAGTCGAACAGACTAAATAAGGATTTTTCAGGATTTTTAAAAGCTAATTCAGGATGTAAGTAGATAGTTGAATATGCTTATGTTTATTCTTGGTTCGGTTATTTTTAAATGCAAGGCATAAGTGTTTAAATTATTGTTAGCATTTAGTGGTCGTGGGACTAAAACTATTCCTCGCGGTCGTTCTTTTAACCGTCCTTAGTTCCTTTTAACTTCCGAGTTAGTAAGTATTCCCCTTATCCCGGTGGGAGGTAGATTATGTACGTGCCTTGATAAGTGGCAGGAAATTACGAGTGACGCTTGGGTTCTTACAACGGTCATGGGTTATAAATTACCATTTCTTGAGGATCTTGGCCAAAATCTATCACCGCAACCTCATATTAACAAACCTGAGAAGAAATCTCTCATGGACGAAGAAGTTCTTCAAATGACTGAAAATCAGGCAATTAAACGCGCTGATAAACCAC
This sequence comes from Dicyrtomina minuta, assembly GCA_949802685.1. NCBI lineage: Eukaryota > Metazoa > Arthropoda > Collembola > Symphypleona > Dicyrtomidae > Dicyrtomina > Dicyrtomina minuta. The sequence goes on along the minus strand of OX461808.1, from coordinate 154,418,272 downwards.
ACTTTTTGTTTTTGAGTCAGATATTTTTGGTTCCTAAGAAAAATAATACGTGGAGGCCAGTAATAAATCTGAAGCCATTAAATCACTATTTAAACGTAGAGCACTTTCAGATGGAGAGTGTGTTAATGGTTAGAGATTTGCTTCACCCAGGGTGGTGGATAGGAAAGCTGGACCTAAAAGATGCTTATTGAACAGTTTCAATTGCAAATCAACACCGAAAATTCCTACAGTTTAAATGAAATGGGATTATTTAAAAGTTTTCTTCATTGCCCTTTGGGTTAGCGGTAGCTCCATTTGTCTTCACAGAACTGAAAAAGCAAGTCGTGGGATATTTACGTGCTCAGAGTGTTCTAATAATAATGTGCATTGATGATTCATTAGTTCTTGGTGATACTTTTGAGACTGTTGCAGCTCATCTTACTATGTGTGCAGAGTTGTTCAAAAATCTTGGCTTTATATTAAACAAAGAGAATTCGGTTTTAACTCCAGTGCACAGTATTGACCTTTGGGGTTACGTATTGACTCCGTACACATGAAATGGGGATTGCCTACGGCCAAAAGATTGAAGATGAAGTCTAATGCAGAATTTTTAATACAGAGGGTGCAAGTCACTCCGCGGGAATTGGCAGAATTTGTAGGAATGATTTCGTCGTCAACGACAGGATTGAAAGCAGCACCACTTCAGGTACGAGAATGTCAAATGATCTTTATTCCATCTTTTCAAGTCTCCCGGTCATGGGAAATGACTTTCAAGTTAACTCCGAAGGTTATCAAGGAGCTAGATTGGTAGGGTCACAACATAATGGCGTTGCTGAGTTCTTCTATTTTACTCGAAGTCCCTCAGTTTGCAATAGAGTCAGATGCATCTCTTCAGGGATGGGGTGCCAGATGTGGGGAGCTGGCGACATGAAGAATTTGGTCAGTTCAAGACAGAGCCAAATGCCCGCATATAAATTCCCTCGAACTACAGGCCGCTTTTCTAGCGGTCCAATCGTTTTGCAAGGCAATAAGCAGTACTGCGGTACTTCTGAAGATAGACAACAAAACAGCGGTGGCATATTTGAACACGCTGGGTGGGACCAGGTCCCAAAAATTAAACCGAGTGGCGGCCCAATGTGGAAGTGGGCTTTAAAAACGGGATATATGGTTACAAGCCGAGTATCTTCCAGGAATAGAGAACATTTGGGCAGACTGGGAGTCCAGAAACGCTCCCGATTCCAGCGACTGGCAACTACGGCTGGATTTATCGCAGCATCTGTTTTGCTATTACCACAAGTGCAAAGTGGATCTTTTTGCAAGCCGGCTCAATCATCAGTTGACCAAGTATTGGAGCTAGAGGCCGGACTTAATGGCGCGGGGGCGGATGCCTTCACGACGGACTGGAAGACTCCTCAGGGGTATGCGTTTCCCCCATTTTGTCTAATAGAAAAGGTCCTGAGGCAATGTCACGAGCAAAAGGCTCAGCTGTTGTTGATAGCCCCGGTTTGGAAGAATCAGTATTGGTATCCACAACTATTAAACAGCATGTACAGCTTGCCGATGTTGATTCCCCCGTCAAAGAATCTGTTAACAGACCCAGCTGGACAGTTTCATCCTCTCTGCCAAAATCTTTATTTTTATCTGGCCGCTTGGCCAATTTCAGGAGAACAGGAGGATCAATTTCACTTTCAAGAGCAGCTCTTAAAGTCATATTAAATTCAGTCAGACCCAGAACCAGTAAAGTGTATCAATCCGCATGGAAGTCCTATGTTAGCGGGTGTGCTCAGGGAGGTTATGATCTCTTTCAAGAATCTGTTCATAATTCAATAAATTATTTGACGTGGTTGGCAAAGGATCGCAAGTTAGCATATCGCTCCATAAATGTTCATCGGTCAGCGGTTTCGTATTATATGTCAACGGGTGAGTTGTCAACTTCAGTTGGGGAGCACCTTCTTGTGCGTCAGTTTATGAAAGGGGTATTTAATTTTGCCCCACCTCGACCCAAGCATAATGAGATTGGAGTGTGGCTACTGTAGTAGAGTATTTATTAAAGCTTCCAAAGAATTCAGCTTTGAGTCTCAAGGAACTCTCTTTTAAGTTAGTGACTTTGATGGCAATTACTAACGCTGACAGAGCGTCGGATATTAAGGCACTGGATATTTCTTCCTTACAGTACTCTCCGGAAGGTGCTACTTTTAAACATTTACATTTAAAAAAGACTTCAAGGCCAGGATTTTTGCCGGACTCATATTATGCTGGCTTTCCTGACAACGTTGATTTATGTGTTGTGACGACTTTGAAGGAGTATATTTCCCGTACAAAGGACATTCGAAAGTCTTCACGTTTGGTAGTTTCCTACATTCGTCCTCATAATCAAGTTTCAACAGCATCAATTTCTCGATGGATTTTAAATGTCCTCAATAAATCGGGGGTGGACACTTCGCGGTTTTCAGGTCACATTCCACAAAGACAGCGTCAACGTGCTTGTTCACAAGGAGTCTCTTTGGCTGAAGTTATGAAGGCTGCTGACTGGACAAATAATTCTACGTTCAAGCGTTTTTATTACAGACCGATAGTGTCAAGTTTTGCATCGACAGTGCTATCAACATCTCATACTTAATGTAAAATTCTTTAAACATCCTATTAATTATTATTCGAGTCCCGAAATATAATTAACAATTAAACAAGGGCACGAAGTGCCTGATGTTTAATTACAATTATATTAGGGACTAAAAGAATAATAATTAATAGGCCCTCCCACCTCCCCATGTCGAGCCAATGCACTCGTTGTGTTTATTAATTTTATTCTTTTAGTCCTGATTAATGTTTAATGGCTATTGGTTGTTTTGGTTTTAATAGGTGCTTAATCGGGACTTCTTGGTTGGGGATTTTCTAATTTTACATGGATAATCTTTTGGATTATTATAATGTGATTTTTTGTACTTGAATTGATTGTGTTCTGAGATTACGAGAATTATTTGTCGTTTCATTTTATTTGCAGCATAGTCTCTGTCAATCACTTCGAGAAAGTGGTTTGAGTTTAGTGGTAGAATCTCGCAGTAGCTAGTCTCTTACTTTGAAAAAGCTCTGGCGGGAGTCTATCACCTGAGATAGATCCTATTAATTATTATTCTTTTAGTCCCTAATATAATTGTAATTAAACATCAGGCACTTCGTGCCCTTGTTTAATTGTTAATTATTTTCCAAAACAATTATCTGGAAATTAAGTTTTTCCAACCAAACGCGGAAGTACAGTCAAAGCGATTTTTAATTTATTTTTAGTCAATGTTAATAACACAATTTGAGCAAATACTCTCAAAACAATTTGTGATCCAGAATTTGTTAACTCGCGTCGGCTCAAGATCTTTATATTAAAAGACTGAGTCTTTTATAGCATTCCCTTCAGGTGTAACGTCTGAGGCAAGTCACAGCTAGTCAAGTCCTCGTTACATTATCACTGAAATGAAGGCAGGACTAAACTACAGCAGCCGTAGCCCGTAGCTGACAGCAGCACAGCAGTCCCGCCAACTATATGAACGCTGATGAGCTATAGAAGTCATAGAGTCATTTTCGATGCTTTGTTAAAAGAATGAAGTTCTTTTAATTTAGGTACCGCTTTGTGGTATTGGGTGGGTAAGAATTTGACATTTTCGCGTAACACAATAGTTGAACGGCCCTCGTAGGCTACTAAATTCAAATTTTGGCCATGCTGTTTTCATTTGCAACTTCCTCTTCTTGTTGACGAACTTCAAATAAGTGCCTACTTCACACCATCCTAAAACTTCAAGTTGAAACTGCAATTATTTTAATTCCAGTTTGGAATCAAGGCTACTGATTAAGTTACATTATAATTTATTTGTATTATTTGAAGTATCATGTGATATAAGGCCATTAGTTTCCATAGTAAATACTCCATGAAAAATCTGTTGCATACTAACTCAACCCATCAATCACTGTGTAAAAAGTGGAAGCGGAAGAAGGTCGACAGTTAAAGTTTATCTATATATGCAACTAGTAACTAACATAGGGGAAATAGAATTTAATTATTAGTTGCAATCACAACAAAGACAAAGATGATAGTGTATGCGATGGAGATGCGTAATCATCGTTTAGTAGTGGAAACAATCCAATCGATATTATGATATTCACATTATGAGATACACGTTCGGTTTTCTGTATTTAAAAATGTGCAAGTATTGTGGTTTACAGCTTATTTTGATGATGTGATTTTGGTACTGCGTGGGAGAAACATGTCGTGATAGTGCGTACGACCGGACAGGAAATAGTCCGCGAGGGCAATACAGAATAGCATAGATTGTATGCATTGATTTGGTAGCTACTTTTGAAACTTGTCAATTTTCACGTTTTTTAAAAATTTACTTTATACTTTATGCTTGTATAAAAATGCCAGTATATGCCAAGATGAAAATCAAAATGTTTTCAATTTACCACTTTATACCAGTAGCCAGTATGTGCCAAAGTGTAACATAAACAGTATTTACCACCCCTGGTATTTACCGGTATCTACCATCAGGGACCTCGGAACCATAGGGGAACCGGGCGCATTGTCCACTCCTGAAATTTTGAATTCCTAATGTTAATAAATGGGTAGGGTGAGGATGCCTAATTGTGACCGGGTTCACAAAAGTTAAACTTTCAAAAATCATAACTTCTGAACCAGACAACCAGAGCTCGCAAAGAAAAACCTTATGCACAGAATTGTTGGCTGAATCTCGCTTAATAAGAGTAAAAATAATCGTGAATGCAAATCATAGTGTTTTCAAGATACAATAAGACATGTTCAAAAAATCAAGATTTAAAAAAATTGTCTAAAGTCCCTAATTGTGGCCGGGTGAGTCCTAATTGTGGCCATCCTTAAATTTTTGTATTTCAATTCAATTTAGGCACCCATAACGTTAAATCAGTAGTAGCCGATCATTTTCAAAGAAAACTGCACAACTTGCATCCATGTGCAGAACCAGCGTATCTCCATTTCTCATATTTAAGCTGTCGATCATCTAAAGATTATTGCAAATCTCAGTTAGCTAACATTTACATCCTTCTGACGTTCTTTCTAGCACGCACACTATCACCTTGATTGTTTAATGCGTAAAAATGACGAGTTTTCTTCCTATAATCCCAGATTCTGTAAATGAAGTCATTATTTACACTGGGTGGCTCGTAGAATCTCTCTGTTTGATACAATGATAAACTAGATAAGTTGATCGATCCTGTTGAAAATTTCTAAAATCACCGTGAAATCGCTTGGGAATGATGAGAATCCAACCGAAATTGTTTTTTGTTTCTTGTTAATCCTAATCTTTATGTTCGCTAGAAGAAACCGTGTAATTTATTAAGTTTAGACCCGGCCACAATTAGGAACCTATAGTGGCCACCATTACGGCACTTCGATGATAGCTGTGAGTTTTCATTTTTTCATTTTTAGCTGCAATCTTGAAAATGAAAATTTCAATTCAATGACATAGATTACTTACTTATTATAAATGTTAACTACAACTAAAAAATTACACTTGAAATGTTAACTGTTGTAGTCCTAAATCAAATTTGAATAGGACGGATGAATGTGAAAAATCAGAAAATCAAGCTGTCGGACTTGTCGATTTTACTGAGTGCCAGTGGTTTAAGTTTGAATTTCGCGTCTTAAAATTTGAATGTAGATAGAACAATTTAGTATCTCTCTATGCCTTAAGACTTTTTGCTCCTGTTGTGGCGGTCTTATCAAATAGAGCAGGGGGCCACAATTGGAGGGTGGCCACTATTAGGCACTCTCACCCTACATACTTTATTATGTACCCATGCTTACCAAAGGCTTGTCCCCCCTTGGGAAATTGACCTTCCGCGGCTACTGTTTACCATGGTATATACTACAGAGGTATTTACCACTTGACTACCCTGGTAGGTACCTATTGTATCAGTACTTGCTTATCCGGGGAAATTCGGTACATTTTGGCATCAAAAACAGAAGAGTGTCAACATTATTTTTAAAAGCATAATTCATTGCACTTCTGTTTCTGATGAATAGTAATAACTAGAATGGACAAAGGGGTTTCTTTAGTAAGTAATATCTAGGCCAGTAAGTGATGTCCAACTTTAGCAAGTGATGTCTGACTTTAGTAAGTGATGTCCAAAAAAAAATTTTTATTTGAAGTGCAATGAATATAAATCGACGAGAAATTATTAAAACTAACGTTGCAAACCAGTTTTTAATGACGATTACCCGGAATTAACACTGAACCAGGCACCTAAAGCTGCCTGAAAACGGATAGGTTATATTTTTCCCTGCCGGCTTCGGCGGGGCCGCCTCCAGTCAGTTTTTCCTGCCCCCCCTCCCCCCACCCCAAACCTAACCTAACCATAAATATAACAAACCGCAAAGAGGTAACCAAAACAGAATATTGAGCCTCAATATTAATGTTGAAATTACCAAAGGGCATGACCTGTAAATCGAAGAAATAAGCCAACTGTGTAGAGTTTATTTACTTAATATCCAACAATAACAATGTGAGAAATAATGGTTATGCGAACCGATAATAATAACACTCCCTGGCATGCAGCCATTGTGTATATGGGTGAAGGAATTTAATCTCATCGCTTTCCAAGAATTTGAAAAATCGCTCGGCTCAAGTTCTGTGTTACTCTTTATTAGTAGATTTATTAATTTCTCGTCGATTTATATTCATTGCACTTCAAATAAAAAATTTTTTTGGACATCACTTACTAAAGTTGGACATCACTTACTGGCCTAGACATTACTTACTAAAGAACACCCTGGACAAATTGTCATGCGACTGCTTATTCACTGTCACAATGTAATACTAACGGCAAATGTTCAGTAACTTGCATAAAGTGAAGTATTTACATAAAAGTACTGATTTTGAATTAATTCACAATTACTTTTACTTATATGTATTAGTTTCATCTGCTCTTCATAACCAGCTTAATGGTAAGCGTCACTGACTGTCACTATCTGTACTATAAAACAGAAATACATCGTGAGTGATGAATCAAAATGACCCATACCCATTTTAAGGTACACGCTTAGAAAAGATCTTGACACGAATGTGGTTAGGCCGTGGCAACAGGTTAAGCTGTCAACTTTGACAGGTTTAGTAGTAAATTTTGAAAGTTTTGAGGATGGAAAAAACTGTTAGCCACATGCAACAAGGCTGTTGCTACAAAACCCAACACCAAACCTGTTAAAATCTACAGTATACCTGTTAAAGCATTTATATCACTGTATATATATGCTAAATTAGTAATCCATAATTAATATGTTGTGTCAGTCCAGTGGTTAAGGAGCCACTTTGGTATACCTAAGGGAGGGGGTTCGTATCCAGTTTTTAGTGCTATTTTTTAATTACCAAAATCGTTCAACAGGATTAGTGTTGCGTCCCAAGAAACATTTCTGAAGCGGCCCACCACCCGGCAATAGTCGGCGCCACCGCATGGCGGCCCATCAGTAATTTCTGTCCACCGGCCCACCAGCGGCACGCCGTTGCCATCCTTATACGGATTGCCGCCCACTTGCTGACACCTTGAGCCGACGACCGCCGACATAAATCTGCACCTAGGGTAGGGTCGTCTAATTGTGATCGCTTTTTGAAAAACTTTTGGTTGTGCTATCCGTAAAACTTAGTAGAAACAATTTCGAAAGCAACGACCTTTGAAGTTTAACAAACATACAATTTTGAGTATTTCCTCCAAATTTCATAAAATTCTGATGGTTAATCTTTCATCTACAAGAGTTTAAGGAATTCACTCTTGGCTGAGTTGGAAGTTTGTTAAGTCCGGTAATTGTGATACGTCTGCGTCTAATTGTGATCGACTAATTTAATGTCGAAAGTAATATTTGTTAAACTCTGAAAACGTAATAATAAACTTTATTTGTTGTATTTAAATGTAATTGTGAATGACTGATAATTTCAATCGTCGTTTTTATTTTGCTGTATGCCCACCAAAGTTAATTGCGTTGATAGTATCAAATTAAATACGTTAATAACTCTAAAACTCATATAAGACGCTAAACTACGGGTATGAAAAATTAGCGTTCAAAATGAGACATTATTATACTTTTAACCTGCTTTTAGAGTTAAGTATTCATTATTGACAGACAAATCAGCACTGTTTAGGTCAAAATCAGTGTATTTTCCTATACCGCAGTTACACGCTTAATATCATTAGTATCACAATTACACGTCACACCGAAGCGACATTAGTTTTCAAAAATAATTTACCGAAAGAAAGACAAAATTATAATTCAATCTGAATTGAGCTTATCATGTGCCTACTAACTATGTCTATCTCTCGCATAGTTAGTATTTTTGAGAATATTTTCGGAACAGTAATTAGAGAGGTTTGAGTATAATGAAAACAAACTCTTCTCACTAATTAAATGGCAATCATAGATGTTTTGATTTTTTTCTTCAACAAGATATCCGAATTTCACGGCGAAGATCAACTATTACACACTCATTGAGTCGTTGATTAAAGTAACACAAAATTCGAGCATTGGCTGTCGTTCGTTAGGAGACGGTTTCATAGTATCACAATTACCTGATTATCACAATTAGACGACCTTACCCTATGCCATTAGTTATGCTACTGACTTACGATGCCTTGCTAGTTCAGTGCGGTGCTGTAGATAGTTGTCATGCAAAATAACTTTATTGTATTCACTGAAAAACATAAACCGACAACTATGAAAATAAACTTATGAATAACTATGAAATGACTGCACTTCCGTCCAAACGAGCACAAGTAGGCTTATATGCTTAGAAGTCAGTAAATAATTTTGAAAGAACACGTTGATGAACATTGAGTTTTGATATTGGTGCTATTATATTTATTCAAAAGGATAAGCAGCGTATAAAGTATTGAAAATTAGTTATGTTGCTAATAAATGCTCAAAGTTTGCACTTTAAACACACTCTCTAGTCTACAATATCACAGCGCAGCACGCTTCGTTCCCGTTGTTAAATAATACAAGTAAACAGTCCACACTCAAAAATGATGACAATAACAGCTTCAACTAATTCTTTCGATTAGGCTTTACATTTGCAAAACCCAAAACAGTACTACTATACTAACCTAAACTGCCGATTATGATAGTACGTGTTGGATTTTCTAATCTGAAGTAGGCACTAAAACTAGAATCAGTATTCACCATTCACAACAAACAGGTTATAATGGAATTAGTCATGATGATTGAAATAAATTTAAACGGATGTGATTCAAATAATTGTCAGTAATAGTGGTTCCACACACAGCCTAATTTTCTATTCATTGCTTGCACATGGAGCTTAGCCAACTATATAACTTCCAATTAGCCTGGTAAACCGGAGTTGTCATTTACCGTGCGCAAATAGATTATTTTCAACTTATTAGTTAAACTAATAGTACAGTCAACAGACAGTAAGAGTTTACTATGTTTAATCACTTAAACCACGACTGTTGTGAAGCACAATAATAGCGTATCCACTATATATAGTCATTTCACTAACTATACAACTTCACACAATATGAAATAGGCACTAATTTGCAATTATTTCCATGACTTTAGTTGTAGTTATCTCTGTAATTGTGAGGAAAAGAAGACTGCGCTCGCTCCACAGCCACACTCAACACTGCACGAACCTTGTATAGTGTGGAAATGCAGTATTGTAACGGAAAAAGTAA